>CM065591.1:104977429-105301174 GCA_033119425.1 Bufotes viridis
TACTTTCCTTCAGGGCACACTCTGGTTCTGGGGCCCTCTGCCTAGTGGTAGTGGTGATCCCTTTGATGTTAGGTTTTAGGGGTGCGAGGCAGGGGTCCCACAGATGGCCAGTAAAATGTATGCTGTGGTGATCCGGTGCTGTAGTTGGTAGACTGTTCACACAGGCATTATATACATTAAGCACAGTCTTTACTATCAGCATATGCAGTTTCCCATGGTTGTGTGTGGGAAATTGTGGGCAGTTTACTAGTTTCCTCTAAGCCTCTCTTTATCCAGCCAACCTGTATAATCTCTTCAGTCCAGCCTGAGGGGTGCACTTTCTCTATAAATCTGTATTTCTCTCAATCTCTATTCTCTTCAAAATGCAGCCCTACAAGTTTGCATCTGTGGGGTGGTAGCTTTTTCCTTCAGACAGATGGCCAAGTTGTCTCTTAATTATGAGGGTCCTGAGGTTATCACCCAAATCAATATGCAGGAAAGTCTATAGCCCAAAAAGCAGGCGTTACCTTTTCTGCCAAATATTTCCTGCACTCTGCCTTTGTAGTCACCACTGTAACTTCTGTTAAGTTCAGTTTTCTTTTCCTCAGAGGCTGGCACTTGCCTTCCAGGGCTGATGTCTACCTGCCTGTTGCAGCACTCTCACACAGCTAACTATCTGGCTCCCAGCCACACACAGATTTAGCAGCCTCCTAGTTAGAGGGGTGTAACCAGCCCACAACATGTTACTGTAGCTAAGGGACTGGCTGATTAACTCCCTACTCTCCACATACAGCCTTTGGGATACACAGTAGTCAAATAGAGTGACCTGACATTAACCCCTACAGTATTTAGCAATGGGACACTGCACATATACCTGACATGTATTCTCATCTCAGACATTTATAGCATATCCACAGGAAGTGAACGGGAGTCACTGAAGCAGCGTAGCCCAGTAATCTTGGCTGTTTCCATATGGCTACCTGTTGCAGCCTGAATGTGGCATCCAGCGAAACAGTGTCAGGTGACCCCCCAGTCTAGAGATAGGTCTGGGTTATGGAAGTCCAACCTTTTTCTATCAGAGATTTAAAGCATGTCTTGTGAATAAATGTCATTAATTCCATAAGCGTCTGACTTAAGATTACTGCTTTAAAGGGAACCTGCCACCATTATATT
Source organism: Bufotes viridis (assembly GCA_033119425.1). NCBI lineage: Eukaryota > Metazoa > Chordata > Amphibia > Anura > Bufonidae > Bufotes > Bufotes viridis. The sequence goes on from CM065591.1 coordinate 104,978,582, forward strand.
GCATTACAATCTTCAGGCAGCATGTTATAGCGCAGGAAGAGCTGAGCAGATTGATATATAGTTTTATGGGAAAACTTGTCATTTATTCATTTAAATCTCTGCTGTTTCTGAGCTCAGTAGTTATGTGGGCAGTCATCAGATTGATATTCTTCCCTAAGGCCCCTTTCACACGGGCGTGATTTCCGCACTGGTGCAATGCGTGAGGTGAATGCATTGCACCCGCACTGAATCCGGACCCATTCATTTCTATGGGGCTGTGAACATGAGCGGTGATTTTCCCGCATCACTTTTGCATTGCGTGAAAATCGCAGCATGTTCTATATTCTGCGTTTTTCACACAACGCAGGCCCCATAGAAGTGAATGGGGCTGCGGGAAAATCTCAAGCATCCGTAAGCAAGTGCGGATGCGATGTGATTTTCCCGCATGGTTGCTAGGAGACGATCGGGATGGGGACCCGATCTTTATTATTTTCCCTTATAACATGGTTATAGGGGAAAATAATAGCATTCTAATTACAGAATGTTATGTAAAAAGGGGAAGAGAGGGTTAAAAATAAAAAAAAACTTTAACTCACCTCCTCCTCTTGATTGCGTAGGTGCCAGGATCATTCTTCTTTCTTCATTCTGCTGGGTAAAGGACCTTCCATGACGTCACTGGGTCACATGGTCCAATCAAAAGCTTCCATGATTGGATCATGTGACCCAGTGACGTCACCGAAGGTCCTTCAACCAACAGATATAAAGATAGAAGATGTTCCTTGCACCTACGCAATCAAGAGGAGGAGGTGAGTTAAAGTTTTTTTTATTTTTAACCCTCTCTTACCCCTTTTACATAACATTCTGTAATTAGAATGCTATTATTTTCCCCTATAACCATGTTATAATGGAAAATAATAAAATAAACAGAATACTCAACCCGAAACCGGACTTCAGTGCTAAAGTTCGGCTTCGGGTCTGGGTACCAAACATGTGGATTTTTCACTGGGTCACCATGTGACCCAGTGACGTCACCGAAGGTCCTTCAACCAACAGATATGAAGATAGAAGATGTTCCTTGCACCTACGCAATGAAGAGGAGGAGGTGAGTTAAAGTTTTTTTTATTTTTAACCCTCTCTTACCCTTTTTACATAACATTCTGTAATTAGAATGCTATTATTTTCCCCTATAACCATGTTATAATGGAAAATAATAAAATAAACAGAATACTCAACCCGAAACCGGACTTCAGTGCTAAAGTTCGGCTTCGGGTCTGGGTACCAAACATGTGGATTTTTCACACGCGCGTGCAAAACGCATTAAAATGCTTTGCACTCGCACGGAAAAATCGCGCATTTTCCTGCAACGCACCCGCCTCTGATCCGGGCGTCAAACGTGACGCCCGTGTGAAAGAGGCCTAAGTGTGTATGCAGAGCTAGCTGTCAATCATTGATTAGTACCACTCACATGACTACTAAGACCAGAATGAGCAGAGATTTGAATGTATAAAACACAAGTTAGGCTACATTAACACGGCCGTATATGTTTTGTGGTCCCTAAATTACATATGCCGGCAGTGTGAATGTAGTCGGCCCTATGACAGAAATGCCTATTTTTGTCTGCAAGAATTGCGGACAGGAATAGGACATGATCTATCTTTTTGCGGGGCCGCGGATCGGAACTACACTGTGGGCTGTCCGCATGTTTTGCTGTCCCATTGAAAAGAATGGGTCCGCACCCGTTCTGCAAAATTGCGGATCAGATACGGACCCAAAAATACGGTCGCATGAATGCACCCTTAAATTTCCTGGTGGGCTGATGCTCAGGGGGACCGCCTGAACCGTTCTCAAGGCTCTGGCCAGGTACATAATGATCTAATTCTCGTATCATTAAATAATGCTACAAGCATCAGGTACTTATGCACCTGGCTAGTGGCCACTGGTGCCCTCCTGAATTCAAGTGTATTGCCGTCCTCAGGAGACTGAGCTGTATTTTATGCTGCACTGTAGTACTTGGTTTAGCAGAGGCAGTATATTGTGCTGCACTGTAGTACTTGGTTTTGCTGGGGCAGTATATTGTGCTGCACTGTAGTACTTGGTTTTGCTGGTCCAGTATATTGTGCTGCACTGTGGTATTTGGTTCTGCTGAGGCAGTATATTGTGCTGCACTGTGGTATTTGGTTCTGCTGGGGCAGTATATTGTGCTGCACTGTGGTATTTGGTTCTGCTGGGACAGTATTTTGTGTTGCAATGTGGTATTTGGTTCTGCTGGGGCAGTATTTTGTGCTGCACTGTGTTTTTTTGTTCTGTTGTGGCAGTATTTTGTGATGCCCTGTGGTATTTGGTTCTGCTGGGGCAGAATTTTGTGCTGCACTGTGGCATTTTGATCTGCTGGGGCAGTATTTTGTGCTGCACTGTGGTATTTGGTTCTGCTGGGGCAGTATTTTGTGATGCACTGTGATATTTAGTTCTGCTGGGGCAGTATTTTGTGCTGCACTGTGGTATTTCGTTCTGCTGGGGCAGTATTTTGTGATGCACTGTGGTATTTGGTTCCTGCTGGGGCAGTATATTGTGCTGCACTGCGGTATTTGGTTCTGCTGGGGCGGTATTTTGTGATGCCCTGTGGTATTTGGTTCTGCTGGGGCAGTATTTTGGGCTGCACTGTGGTATTTGTTCTGCTGGGGCAGTATTTTGGGCTGCACTGTGGTATTTGTTCTGCTGGGGCATTATTTTGTGCTGCACTGTGGTATTTGGTTCTGCTGGGGCAGTATTTTGTGCTGCACTGTGGTATTTAGTTCTGCTGGGGCAGTATTTTGTGCTGCACTGTGGTATTTCGTTCTGCTGGGGCAGTATATTGTGCTGCACTGTGGTATTTGGTTCCTGCTGGGGCAGTATATTGTGCTGCACTGCGGTATTTGGTTCTGCTGGGGCGGTATTTTGTGATGCCCTGTGGTATTTGGTTCTGCTGGGGCAGTATTTTGTGCTGCCCTGTGGTTTTTGTTCTGCTGGGGCAGTATTTTGTGCTGCACTGTGGTATTTGTTCTGCTGGTGCAGTATTTTGTGCTGCACTGTGGTATTTGTTCTGCTGGGGCAGTATTTTGGGCTGCACTGTTGTATTTGTTCTGCTGGTGCAGTATTTTGTGCTGCACTGTGGTATTTGTTCTGCTGGTGCAGTATTTTGTGCTGCACTGTGGTATTTGTTCTGCTGGGGCAGTATTTTGGGCTGCACTGTTGTATTTGTTCTGCTGGTGCAGTATTTTGTGCTGCACTGTGGTATTTGTTCTGCTGGGGCAGTATTTTGGGCTGCGCTGTTTTATTTGGTTCTGCTGGGGCGGTATGTTGTGATGCCCTGTGGTATTTGTTCTGCTGGGGCAGTATTTTGTGCTGCCTTGTGGTTTTTTGTTCTGCTAGGGCAGTATTTTGGGCTGCACTGTGGTATTTGGTTCTGCTGGGGCATTATTTTGTGATGCACTGTGGTATTTGGTTCTGCTGGGGCAGTATTTTGTGCTGCCCTGTGGTTTTTTGTTCTGCTGGGGCAGTATTTTGTGCTGCACTGTGGTATTTGTTCTGCTGGGGCAGTATTTTGTGCTGCACTGGTATTTGTTCTGCTGGTGCAGTATTTTGGGCTGCACTGTTGTATTTGTTCTGCTGGGGTAGCCTTAGCTGCACTGGTATTTCTGTTCTATTGGCAGTATTTTGTGCTGCACTGGTATTTGTTCTGCTGGGGCAGTATTTTGGGCTGCACTGTGGTATTTGGTTCTGCTGGGGCGGTATGTTGTGATGCCCTGTGGTATTTGTTCTGCTGGGGCAGTATTTTGTGCTGCACTGTGGTATTTGTTCTGCTGGGGCAGTATTTTGTGCTGCACTAAGCTATTAATGGCTCTGCCTACTTGTGGTGTTTTGCCTTCTGTCAGTTTGGACCTGCCTACAACATGGGGCCACTTTCAGTTCACAGTCTGCCCTTGGTGACAGGTTCCCATTAAATATAGAATTTTACAAAAAACACAAATCTAAAAAGTAATATTTTTTCTTAATTACGCCAATTTCATCAATCATAATTAGGTTTTAATTAACTGCCTTAAATATTGAAATGTTCATAAAATGTTATTTCATCATCTTAACCTTATTTAGGTAGAAGTGAAGGATGTGCTGTAATGAATGCTCTGCCTTTTCTAAAATACCCAAAGGACCTTCCATCTATTTCATGCTGTGATAGTCGGTTAGCTGCTGTGGAAAGGTTCACAGGAAGTCAAAGCCTACGAGCTATTTTCAGACAAGGGAATGCTGTCAGAGGAAATACATTTGAATACATTTACAGCAGTCCATATACATTCTCTTTAATATCCTGAAAGTCAGTCTGCTCAATATGAACTGGACTTGTTGATGATCCTATTTGGCTGGACCCTTATAGGATACCATTGCCAGATTCTGATGGATTTAGCACACCACAAAGTTAACATAAAGACATCAATATACAAAGAGAGAATGGAACTGCTGCCAAATTAAGATGGCACATGTGAAATACACAGTCAAGTCACATTATTATGACCAGAGTCATATCCAGAGTGACTGCCATGTGCGGCACAGACAGCAACTAGACAGGCTGGGAGTACCTCCATAAGTTCTTGGGAGGTTGTCACAGATATCTGGTGCCATACTGACTGCAGTGCATCCCACAGCTGCTGGAGGGTGCGTGGATGATCCATAGAGCGAAAACACCAATCAAGTTGGTCCCAACTGGGTTCATATTGGGGGACTTAGTGGACCATGATAGAACTTAGAAGGTTTGGTCTTGCTCATCCAACTAGTGTCTGACATTTATAGCTGTGTGACATGTCGCATTGTCTTGTTGGAAGATCCCATCCGCCCCAAGGAAGACGATCAGCATGTATGGGTGTACGTGATCGGCAAGGATGGATTAAGACCCAGATCGGTTGAGATTGGCTTCCACATGGAATGAGTGAGCCCAGAGAATGCCACGAAAACATTCCTCAGACCATAACGCTGACACCACCATCTTGTGCAACTCCAGCAATGGTTGCAGGTAGTTTGTTCGATGAAGCAGAAAACATGACTCATCCGAGAAGGAAAACCTTTGCCAATCATCAAATGTCCAATTCCAATATTGCTGCGAAAATTGAACCTTTTTCTGCCAATGGTCATAATCATTTATTACAGTGGTGACCAACCTACGGTCCGTGAATCTGTGTCATGCAGCCCGTGAGACTCCCTGGAAAAAGTCTAAGGTGTACCAATACGCCTTAGACTTTTCCCCCACATTCATCAGCGCAGTGAGTGCTGTGAACGGCACAAGCAGCGCAGCGATGCTGACTGTGCTGAAATAACCAACAGCAAAGCTCCTTACAGCAAGGAGCTTTGTTATTGGTTGGTATAGGCGCGTGCTACAGTGCCCTGCAGCAGGGGAAGCCCCATATAGAGCCCCAGATACGTATATATCTTCTATCTTCATTCAGCAGGACCTGCGCTGACGTCACCGCGCTCTCTACGTGGTGAGCGCGAATACGTTATCAAAGGTCCTTTGGCAGGTCCTGAAAGAAGAAGCAAGAAGACGAGGCCGACTGCGCGATCAAGTGGATGAGATAAGTTAATTTGTTTTTATTTTTAACCCCTCAATTCACATATAAAGGGACACTGACAGGCCGTTAGAGCATATACAGCTATACATATCCTTGTATTGGTCTCCTTTTACTAATTAAAACTATACTAATATTACCCCCACCTGGCTTTGCATTATGTATAAAAAACGTTTTTATTGATATTTAAATTACCTCACTTTGTGCTCAAGGGGCTGTCCTCAGTCCGTTTTGTGCCCAGCCGCGCCCCGAATGCAGCTTCCTAGCTCATTAATATTCAGCCTCATCCTGTACAACTGGGGAGGAAAAAGCTGGCACCGCCTCAGTTGTACAGGACGAGGCTGCTGCCAGCAACATCTAACGGCTCATGCGCAGGATTTTGACGCGTCGCGAGGAAAAAAAAGAAGCCAAGTGAAGTGAATATTAATGAGCTAGGAAGATGCATTCGGGGCGCGGCTGGGCACAAAACGGACTGAGGGACAGCCCCTTGGGCACAAAGGGAGGTCATTTACATATCAATAAAAACATTTTTTATACATAATGCAAAGCGGGTGGGGGTAATATTAGTATAGTTTTAATTAGTAAAAGGAGACCAATACAAGGATTTGTGTAGCTGTATATGCGAATGCTATTATTTTCCTTTATAACCATGTTATAAGGGAGAATAATACAGAGATTAGGGGTTGCTCATCCCTGTCATCTCCTAGCAACCATGCGTGAAAGTCGAACCACATCCGCACTTGCTTGCAGATGCTAGCGATTTTCACGCAGCCACTTTCATTTCTATGGGGCCTGCGTTGCGTGAAAAACGCAGAATATAGAACATGCTGCGATTTTCACGCAATGCACAAGTGATGTGTGAAAATCAACACTCATCTGCATTGAAGTGAATGGGTCCTGATTCAGTGCGGGTGCAATGCGTTCACCTCACGCATTGCACCCGCGCGGAATTCTCGCCCGTGTGAAAGGGGCCTTAAGCTACCCCCTTATTTCCTGTAGGTAGGCCATATTATTATTCGTAGGGCAGTACATGAGGGGATGGTGCCTGAGACAGTGATTCAAAGAGGACCTTTCACTGGTCCTGACATTACAGTATCAGTACCTGGCAGTGTAGGGCATGATCAGTGGATGTCAGTGCGTTTTTTGTTTTTTTTTCAGATCTGCTGCTCCGTTGGGGCACTGTGCCTCCATTCTCTTCTGCCGCCCACTATGTTAATTAATACCTGTAACGGAGCTCCGTGTACTCCGACCGAGTACCCTCCGTTGATGGACGCTTCCTAGCTTGCGCCGAGGACCACAAGCACCGCACTGGACACCACAGCCACCGCAGACTCCACAACTCTTTTATTTACAATCCACAAACATAGTACGGCCCACAGGGGTTTGAAATACAACCAATCAATCCGTACCATAAACACAGACACTCCCACACAAAATACAACAACCAATCAACATACAGCCAGATATATCACAACCCCACATGCATGGTCTATTGTGCTGGCTGATTAGGTCACAGGCGACGTCCATTGTGAATGTTGATTAGGTCACAGGTAATGTCCATTGTGGATGCTGATTAGGTCACAGGCAATGTCCATTGTGGATGTTGATTAGGTCACATGTCCATTGTGAATGCCAACTGTCACTGGGGCCATAGTCGCAGGGTAAGAGGCTAGCAAGCATGCCTCTCCAATGACCAGGGATAAATGGCAGTTTGTCACATATCTCCCCTTTGGGGAAGACTAACCAGGCACCTGACCTCCTGTCGGTCAGTGCCTACGTTAGTCGATCCACCAACCCACAATAGACAAATGCCAGAGTAGCCCACCCACAACAAACAGGTACAAGAATGACCCACCCACAAGAAGCAGTTACTGCACCGGATATTCCTCTGGGGTGCTGGGGCAACATGCTGTGGGGACTTGAGGGAGGGCAGAGGCCGACTGCACTCTGCCCAGCTGCCAGCTCTCCTACTGGTATAACCTGCAGGACCTCAGGCTCTGGACAGGGGACAAAGGGAGGGCAGAGGCCGACTGCACTCTGCCCAGCTGCCAGCTCTTCTGCTGGGGGCTGGGAACATAGTCCGGCTTAGTAGCCAGGGGAACATGGGCGCCAGTGGGGGTTAACATCGCCTCTGTTAACCCTGGGGCCAAGTTAGGTGTTAGCTGAGGAGGATAGTTTGTACTTACCCCCTCCTCCTGTTGTCCCGGTGCGGGTAGTTGGGGATCTGGACAGGCTGTCCAGCATCCCTGTAGGTCAGGCACAGAGACCACGGTCCCATCTGTGCCGGCTGGGAGATTGGTGTCTCCCTTGTTAGGATAAGCTGCCGCTGGGGAGAGGGGTGCTGTGTTCCTCTCCCTGAAACTCAGGCTGCCACTGGAGTGGGAGACCGCCTGTCTCCACTCCCATAACATTGTCCTGCTGCTGGAGAGAGAGACCAACTGTCTCTGCTCCCTGTAGGACACACTGCTGCTGGGGGGAAAGGAAGACACCTTCGGCCTCCTGGACTTCACACTGCCGCTGGGGGGGAAGGACGCCACCTTCGGCCCCCTGGACTTCACACTGCCGCTGGGGGGGAAGGACGACACCTTCGGCCCTCTGTAACTCACACTGCCGCTGGGGGAAGGACGACACCTTCGGCCCTCTGGACTTCACACTGCCGCTGGGGGAAGGGACGACACCTTCGGCCCTCTGGACTTCACACTGCCGCTGGGGGAAGGACGACACCTTCGGCCCTCTGTAACTCACCCTGCCGCTGGGGAGGAAGGTCGACACCTTCGGCCCTCTGGACTTCACACTGCCGCTGGGAGGAAGGACGACACCTTCGGCCCTCTGGACTTCACACTGCCGCTGGGGGAAGGACGACACCTTCGGCCCTCTGTAACTTCACACTGCCGCTGGGGGAAGGACGACACCTTCGGCCCTCTGTAACTCACCCTGCCGCTGGGGTGCAGGGACAGAATACTTTGCCATCTCTGCCCGATGTTCTGCTTCCTCCTGCAGATCCCTTGCCAGTTCTCTCCTTATTTTCTGTACAAGTTCCTCTGTTAGGTAGGGCCTGTAGAGATCCAACCGCCCCTTCAGCATAGCGTCAAACCGTGCGTGACTATACCAATAATCAAGGTTTGCTTGGTGTTCCCAGGATGCTGCTCCTCGCACTAGGAAGCCATCCCACCGCTGCCACCAATGTAACGGAGCTCCGTGTACTCCGACCGAGTACCCTCCGTTGATGGACGCTTCCTAGCTTGCGCCGAGGACCACAAGCACCGCACTGGACACCACAGCCACCGCAGACTCCACAACCGCCGTAGCTTAGCTGGAGCCTCGCCGTCTTCCGTCCACCCTAGATTGGCTTCTGTCCTTCAGTAGAGCGTATCCGAAACAAGCTCTTAAAAGGGCTAAGTGATTAAAGCTCAAGGGAGTATGTAGAACATAGCAATCCCCAGTGTGATATAGCAGTTCCCTCCAATAACGAGTCAAGGCTGCGATTTGAGGGTCAAGCTAGGACTGCTGTCCTGGGGCATACAGCCTCTTTTATTTACAATCCACAAACATAGTACGGCCCACAGGGGTTTGAAATACAACCAATCAATCCGTACAATAAACACAGACACTCCCACACAAAATACAGCAACCAATCAACATACAGCCAGATATATCCCAACCCCACATGCATGGTCTATTGTGCTGGCTGATTAGGTCACAGGCGACGTCCATTGTGAATGTTGATTAGGTCACAGGTAATGTCCATTGTGGATGTTGATTAGGTCACAGGTAATGTCCATTGTGGATGCTGATTAGGTCACAGGCAATGTCCATTGTGGATGTTGATTAGGTCACATGTCCATTGTGAATGCCAACTGTCACTGGGGCCATAGTCGCAGGGTAAGAGGCTAGCAAGCATGCCTCTCCAATGACCAGGGATAAATGGCAGTTTGTCACAATACCATCGGTCCAGGGAGGAGGAGACAGCTGTGTTTCTCACGGGGCGTCTCCTTTCCCTGGCTATGTGCAATCCGTATCCGTGTGTCCGCATGTCTGTACTGCAAAAAAAATAGAACATGTCTTTTAATTGTCCACGTTACATCCATTCTGCAAAATGTGGAATGCACAAGGCCGGTATCCGTGTTTTGTGGATCCTCAATTTGTGGACTGCAAAACATCCAACGGTTGTGTGCATGAGCACTTAGTCTAAGAGCAGTACCAGAGCCTCAGCTACACTCCATATGAAAATCTAATTGTAAAAGTATCACAGTTTGTAAAATGAGAGTACCTCTGAGACTTTTTTTGGTCCCTGCATTTCTAGGGTGAAAAGCTAACTGGGTAGCCACCTATAGGTGGCACTGCAGGCAAAATACTGTATTCTATGTGGAGGAATTTGGTTTACTAGGGTATCCGATGGTACCGAGAATGCAGTTGTACCAAATTATTTCAGATGCAGCAGAGCACAATTTAAAATAGCGCTGCAGGTGAGCCTACTGTGTTAGGCCTCGTTGGCCTGTATTTTGCATCCTTTGCCAACTAATATAAGGAGTGGAGCCTAATAAGAAGTATTGTATCATGGAAACAATTGTATTCTTTTTTTTTTTTTTTATTCATCATGCATGCCTGGCCCTGTCAATCAAAGTAGAGAGGGCTCAGCAGTTTCAGAGAGAGAGAGAGAGAGAGCTGAACCTCTAGGAGCAATGGCAACACACCCATTGCTCCTAAAGGCTCATTTGAATATATAAAAATTTAATTTTTCTCTGCATTTTTCTCCGCAATTTGGACATATTTGAGCATGGGACCAATACAGGTGCCTTCAGCTGCCAAGCGCACATGTAACAGGTCAGCCGGTGTCATAGGTACAAATCTGCTGACCTATAATGTCTGGCATCCCGGGTGATCTAGGACAGCAAGCACAAAATCACTTAGACTATTTATTGCACTTTATTGTACTGCACTTTTCTTTGTTAACAAGACATAAATAAGGTCCTGCTGTGCTACCAGATCAGGAATCCATGATATTATGTTCTACTGATGTAAAGCGTATAGAAGATTAGAACAGGCTTTATTTCCTAGCACATTACCCGTGTTGTAATCCATAAATGCTTATGGGTGGCAGAGAGTTAAACCTGCAAAGATATGTTCATTCCTTCTAATTAACTTTGTCTGTAAGGATTACCGTATATTTTGACTATATTTTTAATGAAATAATTCAAATGAAAATGGAATTAGGAAGGAAGCAACGTCATAAATGGAAGATGGAGCTGCCCACACATCTGCGTCCCCGGGATCTGTTCACAGCGGAGCTGGATTAACTCCTGGCTGCTCCCTTGTGCCCGCAGTTACTAAAATTTGTTCTTTTTTGTTCACTGTGCAGAGTCATGTTCCCGCTGAGGTTTGTGAGTCACCACTGATGTTTTCATGTAAAATTAATTAAAGTGCATGAGGTTGTCTCTATTATACAGCTTGTTCCTTATAATGATAAGGTTGCTATATATTATTTTTTATATGATATTTTATACCGCCAGGATTTTCCTGATAGAAGTCACTGGGGAAGATTTACTAAGGCTACTTTCACACTGGTGTTTTGGTTTCCGTGTGTGAGATCCGTTCAGGGCTCTCACAAGCGGTCCAAAACGGATCAGTTTTGCTCTTAATGCATTCTGAATGGATAAGGATCCGCCCACAATGCATGAGTTTGGCTTCGTTCTGCCTCCATTCCGCTTTGGAGGCGGACACCAAAACGCTGCTGGCACAATAGAAAACTGATCCGTCCTCCATTAACTTTTAATGGTGTTTAAGACGGATCCGTCTTGGCTATGTTAAAGATAATACAAACGGATCTGTTCTGAACTGATGCACGCAGTTGTATTATCTGAACAGATGCGTTTGTACAGATCCATGACGGATCCGCACCAAACGCAAGTGTGAAAGTAGCCTAATACTAATGGAGACAGTGTAAACTTATATAGACAGTTTATTCTGACTAGATGAAGTTATTCCCCATCCACAAGCTATGGGATAACTGTAACATCGGTGGGGGTCCAGCTGCAGTGACCCCCAGGCTCTGTACCTCCAAAATGAAGGGAATGGTAATTTGAGCATGCGCACTTTTATGGGGAAGGTAGCAGTGCTCAGCTATTTCCGACAGTCCCATACAGATATATAGAGTGGCAGCTGCCACTCTGTTCATATCGGGGCCCAGTTCTCGTGGTTGGTGGGGGTGCCAGCAGTTGGATCCCTACCAGTCTAATAGTTATCCTCTACCTGTGGATTGGTGGATAACTTCATTCAACTGGAACACTCCTTTAAACTACGCCAGATATATCACAGTGGCTGATGCTGGATGATAAAGCTGGCACATTTGCCACCTATTTCTTGGCTTAGTGAATAACAATGAATGCCAGTTTTTTTTTTTTTTGCATAAATTGCACCAAAATATTGCCAGTAAATCTGCCCCAGTGTGCCTGGGATTTCTTGGCATTAAATACTTGGAGCATACCCATCTTGTGGCAGCTGAACTTGTTCCCCTGCCTTCTGACTTTAAAGTGCTGTATGAATAGAAGCAATGCATGCATGTAAATTCTCAATTTACCTTGGAGGTCATGTACTCTGAAATCCTCCCAATTATAGGGGTTTTCCAACACTTCATAACTGATGACCTATCCTCAGAATAGGTAATCAGTATATGATCGCTACTTCAGAAGGCAGCTTTGCTCGGAGAAGCGCCCGGCCTTCTCCCACCCAGTGGTGTATCTATCACGAGGCAAACAAGGCATTTGCCTAGGGCGGCACTTCCAATGGGGCGGCAAAATGCCCTGTTTGCCTCAGTGATAGAAATCTTTTTTGGCTGGCCGCGCTGTAGGGGTGCGCCGCCTGGGACCGCTCCTCCCTGCAGAGCGCCGCCTCCTCCCAGCCTCCTCCCAGCCCAGCGCCGTTGTAGGTAATTATTATTCACTTCACTGAGAAGAGAAGAGAAGCGCCGGAAGACTCACACAGGCGCACTGGCAGAGGCATTGAAGTGCGCATGAGCCTGCCAGTGCGCCTGTGTGAGTCTTCCGGCGCCTCTTCTCCGGCAAGTGAAGTGAATAATAATTACCTACAACGGCACTGGGCTGGGAGGACGGCGCTGGGCAGGTAGGGAATCTGTTAATGACACTGGGGGAATCTGTGGATGACACTGGATGGGGGAATCTGTGGATGACACTGGATGGGGGGAATCTGTGGATGACACTGGATGGGGGGAATCTGTGGATGACACTGAGAAGGGGGAATCTGTGGATGCACTGGATGGGGGGAATCTGTGGATGACACTGAGGGGGAATCTGTGGATGACACTGAGAAGGGGGAATCTGTGGATGACACTGAGAGGGGGAAATCTGTGGATGACACTGAGGGGGGAATCTGTGGATGACACTGAGAAGGGGAATCTGTGGATGACACTGAGAGGGGGATCTGTGGATGACACTGAATGGGAGGGGATCTGTGGATGACACTGGATGGGGGGATCTGTGGATGACACTGGATGGGGGATCTGTGGATGGAACTTAAGGGGGATCTGTGGATGGCACTTAAGGGGGATCTGTGGATGGCACTTAAGGGGAGGGATCTGTGGATGGCACTTAAGGAGGGGTCTGTGGATGGCACTTAAGGGGAGGGATCTGTGGATGGCACTTAAGGGGGTCTGTGGATGGCACTTAAGGGGGATCTGTGGATGGCACTTAAGGGGGTTTGTGGATGGCACTTAAGGGGGGAGTGGATCTGTGGATGACACTTAGTGGGATCTAGGGAGGGGTGTGAGGTCCTGGAAGGGTGTTTGGCTGTCGTTATTCACTTTTAAATACAGGAAAGGGTGGAGACTAAAAGGAAGAGCGGGGTTTACAGAGGAAGGGGTTTGGCCTTGAAAGGAAGGGGCGGTTCAAATTTATATTAGGGGGGTGCCCGAGTTTAGTCTCGCCTAGGGCAGCACAAAACCAAGATACACCACTGCTCCCACCTTTCCCTAGGCCAACGACTACACTTTCATTGGTCATGTAGCTTAGGCGTAGCTCAGCCCTATTGAAGTGAATGGGGATGAGTGCAGTACCAAGCACAGCCACTATGGTGCTGATGTCTGTGAGCTGGGAGAAGGCTACGGTGCTCACAGGAACTCTGGTGTCTTCTCAAACAGCTGATAGGCGGGGGTCGGACTCCCACCGATCAGATACTGATGACCTGTCCAGAGGAAAACCCTTGGAATACCCTTTTAAATTGTCACCTTTTGAGTTGTAACTTATTTATCAATTATGAAACATTTCTTGAGTTTCCCTTTAAATGGCATCTTTCAAAATGGTTTCAAAGTTTGGGCTAGTCTGGCCAAATCCATACTCATACTGTATTATAATAACTACGCTCATTCACAAACAAATGATGCACCAAAAAGGAGTTGTTGGAATCTAATCAAACTGAATATGTGTGAATGTAATGATGATAAACCATATGTAAGTGATTACATGTATCTTCATTCTTCTTCTCCCACATCCTAAAACTCAACATGGAGAAAACTGAATTAATTGTCTTTCCCTCAACCCCCATACCTGACCTATCCATTACAAGTAATAGGATGATGCTTTCTCCAGTCTCGCAGGTTCACTGCCTGGATTGATTCTGCCCTGTACTTGAAACCACACATCCAAACCGTCACCTCCACCTGTCACTTGCAACTCAAGAATATATCTCATATTCGCTCCTTCCTCACCTCCACTAAAATACTAGTGCATGCCCTCATCATCTCCCGCCTGGACTACTGCAACATTCTCCTCTGTGGCCTCCCAACTAGCACTCTCGCATCCCTTTTTTAACTCAGCTGCCAGTTAATCCACCTCTCCCCTCGTTTCTCCTCTGCCTCTCCCCTCTGCCAGTTCCTTCACTGGTTCCCCATTGCCCAGCAAATTCAGCTTAAAACACTAGCTACATATAAGGCCGTCCACAACCTGTCCCCTCCTTACATCTCTGACCTGCTTTCCGGATACACCCCCTCATGTAATCCACGATCCTCACAAGACCCTTGTTCTTCTCTTGTCTGCTCTTCATACAGTCAGCTACAAGATTTCTCACGTGCATCTCCTCCACTCTTGAACTCACTACCCCAGCTGCTCCTCCAACATCTAAACCTTCAAAAGTAACCTGAAAACCCACCTTTTCAGGAAAGCCTACCACCTGCAATAGGCATGCTGCCACCACACAGCCAGATGAGCAGCAGTGACCCTCACCTACTGTGTTCTTCCCCTTTCCCTTGTAGATTGTAAGCTCTTTCCCCCTCTGTAGCAGTCTGTTAATAGTTTCTTGTTTATGGTGTTTGTATTTTTTATATTATGTATGTATAACCCCCTCTTCATGTACAGGGCCATGGAATTAATGGCACTTTCAATATTACTGAGCCCAATAATAATATACATAATACTGTATATGCAGTCTGGCAAGTAATTTTTAAAGTAGCAGAACTACCGGGGGAGATTTATCAAAACTGGTGCAAAGCAAAACTGGCTTTGCTGCAAATAGCAACCAATTAGATTCCACCTTTAATTTTCCAAAGGAGCTCTGAAAAATGAAAGGTGGAATCTGATTGGATGCCATGGGCAACTATAGCTAGTTCCCCACCTGAGGCAAAGTTACCGGCAGGCTGTTCCAGCAGAGGAACAGCCTGCCAGAGTTCACCAGCTAGCCAGCTACTACAGTTCCTTGTTGGATCCCATTATAGTCAGTGGGGTCTAGCAGAGAACAGCAGTATTGGCTAGGCCAGATATGATGCACTCCGGCAGGCTGATTATCTGACAGAACAGCCTGCCGGATAGCTTTGCTGCAGGTGAGGAGCTAGCCTAAGCCCGTTTTCTTTAACACCAGTTTTGATAAATCTCCCCCTATGTTTTTGTCACTTGTATCTGATGCCTCTTTTGGTGCACTTTATGATCTTGTTAGCCTTCTCAGCAGCTACCTGACACTAGTTGCTACAGTTAAAGAGGTTGTTTCTCTTCAGTAAATGCCATTTATGTTTCAAAAGTCATTTATTGAGTTTTTGGCATAAAAGAAAGCATAGCCAAAATATACAATAGAAATGTCATAGAATATAAGGGCAACATGCCCAGCAAGACATAAAGAAATAGTGTGCTTAGAGAAAGTACATCATACAATATGTAATATACAATATAACATTCGGAGAAGGTCAGAATACTCGTAGGCCCAAATGCAAGCTAGCATTCGGTGGACAAGCAACTAAGCGAGCAAAGACACAGCAGAAAACAGATGCCCCGGGGAGTTGAGTGAGATTCAAATAAACTGTGACAGGGACAACCATCATAGAGTTAAACAGTACCGCAAATCAGAGGAGTGAGAGGACGACATCCAGGGTTCCCATATTTTCTCAAACTGAGGCATCGTGTCCATCCGTAGTGCGGAAAGACGCTCATACAACAAGATTCTATTGGATCTATCAATAACTGCCTGGAAAGACAAGGAGGAGGTTCTCCACTTATAAGCCACATGTATTCTTGCAGCCAACAAGATAAATTGGGCAAGCTTGAATTTAGAGTACGTTAGCCAATTCGGTTTGTCCCCCAACAGACACAAGGGTAGCGTTCTGGGGAAAGTGCAATTTAGCAACGAGGAGAGCAGGTCTACAACCTTTTGCCAAAAGGAGTGAACCTTCGGGCATGTCCACCATATATGAAGCATGGTGCCGTCAGCGTCACATCCCCTAAAACATGAGGATGGGACGTCAGGGTAGATATGGTGGAGACGCCACGGGGTCATGTATGTTCGGTGCAATATCTTAATTGAGGTTTCAGCCAAAGTGACCTGCCATGACCCTTTCGTCACCGTTTGGGAACGCTGATGCCAGGTTGAAACCGAATAAGTCCGCTGAATGTCCTCCTCCCAAGCTCGCATATAAGGGAGTTTAACTCCCTCCGGAGTAGTATTAAGCAAACCGTACATACGGGATAGCAAGCCCCCTCTACATAGAGAGTAAGTAATGGTACGTTCAAAGGCAGTGAACTCAACAGTTGTATTCAATGGGACTAAGGAGCGTAAAAAGGAGAAAACCTGACGCATGACAAAATAGTCCTCTACAGGGGGGTGATGCTTATCCACGAAGGTTTGCATGGCAATCAAGCGACCCCCGATCAAATATTTATGTAGGTAGAGCAAATTATTATCAACCCACCACTTCAAAACTGCTGGAGTAATACCAGCTGGGAAGGCGGGGTTGCCCAAGAGGTACACCAGAGGGGACGGTTTTGATTGTAGGTTAAACTTAAACCTGGTAGCCCTCCACAAAAGTAGGGAGTAGTAAGTAAGCAGGGAGTTGGTACGGACCAGAGACGGCAGGGGACCCTCCATCCACATCAAGGCTTCCCACCTATAGGGTAGTATATTGTGGGTCTCAATGGCGATCCATAGAGGGTGATCTTTCTGTTTCAGATAGAACAAGGACAATTGTGCAAGTCTAGCCGCTTGATAATATTTTATGAGGTCAGGAACTGACAATCCACCCTGGGTTCTATGTTTATACATAACGGACTTGGAAATACGATGCCGCTTATGCGCCCATATAAATTGTAAGATATCTCTCTGTAACCCCTTTAAATCCTGCAGATTAACTGGGATTGGGAGTGACCTAAAGAGGTAGAGGAGTCTGGGAAGTACAACCATACGGATGACATTAATGCGACCAACCCACGACAAGGGTAGGGACCGCCATGTACCCAAGTCTCGCCTAATTGTACGGTACATAGGTAAATAATTAAGCTCATAGAGAGAGCCAATGTTATTGGGCAAATGGATACCTAAATAGGGGATATAACGGGATCTATACTGAAAGGGGAATCTAGAGACTAAGGTGTTCCGAAGCACTGCAGGCACATTACAACAGACTAGTTCTGATTTAGCATGATTTATGGATAGGCCCGAAACGACAGTGAAGTCTTCCAAAACTTTCAATAAAGAGGGAAACGAAACCAAGGGGTTCGCCACAGTGAGCAGTAAATCATCTGCAAATAGGCTTAATTTGTATTCCCGTTCTCCTTGTCGCAAACCCGAGATATCAGGGTGACATCTAATTTTTATGGCCAGGGGCTCGATTGCTAGGGCAAAAAGGGCTGGGGATAGGGGGCAACCCTGTCTAGTACCCCTAAATATGGGAAAAGGGGAGGCGGTTGGGGCGGGTAACTTCAAATATGCAGATGGGGCTGAGTATAGGGATCGAATAGCACCCAAAAAGGGACCGTCAATGCCCATCATGGGAAGAATCCGTTGGATGTATTGCCACGTAACGGTATCGAAGGCTTTCTGTATATCAAGGGCTAGAAGTGCCAGAGGGGTATTTTGAGTGTTGGAGGAATGAACCAAGTTCAAAATTTTCCTAATATTGTCAGGGGCCTCTCTCCCGGGGATAAACCCCACTTGATCTTTATGAATTAGGGCTGGGAGTACACCATTCAGCCTGTTAGCTAAAATGGCAGTAAAAAGTTTATTATCTAAGTTTAATAATGATATGGGGCGGTAATTCGCAATTTGCAGGGGGTCTTTATTGGGCTTGGGTATTACCGTAATGGCCGCAGTCAGAAATTCTTTAGGGGGATGTCCTTGCAATAAACCGTTACAATACTTCACAATGTATGGGGTAAGGATGGGGGCAAATTTCTTATAATACAAGGCGGAAAACCCGTCTGGGCCAGGGGCCTTACCTAGCTTAAGGGATCGGATAGAATGCTCAACTTCCTCAGCAGAAACATCCCTGCCCAAATCTGCAGTAGCTTCTGGCGTCAATTTTGGAATGGGGAGGGTCGCCAAAAATTCAGCAGTCTTAGAGGGGTGCTGGGCGACAGGGGCGTCATAAAGTTGCGTGTAGAACTCCTGAAAAGCCTTGTATATTGCGTCTGGATTAGTGGAAACCCTGCCATCCCTGGTCCGCAGTTGATAAACCTGATTTAATCTCTGTCTAGACTTAAGCTGACTAGCCAACATTTTATCAGGCTTGTTCGCATACCTATAATAAAAAGAAGAGGTCCATCTAAGTGCTTTTTCGGTACGATCAGTAAGTATAAGATTAAGTTGTTGCTTAGTGTCCTTAATAGCTTTCAGAAGATAGAGAGTGGGAGACCTCTGATGGGCTAGTACTAGTCTGCCAAGCTTAGCCTCCAAAGCAGTCTGAGCCTGAGTACGATCCCGTTTAAGCCTAGAAGCGATGCTGATGATTTTTCCCCTCATATAGGCTTTGTGGGCAAGCCACAACGTCATATCAGAGACATCAGATCCGCTATTATCAGAGAAATACAGCTTCAGGTCATCAGACAGCTGCGCAAGCACAGCAGGGCGAGCCAGCAACGATTCATTGAGCCTCCAATGCCGTATCGATCCTCTGGGGATAGGCGTCAGGAATTCTGTGAGTACACAATCATGATCAGACCATGATAGTAAATGCCATTTATCATGTAAAGAAAGTTAAGGCACCCTGTACCCTGCAATCCGGCAGCTGTGGCCATGTTTGCACACTATGAGAAAAAATGCTGGCCTATGCGAACTCCCATGGTCCTGGCCACCAGAGAGACTAGCGCCTTTTCCTATAGAGTGCAAGCACAACCACTGCTGCTGGATTACAGGGTGACTATAACCCCTGGATAGGAGCAGTGTGTAATGGGATGGAAAAATGAATCCAACCAGCAAAGGAAGCAATATGGACAATCACAATACATTAGGAAGTGCCTTGTATGAACTTTCTCTACATGATAAATATCATTTGCTGAAGTGAGACAACCCCTTTAGTTTTCTGTCAACTAAAATTCCTATTCCATATCATTGTTACCCAGTGTTTTCTCATTTAGAGGCACATTTATTGAGACAGGCGATTTAGGCGCTGGTCTTAATTGTGCCTGCGCTGCTGGAGGAAGCGCCAAAGTTATGTGGAGGCGCACGGCGTGTGACAATCTAAAATCTTCACCTGCTTCCTTGCTGGCATAGATTTAAGTCATTTTGTACACCAAAAATTGGAGTACAAAATGATGAACGAAACGTGCCTGCCAGCCAGCCTTTTTCCCTGCCAACTACACGCCCTCTTTTTTAGACCTGTCGAGAAAATGGCTTGCGACAAAATCTGTGACTTATATACGCACTCAAGTGTTGTATACCAGTACATCAATGGGCCCCTTGATAAGTACTGGTGTATTTCCTTGCCATGTGCATAATTTCACACTTGTAAGTGCAAGATGTTCAGCAGACGTTCTTGAAAGACATTGAGTACCTGGGAACAGAGGGTAGAAGTACACAGCAGAACTAAAGCGTATTCCATTGGAATATGAAGACTGTATCCAGTCTGCAGGTTATAAAATAATTTTTTACTTGCTTTTAGATTGACTGTATTTTGTTTCCTGTGGAAAACAGTGACTGCACCAGTAGGAAATGAGCCCACTATTGTCGTTCCTGCCGACATTGTGTCATTGACCTGCTCCCTTTGTTGAACCAGGAAGTGCGCTATTGAAAATTATTTCCTATAATAGCTGTGTTCTTACCTTACAAATCAGTCTGTTCATTTATTACAGGAAACATAACTTTTATTGGTACCTGTGCTATATTTAATAATCAGCTTCTGTTCTTCATTTAGCACTGACCTACATCCTATTGTCCAGTTTAGAAGACTTTTTTCCATATGCCATGTTAGGACGGATGGGAGTCTTCTGTTGAGGATCTTCCTCTGTTGACCAGGGTGCAAAGTGGTTACAAAGAACATCTCTCATTCTGGAGGACTCAGCCTGTCGTGTATTGTTCATTACATGTGGAAGAAAGGAGATTTAGAGCTCAATAAAGGAAAAAGGTCTTCACAGTTAGAGTAGTCAAAGTATGGAATGCCCTATGCCAAGAGATAGTAAAGGCAGATGCTATATCCGGATTTAAAAAAGGGGCTGATGCTTATCTAATAGCAAATGGCATTGAAGGGTATAATAAATCTAACTTTTAAAGGGAGTCTGTCAGGAGTTTTGACCATGCTAAACTGCTGACAACACTAGTTAAAGGAGTTGTCCGAGTTATGAAAGAATATATATAGCACTGTAAATCTGATGCTCTGCAAAGGGAGTGAATACAAGTGCTGCCCTGAGTGAAATGTCTGCCTACTGGGAGACTCAGCAGCATGTTGTATTTGTAGGACTACAAGTCTCAGCTGTATAATGACACTGCTGATACACACAGGATCTTCCCCTACCTGTTCTTGTGCAATGCTCTGCAGAACTCCTCTGTCAGCTCCTGTGCCCAGCATTTGTCTCCTCACTGCCTGCAGCTACTCAGTAAAGCCTTCAGCCCTGAGTCTGTGCAGCTAAAGAGGCTTATGTTTTTCCTAAAGAATCCAGGCAGAGAGCAGTAAGCAGCCAGCAGTGCAGGGGGTTGATGCTAGCACAGTGACATCTGGTGTACAGGCACATATCTACTCTCTCAGGTTTGTGCAGGAAACATCATCAGAGCAGGGAGGGAGGGTGACATCACAGGTCATGTGATCCTCAGTGAAATTTGAGAAGGCAGCAACTGGAGATAAAGTAAGTGAATTGTAAAGTCCTTTCATTTGCCTAGTTAGAAACATACAAAGAACAAAAAAATAACTCAGACAACCCCTTTAAGGAGGCCTGAGAGAACAGGAAAAACATACCCTTTGTAGAGATTTTATTAGTAGAGTACTGAGAATATGAGGTTTTATTCTGCCAGATTCTGTTCCAGGAAGTGCACAGGAGGCAGAACTTTGCTTTCAGAGGATGATTATATTAGCAATATGGCATGTAACAGTATTTCTGTTGTATTCCCTAGAATTTACTCAAATATGTTGATAAAGTTTGTTAAATTTATCAAATATTTGACTGCAGTTCTGCTATTCCATTAAGTTTCCCCCCCTTAAAAAGTCAGAGTTGATAAATCTGCCTTGCACTTAAAGGGGTTGTCTCATCTTGCGGCTACTAAGGCGAGATAAGACACAGTCCCGACTAGGGCAGCAGCTAAAAATTATTTGAATAATCGATTTAGTTATCGATAATTTCATCAATTAATCCGGTGGGAGAGAGCAGCAGCAGCGCCTGATTGGTGAGCGGAGGGTCAGAGGAGGGTGGGACTGAAATTCAGGGACTTAAAGAGGACCTTTCATCAGGGAAAAAAATATGAACAGTATGCTGACATGGAGAGCGGTGCCCAGGGATCTCCCTGCACTTACTGTTATCCCTGGGCGCCATTCCGTTCTTCCCATATTGCCTCCGGTATCTTCGCTCACTTGGTTCTACTAGGCGGAGCCTGCCCTTGTTCTCCTGGGTGTCTCCTTCTCCTGTAGCGCTGGTCAATCGCAGCGCAGAGCTGATAGCCTGGGAGAAAAAAATCTCTATGTGAAATGGAGGAAGCATTAGATGTCATTGGGGTCCATCAGGATTCATCTGGCTTCATTCTAAACTGCATCATACTAAGGCTACTTTAACACTAGCGTTTTTTTTGCAGATCCGTCATGGATCTGCAAAAACGCTTCCGTTACAATAATACAACCGCATGCATCCGTCATGAACTGATCCCGTAGTATTATGTCTTCTATAGCCATGATATCTATTTTGCCAGATTGTGTCAGAGAAAACGGATCCGTCCTGGCACACAATGTAAGTCAACGGGGACGGATCCATTTTCTCTGACACAATCTTTTCCATTCAGAATTAATTAGGGCAAAACATGACTCGTTTTGGACCGCTTGTCGATAATCGATAACGTCGATTAATCGTTGCAGCCCTAGTCCCAGCCACCTTTCGGCTGGCATTTGCTGTTTCAGTAGCTCCTATTGCGGTGCATGTGAGAGTTACGGCAACAGAGTAGCACAGCACGCTATGCTTTTTCTAAGTTAGGGAATTGCATGCGGAAAAGCTGGAGTGTTTACAGTAGTAAAGTGGACAAGACTAGTTTCACTCTGCCGACAAGAGATCCGGCAGACTGTTCTGGCAGAAATCTGCCTGCCAGAGCTCTCTGGATCACGCATTGCCAAAAGGTACCAAAACTCCCACCACCCCCATTAACTATAATGGGGTCCTGCAGAGATCTGGCTGCTACCCAGCAAATATGCCTAGAATCGGCCAAATAAAAAACGCTGCACGCCCGGAACACCCGCCCCCAGGTCTGAAAGAAGCCTAAAATCTTAACAAATCTCATCTACGCACTGTGGAGTGGGCCCATTCAGGAATCTGCACATAATTTGAAGTGTGCTGTGGATCTGAAAGTCTGAACACTATGGCAAATTCACAGTATTTCTGCATTGTGGATTTTCTGCTGCAGGGGTGGAAACTTAGGCCACATGCGCATGACTTTTTGCGAATGCGAATGAATTTTTTTGCAGATTTTTGCACACTGATTTGGTTTGATTGTGTCAATGAATCGTCGCCAAAGTGTGTATTGCAAAGCGTGAAAACCGCAGTGAAAATCCACAGAAAGAATCGAGATGTGGCAGATTTCAAAATCTGCCCTGCATTTCGATTTGGGCACAGAAAAGTTCGGTGAAAGTGTAAATGAAGCCCTTCATCTCCCTGATAATGCCCTGCTCCTTGTGTGTCATGTGCAAGGGCAGCAGGTGACTGGTGAGGCCAGCAATTGGCTGCAGCGGTCACGTCCCCTCTGTTTTACAGACTAGGCAGCGCTAAAACCCACCCATTAGTGTCAGTGACATCACCGCCTAGCAGTCCCTATGGAGAGCCCTGGATCTAAAAAAAAATGCCTTTGCCCTCACGATGCTCATATTAGGGGGGCTGCCTCGGTGAAAATGTGGGTATGTCTGGGTTCAGCCGTGAACCCGGATAACCCCTTCAATAAATATGACATTTCTTTTTTTTTTTTTTTAAATGCAAGGAACTGTTCATAAATTAGAGAAGTGTCCTCAGTGTTTGCCTGTGTGATATAACTGTTTCCATCCCACACTGAAAATGCTAAAATATTCCTGGTGCATCCTCCCTGCTGAAAGTAACCAGAACTGAAGCTGCTTTTTCAGAGAGAGAACGTAAAAAAAAAAAAAAGGGGGACCTCCAACGTAAAGTCTCTCAACTGGTAAACTGCTCCAAGCTTCCTGTGTAATAAACAAATGTAAGCTTTGTTTTCCTGCAAGCTCATTTGGCCCTAAGTGTGACTCAGTATTAGGCAGTGTCTGTCAGTCTTTGTGTACTTAGCTGCTTAAAGGAAGTAGGAGGATTGCAGTTCTGACTTCTTGGACATTTTGCCCAGCAGCCACTTTTCACAATGGGAGATGAGGTATTTGAATGTTTCATCTTTTTTATATCGATTGTCATATTTACAGCATTATGATGTGGCAGTATTAGCCTGAGCAGGAAGCAGAAAAAAGAAACAGGAACTCCATTGAGTGCTTGCAGAGAGGTGATAGACTGTATGCCGAAAGTTTCTCCTCCATGTAGTCATACTTCCAGGGATGTTCATTAGAAGAACTGTATTAATCTGGTAGTGATTAGTGAGGAAAGCCTTTCGCTGCCTTGACTTATGTGGCAGTTTTACCGTCCCCCGTCCCCCCCACATTTCTCGAGGCGTCGCATTTCCAGATGTGTGTTCATCTTTTCCCAATTTATTTTTCCATGACATCCTTCTGCAAGGAAGGAGAAGATGTGCGGTTGCTGTGCTATTATCACACTATGTCCATTTTTGGATTTTCTACCGGATTTATATACAAATTTAATAGAAAGCCAATTTTTTTCTAAAAAACGTAAAATATCCTTGTTTCCGGCAGTGTCCTGTAAACTGTAATCTAATATAGTAATCTGTGTGAAATGGAGGAAGCATTAGATGTCAGTGGGGTCTATCAGGATTTATCCGGCTTCATTCTAAACTGCATCATACTAATGTGAGCAAAGTCGAAATGGAGTTTTTGAGTTGTCCCAATGTTTCAAGTCTTCAATGACCCTGTTTAAATAATTTTAGTTATATCTGTTTTGGGAATGTTGGGTGACAATTGATATTGCCATTTTCACAGTACCTCTTGTCACCCAGGGTTCCCAGTTTACAAATCAAATCAGTATTAGAGATCATTGCAAAACTTAGCAGATGTGCCACTTATTAAGACAGTCATTGTCACCCAGCTTTCCCAGAAACGAATAAAACCATGGTTGTGGTGTGCAGTCAGCATATATAGCAGGAACATTTCCAATAGTAAACACTAATGTGCCCCTAGACTTTAATGGGTAAAAATATGTGAAGGGGTGTCCTGAAGTGGCTGTACTGAAAAAACATAGTTTACTGCCATTGTTTTGTAATGGCCCTGTATGGTAGATGTATTCAGCTGTATAGGCTCAGCACCAAATATCAACTTAGGGCTCTTTCACACTGGCGTTTTTCCTTTCCGCCCTAGAGTTCTGTCCTCGGGGCTCTAGGACGGAAAGATACTGATCAGAATTTATCCTAATGCATTCTGAATGGAGAGAAATCTGTTCAGGATGCATCAGTATGTCTTCCGTTCAGTATGTGAATGTTTTTTAGACGTTTTTTGTCTCCATCCAAAAATCCGGAAGACATGCCATAACGCCGGATCCGGAATTAATGCCCATTGAAAAGCATTAATCCGGATCCGGCATTAAGCTAAACGTCGTTTCGGCGTATCGCCGGACCCGACGTTTAGCTTTTGTGAATGGTTACCATGGCAGCCAGGACGCTAAAGTCCCGGCTGCCATGGTAAAGTGTAGTGGGGAGGCAGGGGAGAAGCATACTTACCTTCCGTGCGGCTCCCGAGTCCCGGGGCGCTCCACAATGACGTCAGAGCGCCCCATGAGCATGGATCACATGATCACATGGATCATGTGATCCATGCGCATGGGGCGCTCTGACATCATTGTTGAGCACCCCGGGAGCCGCACGGACTGTAAGTATCTGCTCCCCTGGCTCCCCACTACTTACTATGGCAACCAGGACTTTAGTAGCGTCCTGGCTGCCATAGTAACACTGAAAGCATTTTGAAGATTGATCAGTCTTCAAATGCTTTCAGTTGTCTTGCGCTGTGAATGATCCGGCGGGCATTTCCGGCGACGGACGTGCACGCCGGATCCTCACAACGCAAGTGTGAAAGAGGCCTAACTGGACATGAGAGAGTTTCTGGGTTCTAAATGTTAAATATGTTAACCCACAAATGAAGTATTATTGCAGTACACATGCAGTAAATTGTTGTTATTGTTTATGTACATTATATTTTGGTCTATGGTAACGCCCCCTGCTTTTTATTCTTCTGGTCCACCTTCACCATTTAGTAGTAGACTAACATGTTCAGTAGCTTCCCTGCTTCCTTACCCTCCTCCTCTGGGACGTGCATCTATCTCGAGAATAAGGCCCACCAAGTAAAAGAGAGCACACTGCACATGAGCGGCCACCGCTCCCTTCACATAGCTACTTTCAGAACTCCATGAGCGGTGAATGGAGGGTGGCAGCACATCAGTACACTTCAGGTTCCGTTCTGCAGATAGGAGCGGGTCCTAGAGGTGAATGGAGGGTGGCTACGCATCAGTTCACTTCAGGTTCCATTCTGCAGATAGGAGCGGGTCCCAGAGGTGAATGGAGGGTGGCCACACGTCAGTTCACTTCGGGTTCCGATCTGCAGATAGTAGCGGGTCCCAGAGGTGAATGGAGGGTGGCCGCACATTTGTTCACTTCAGGTTCCGTTCTGCAGATAGGAGCGGGTCCCAGAGGTGAATGGAGGGTGGCCACACATCAGTTCAATTTCGGGTTCCGTTCGGCAGATAGGTGTGGGTCTCACCTCTGGGACCCTCACCTATCTGACATTTGTGGCATATACTGGCAATATGCCACAAATGTTTAGATGGGACAACCCATTTATCTACTCATTTTTATATGGATTAAAAGTACTTTTTGTCCAGGATGAAGCAATTGGGTCACTAAGTAAAAGTTATCATTACAGTCAGCTGAGTTAGTCCTAAAAGGCATTGCGCCAGTTTTTGGAGTAAAAAAAATTTGCATGACCCTGTTTATGACTTTTTAAATGCCCATGCGACAGTATTTCGTCACACGGGCATTTCTGCTCCATGCTTGCCACTTGGGAGTGGCAGGGGCCGAGACAGAGACATCGGGCCTGACAAATTTACTATCTTTTACACATGGAAACAGGCAAAAAAGCAGAGTGAATACTACTCTAGTCAGGGGCTGGAGTAGTTTCTACTACAGGCGCAAGGATTGTTGGTGGTGCTTTCTCCGTGAGCACAGGTGTAAAAACACTGGTCTTTGTAAATGACCTCCATTGTGCCTGGTTTATCAGGGAATTTCCCGATGACACTCTCCCTTTAAAACGTTGTCCAGGCATACTCTCCCACCATCTGAGATTGGGCATGGAAAGACAAAACTTTGTGCTGGCCAGTTGGGCTGCCTGGACAAACATCCAATTCCCAGTTAGTATAATGCATGGGTCCAATTTTAAGGAATGGGACCTGTTCGCTCACTGGGTGTCGGACAGTTGAGCCCATGCCTGATGTCAGATCGGACAGGAGAGCCTGGACAAGTTTGTAAAGAGGGAGAAGTAGTTGATCTCCTGGAACACATTTAAAAGAATTCTTTATCTTTTTTCCATATTCTTGGTTGCAGCATTTTCACTCTTTAATCATCCTGTGGCGGTATGTTCAAGTCATCATAATCTATCAGTCTCTGGAATTAAAGAGGTTACACGGGGAGAGGAAACACTGTGGACTCATTTTTTTCCCGTACTATGGAATAATCTTGCCATATTGTTCTTATCATCGTTCTATAGGTTCTATACAGCAGGAATGGCAGGGTTTTTCTGTAGTATAGTGCATACGTGTGTACTATTATTTTAATTGCATTGCTGATACATGTAGCCAAACCCTGTAAGCTTATTTATATATCATTTAATTGTTGTTATGTCTCCTGTTATTCCAGTTAATTTTGAGCAGCCTCGTGACTGCAGTAATACTGTAGGTTAGTAAGCCTGTCCCAATTGGCAAGCACATGCCTTGACTGTGAACTACATACACTACATAGTTACATAGTTGATACGGTTGAAGTGAGACTCAGATTTCTACACGTTTTCATAAGCATTAATGTCATTTACTTTTAAGGATTGATCTAAACCCTTTTTAAAACTGTCCGCTGTTCCTTCTGTGACCACGTTCTGAGGAAGTCTATTCCACAGATTCACCGTTCTTACAGTAAAGAAGATTTGACGCTTCAGGAGACTGAACTTTTTCTTCTCCAGTCGGAGGCAGTGCCCCTTGTCTTATGAGAGCATTTTACATGGAATAGTTTTTCACCGTATTTTTTGTATGGTCCATTTATATATTTGTATAGGTTAATCATGTCCACGTTTAGACGCCTCTTCTTAAGACTAAATAAATTCAATTAATTCTTTCTTCATAACTAAGACCCTCCATGCCCCTTATCAGTTTAGTCGCTCTCCTCTGTACTTTTTCCAGCTGCAGAGCGTCTTTTCTATGGACTGGTGCCCAGAACTGAACTGCATATTCCAGATGAGACCGCACCAATGCTTTGTAACGTGGTAATATTACATCCCTGCCCCACGACTCCATGCCTCGTTTAATGCATGACAATATCCTGGTGGCCTTAGAAGCAGCTGATTGACATTGTATGCTGTTATTTAATCTACCATCTACAAGGACACCCAAATCCTTCTCTATAAGTGACTCTCCCAGTGTTACATCACCTAGGACATATGAACCACAGAGATTATTACTACCAAAATGCATAACTTTACATTTATCCACATTGAACCTCATTTGCCAAGTTTATGCCCACTCAATTGTAGTTTATGGACATCTCCCATAGACTGTACAGTACTACATAGCTTAGTGTCATCTGCAAAAATAGAAATGGTTCTATCAATCCCATCCTTGATATCATTAATAAATAAATTTTCATAATAGACGACCCAGCACTGAACCTTGGGGTACACCACTTTTAACCCGGGACCATTCTGAATAGGAATCATTGACCACAACTCTCTGGACACGGTCCTTTAGCCAGTTTTCAATCCAATTACAAACTATACTTTCCAAGCCTATAGACCTTACCTTACCTATTAAACGTCTATGAGGGACAGTATCAAAAGCCTTGGCAAAATCCAGAAACACTACATCCACAGCCGCCCCTCTGTCCAGGCTTCTACTCACCTCCTCATAAAAACAAATCACGTTAGTCTGACAACTCCTGTCCTTGGTAAACCCATGTTGGTTATCACCTATAATATTATTTACAGTCACATACTCCTGTATATAGTCTCTTAAGAGTCCTTCAAACATTTTTCCCACAACAGAAGTTAAACTAACTGGTCTATAATTACCTGTGGAGGACCTAGATCCTTTTTCGAATATGGGCACCAGATTTGCCTTGCGCCAATCACTTGGCACTGTACCAGTACCTAGAGAATCTTGAAAAATTATAAACAGGGGAACAGCAATGACTGAACTGAGCTCTTTAAGCACTCTTGGTTGTAATCCAGCTGGACCCGGAGCCTTGTTCACATTTACCTTATTTACCTTATCTTGGACCATATCTACATTACTATATTACTGGATGTACTAACAGCCCCAGCACCACAAATACCAGCTCCTTTCTCTTCTTTTGTATATACAGAGCTAAAAAAAAACATTTAGTAGCTCTGCCTTTTCCTTATCTTCAGTGACTACCATTATTTAGGGGACCTACCTCCTCGGACCTTGGTTTTTTAGCATTTATATATTTAAAGAATGTATTGGGATTTGTTTTGCTCTCTTTTGCCACCTGCTGTTCATTTTGGATTTTTGCAAATGTTATCTCCTTTTTACAGATTTTATTAAAGGGAACCTGTCATTAACTTCATGCTGACCTCACTGAGGACAGCATAAAGTAGTAACATAAATGCTGATTTCAGCAGGATGTCACTCATGAGCTAATAGTAAGTGGTTGCCGAGAACCAGCTTTATAATTATTACAGCCCAGGCCTTGAAAAGAGTCAAATCTATCTGAGAAGAGTCATGGTTATTAATAATCTCCTGCCCTCCCACCCATCTGCTGATGATTGGCAGTTCTCTCCTAGAGAGAAAGGGAGAAAACTAGGTAGAAGACGGTCAGTTATCTGCAGGTGAGCAGGGAGAGCAGGAATTCATGAATAACCAGGACTCTTCTCAGGTGACCGTGACTCTTTTTAGGCCCAGTCTGCAATTTTTGTGATGTTGGTTCTCGGCAACCACTTACTTTTAACTTTTAAATGACAGACGTCTGAAATAAACTCACCTGTCTCTACTTTATGCTGCCTTTAATATGGTCAGCATAAAGTTGATGACAGGTTCCCTTTAAGCCCTTTGTAAACTTCAAAGGCTACAGCTGGCCCTCAGATTTGTATTTTTTAAATGCCCTTTTTTGGTCTTTTATTGCCCCTTTTACAGTAGCTGTAAAAGCCCTGGGGGGGGGGGGGGGTTAATTTTAGCCGTTTATACTTGTTACCTAAAGGAATACATTTTTAGTGCAATTACTCAATGTGGATTTAAAGCTGTCCCATTTATCCTCAGTTTTTTTATGTGACAGAAGCTGCTCCCAGTCTATGCCCTGAAATGCTGCCCACAACCTAGGGGAAATTAGCCTTTTTTTTTTTTTTTTTTCAAAAGGCCTACAGATGGTTTTAATTAACTAAATATGGCTTACAAAGTGTGTTACTTAATTATCTGTAGGGAGAATCTCCCTATTCTTTTCAATTAGTGCATGCTGCGTGATCTTAAAAGCAACACTGTCCTCTTCATAAAATGGCAATTATGTCAGAAAATCATGAATATTTTACCCCCAGTATAGCATACTTGCCAGCCATTAGGTTGGTAAAAATCAGGACATTGAAAACCGCGCCCCTGGGAACGCCCAACCCCATCTGGAAATCGCCATTTATGGGCGGGGTTATCATTAGCCCCAGCCATTTTTGGCCCTGGACAGCCCAAATTTGCTGCGGCTGCCTCTGAAAACCAGGGACAGTCCCTGCAATTTTAGGACAGTTGGCAAGTATGGTGTAACCAAAGTGGTTGTTTCGGTGGTTACATTGAGACGTGAGTTTCCTAGCTGAATTGGTGAATTTTCTTGTCACCCACCCCAAACCCAATCCTTCTCAGCAGCATTATATCATTGGTGGATCTGTATGGTGGCTGCAAAGACTTCATGATGTGATCTACTGACATTTCTCAATGTCATGTTATTTTGGGTTGATTTCTCCTTTAAGATGCAAGGCATTTATTGTGGCCATAATGATGGGGGAGGGGAAAAGCACCAGGCACTCTGTATATAGGATGCTAATCAAACTAAATGGAAAGAATGTCAATGGAAATTTCTTATTGGCCAGACAGAATCTGGAAACTTAAAGGGAACCTGTCACGTTGAACTGGTGTATGAGATGCAGGCAGCAGGTTATAGAGCAGGAGGAGCTGAGCAGATTGTATATAGTTGTATGGAAAAAGATTCAGTATTAGGGTCCATTCACACGTCCATAGAATGTGTCCCCACTCTTTCCGCAATTATACGGAACGGGTGCGGACATCACATAGCATCCGCATTAGTTACTGGAAAAAAATAGAACATGTCCTATTCTTGTCCGCAATTGCAGAAACGTAAAAATGGCTAAACTTTTAATTTTAAAAGCAGAAGTTTGATCACGGACCATGTGATTGGACCATGTGATGTGACGTCATCACAGGTCCTTTAGACTACAGCTAATGCTTGAAGATGTTAAGTTTTTTATGTTTAACCCCTTAATCCTCATTCTACAAAGCATTCTTTATTAAGAATGCTATTATTTTCCCTTATAACCATGTTATAAGGGAAAATAATAAAGATTGGGTCCCGTCGCTTAGCAACCATGCGGGAAAATCGCACTGCATCCGCACTTGCTTGCGGATGCTTGCGATTTTCCCGCAACCCCATTCACTTCTATGGGGCTTGCGTTGCGTGAAAAACGCAGAATATAGAGCATGCTGCGATTTTCATGCAACGCAGAAGTGAGGCGTGAAAATCACCGCTCATGTGCACAGTCCCATAAAAATTAATGGGTCCGGATTCAGTGCGGGTGCAATGCGTTCACATCACGCATTGCACCCGCGCGGAAAACTTGCCCGTGTGAATGCAGCCTAACCCCTTAGGTGAACACCATAAAAAAATAAATGGTGTAAAAAAAAAAGCCATTTTTTTGTCACCTTACATCACAAAATGTGTAATACCAAGTGATCAAAAAGGCATATGCCTCCGAAAATAGTACCAGTCAAACCACCATCTCATCCTGCAAAAAATGAGCCCCTACATAGCACAATCGCCCAAAAAAATAAAAAAATATGGCTCTCAGACTATGGAGACACTAAAACATGATTTTTTTTTTGTTTCAAAAATGATATTATTGTGTAAAACTTAAATAAATAAATAAAAAGTATACATATTATGTATCGCTGTGTCCGTAACAACCTTCTCTATAAAAATAACACATGACCTAACCCCTCAGGGGAACACAGCAAAAAAAAAAAAAAAAATACATATATATATATATATATATACGGTGTCAAAAGCAATTTTTTTCACCTTACATCACAAAAAGTGTAATAGCAAGCGACCAAAATGACATATGCACCCCAAGATAGTGCCAATCAAACCGACATCTCATCCTGCAAAAAATGAGCCCCTACATAAGACAGTCGCCCAAAAAATAATAAAAAATATGGCTTTCAGAATAAAGAGACACTAAAAAATATTTTTTTTAAAAAAAAGCTTTATTATGTAAAACTGAAACAAAACCCCCCAAAAAGTAGTCATATTTGATATTGTGTCGTCCGGAACAAGCTGCTCTACAGAAATAGCACACGATCTAACCTGTCAGATCAATGATATAAATAACAAAAAATAAAAACGGTGCCAAAACAGCTATTTTTTTGCAAACTTTCCATTTTAATGCATTTTTTCAGTAACAAAGCAAGGGTTAACAGCCGTGTTTATTGCACTGATTCTGTAGTTTGCATAAACACCCCATATGTGGTTGTAAACTACTGTATGGCCAAACGGCAGGGCACAGAAGGAAAGGAACGCCATATGGTTTTTGGAAGGCAGATTTTGCTGTACTGGTTTTTTGACGCTATGTCCCATTTGAAGCCCCCCTGATACAGTAGAAACTAGGATACAGTAGAAACTCCAGAAAGTGACTCCATCTAAGAAACTACACCCCTCAAGGTATTCAAAACTGATTTTACAAACTTTGTTAACCCTTTAGGTGTTCCACAAGAGTTATTGGCCAATGGAGATGAAATTTCAGAATTTATTTTTTTGTTGCCTTGCCTCAAAAAAAGTGTAATATAGAGCAACAAAAAATCATATTTACCCTAAAATAGTACCAACAAAACTGCCACCTTATCCTGTAGTTTCCAAAATGGTGTCACTTTTTTGGAGTTTCTACTCTAGGGATGCACCAGGGGGGCTTCAAATGGGACATGGTGTCTAAAAACCAGTCCAGCAAAATCTGCCTTCCAAAAACCGCACGGCACTCCTTTCCTTCTACGCCCTGCCGTTTGACCATACAGCAGTTTACGACCACGTATGGGGTGTTTCTGCAAACTACAGAGTCAGGGCAATAAATATTGTGTTTTGTTTGGCTGTTAACCCTTGCTTAGTTACTTAGTTACTTAGTAAATTTGCCAAAAAAAACAATCTAAATTCAGAAATTTTAGCTCCATTTGCCAATAACTCTTGTGAAACACCTAAAAGGTTAACGACATTTGTAAAATCAGTTTTGAATACTTTGAGGGGTGTAGTTTCTTAGATTGGGTCAATTTCTATGGAGTTTCTACCCCAGGGGGGCATCAGGGGGGCTTCAAATGGGACATGGTGTAGATAAACCAGTCCAGCAAAATCTGCCTTCCAAAAACCACACGGCACTCCTTTCCCTCTTCGCCCTGCCACGTGGCCATACAGTAGTTTACAACCACTACAGAATCAGAGCAATAAATATTGGGTTTTGTTTGGCTGTTAACCCTTGCTTAGTTACTGGAAAAAAATGGATTAAAATGGACACTTTGCCCAAAAATTGCAATTCTGAAATTTCATCTCCATTTGCCAATAACTCTTGCGAAACACCTAAAGGGTTAACGATGTTTGTAAAATCAGTTTTAAATACCTTGAGGGGTGTAGTTTCTAGAATGGGGTGTTTTTTTTATTATGTAAGCCTCACAAAGTGAGTTCAAACCTGAACTGGTTCCTTAAAAAGTGGGTTTTTGAACATTTCTGAAAATTTTCAAGATTTGCTTCTAAACTTCTAAGCCTTGTAACGTCCCCAAAAAATAAATTCGCATTCCCCAAATGATCCAAACATGAAGTAGACATATGGGGAATGTTAATTAATAACTTTTTTTGGCGGCATTACTATGTATTATAGAAGCAGACAAATTGAAACTTAGAAAATTGCAAATTTTTCCAAATTTTTGGTAAATTTGGTATTTTTTTATAAATAAAAATTAATTTTTTTGACTCCATTTTACCAGTGACATACATGAAGTGCAATATGTGACGAGAAAACGATCTCAGAATGGCCTGGATAAGTAAAAACGTTTGAAAGTTATTCACACATAAAGTTGCACTGGTCAGATTTGCAAAAATTAGCCTGGTCCTTAAGGTGAAAATGAGCCTTGTCCATAAGGGGTTAAAGGACATCTAACAGCAGTTTTTTACCTATGAAACTGGCTGACCTGTTGCATGGCATGTGTGATAACATTTATACTGAATGGCCCTGTCAAAGTGCAGAGGGCGCGTCAGTTGTAGAGAGAGCAGAGCCTCTAGGTGTAACGGCAACGCCCCCTTTGCTTCTGGAGACTCATTTGCATACATTAAAACATAATTTTTGTCAGCGATACAGGCACATATGAACAACCAACTCAGATGCCTTCAGCTGCCAAGCGCACATGTAACAGGTCAGCCAGTGTCATAGGTACAAATCTGCTGACAGATGCCCTTTAAGTGTACATACACATGGTGTAGATTTGTATGCAAAAAATCTGCATGAAATGCGCACCAAAAGAGGACATAAATCAGTTGGCCACTGGCTATATATCTACTAAATTGTGGGATTTTTCCTTTGATATCTCTATTGATTCCTGTCTAGGTTTCCGTTACCTTCATTGCAGGTGGATAGCTCTGCCTCCAAAATGATTTTGCATGACGTAGTTTGATCCTATTGGATGCATATATGTTTTTAACAGGTTCTGGTGATTTACATGTTATGCCATGACTAAGGGGTAGGCCACTTTCTGGCTATGTGCTTGTTAGATGATTATATGACAATATGACACTAAGGGTCCATTCACACGTCCGTAGAATGGGTCCACATTGTGGTGCCCGGTGTATTGCGGATCCGCAATTTTCGGATCCGCAATACACTACGAATGTGTTACTGGACCCTTACTAATATAGCCTTTGTTGAAATTCTGCACAATATCTATATTTCATTAGGTATGCCGCTCTTGATTGCCAAGTCCTTTGTCCTGTCCATAAGATGGCTGCTTATGGAGGGTCATGTGACCAGACAAATGTCTCCTGCATTCCAGCACACTGCATCTCCAATAAACTGCCAACAGTGCAAGTGCAGATGGCAGATACAGTGTATTTAAAAACACGAGACATCACATGGAGGTGATCTGCCTGGTCACATGACCCTCTATCAGGCCATCTTATGGACGGGACCTCTGTGTGGACAGCACAAAAAACTTGGCAAACAAGGGAGCCTATGTATTGAAATATAGAAAATGGTGCAGAATTTCAACAAAGGCTATATTAGTAAATCTCATATAATCCTCTTATATAAACAGGTCAACACTAACCAGAAAGTGACCAACCCCTTAGTCATGGCATAATTATGGCAACTTATCAGAACTTGTTAAAAACACATATGCATCCAATAGGATCAAACTACATAATTTTGGAGGCAGATCTATCCATCTTCAATGAAGGTAACAGAAACTTAAAATAACAAATCACTTCTAAAATTAAAGTGGATTATCTCACTTCAGCAAGTAGCATTTATTATGTAGAGAAAATTAATACAAGCCACTTACTAATGTATTGTTATTATCTATATTGCTTCCTTTACTGGATAGAAACATTTTTCCATCCCATTATACAATTCTCGTTTCCATGGTTACGACCTCCCTTCAATCCAGTATCGTTGCTGTGCTTGCACACTATAGGAAAAAGCGCTGGCCTATCTGTGGTCCTGGCCACCAGAGAGACCAGTGCTTTTTTCTATAGAGTGCAAGCAACGGCCACCAACGCTGGATTTGAAGGATGGTCGTATCCATGGAAATGAGTGTATAATGTGATGGAAAAATTGGTCCAGCTAGCAAAGTAAGTAATATGGACAATCACAATACATTAGTAAATGCCTTGTATTAACTTTCTCTACATGATGAATGCCACTGTCACATTCAGGTGTGGGAGGAAAACACCATACCGAACATAGGAGGGAAAGGGGTGAGGGAATAAGGCATGGAAACTAGGGAAAGGAGATGGACACCTCCTAGTAAAATCCTAATCAAAGTCCTGACTAATTACCAGTATGAACAGACCCGAGAGGTAGGGGAGTTCATACACAGGAATACCTAATATCCTAACTCACCCTATAGGACCCTGGTACTAATGTCAGGACTGAGACAACCTGTTCCTCCAAAAGGAAGGACAAACAGGTGTCTTCCTCAGGCCTTAATACAAATGACAGGGAAATGCAACACACCTAACTTAAACAAAATACAAAGAGGGAAAGGAGAGACTTAACTTCAAAGGAGTAATGGAAGCACCAGGAACTCCACTGAGATCCACACAACAGCAATCCACAACTGAAACTGAAGCTATAAACCGCATAGCATAGTGGAAGAAGCAACTATAAATAAGGAAAGTTAAATGACCACATTAGCAAAACCTGAGGCAAAGGGTGTGGCCATTACCAGAAACAACACAGACGCCTATTGATCCGCAAGAAAACCTGTCAGATCAAATCACGTGTTGACAGTCTCACCGATCTGCCACCTGTCGCGGGAACGTCCATGACAGCCACTTGCTGAAGGGAGACAACCCCTTTAAGTACATTGGGCTATCTTGTTTACAATTTGTGTCCTATTTTCTATGGATTACCAAAAACCTATAAGGATATTTTTCTTCTACCTTTAAAGCCTATAACATCTGGAACTGGGTCTCTCGATGAAAGACTCAGTTCCTGGGTAGATACCTGTTTACAACCTATCATATCTAAAATTCCAGTTTTCCTTAAGGACAGTACAGCGGTTCTTGGACGTTCTTCACAAATTGAATGGTGACCAGGATATCAGTTCATTTCATGTGACGTTGTTGGTTTGTATATCCCATATAAAAATATAAAAAAATATAAATTTTCTTTTCATCACCATTTTCTGATATCCATAACTTTTTTTATATTTTGGTCTACAGAGCTGTATGAGGGCTTGTTTGTTTTTTGTAGAAAGAACTATAGTTTTTATTGGTACCATTTTTGTGGAATGTACAAGTTTTTCATCACTGTTTTTCAATTTTTTGAAGGGACAAGGCGAATAAAATACGATGAATTATGTGTTTTTAATTTTTTTTTACGTTACAGAGTTCACTGCACAGGAAATTTTTTGAAATATTTTATTAGTTCAGACATTTTCAGATGCATTGATTTCTGATAAGTTTACTTTTTATATTGTTTATATATTTTTATAGGTAAAATTGGGATTAAAACTTTTAGGGGCACATTTATTAAGACCAGCATTTTAGATGCTGGTCTTAATAAGCCCTATACCTAACAGTGGATCCGCCGGAGTTATAAAGAGGAGCAGGCCTCTACATAACTTCGGAGGACCCACCGCCAAATCTAAATGTAAGGCAGCTTCCAAGCTTCCTATCTGTTTTAGACCATTTTCTATGCCTAAACCAGGCACAGTCCCCCTCATCACCCATACCACGCCCACTTTTTGGCATCAGTGGGGGGGGAGTCACAGATTGCGCAGCAATCTGCACCAGAAATTTGTATAATTCAGGCTCATTTCTGTTTAATAAATGACCGCCCTAATATTTTGGTGTTTTTTTCAAACTTTTTTTCACTCTTTATTTAATAATAGTTCCCTTAGGGGTTTAGAACCTGGGATCTTTTAGGGTGAATAGGATTTTGACGTGCTCCCTGTTGAGCTGTGCCCCGTGCATAGCTCAAGAGGGAAGTTACAGTCACAGCCCTGTGAAGCCTCAGCAGGCCCCCGGCTGTCATGGTAACTGATCAGAGCCCCGCAATTTCACTGCAGGGGCTCCGATCAGAAAGCAGAGGGAGCCGCACTCCTCTACCTCACGTCACAAATGCCACGATCGCTGTTGATCGTGGCATCTGAGTGGTTTAAATGACAGGGTTCTGCGCTATCGCTATTCCCCGTCTTTGCGGCCGGGTGCCTCATGTATTATTCAGCACTCACTGAGTATGGAGTGGGCCTACCGCAGCAGCCCGATCCATACAATTGCAGGCACATAATAAAGTACATGTACGGCACTATTAAGGGGTTAAAAAGTCAATAGATAAATCATGTGTTAAAAATAGAATATCTGGATAAAGAGAAATATCCACAGCACACTATTTTTAGTACATACAGTACATACATTTTTCTATGTGTATCCATAATGGTAATTATGTCTAGTCAGTCATTATCATGTATCACAACAGTTGGGATCTCTTGGGTTTTGTCTGGTACAGGTGCATTTCAATAAATTAGAATATTATTGAAAAGTTAATTTATTTTAGTAATTCAGTTCAAAAAGTAAAACTCATATATTAAATAGGTTCATTACATACAGAGTGATGTATTTCAAGCATTTATTTATTTTAATGTTGATGATTATGGCTTACAGCTGATGAAAACCCAAAATTCAATATCTCAGAAAATTAGAATATTGTAAAAAAGTTCAATATTGAGACTCATGGGATCACACTCTAAACACAAATCATCTGCAAAGGCAAAGCCTTTAAATGGTCCCTCAGTCTGGGTCAGTAGGCTACACAATCATGGGGAAGACTGCTAACTTGATGGTCGTCCAGAAGACACAGGAGAATGAGCCACAAAAAGTTGAATGGAAGGAAAAAGTAGTGGTAGAAAAAGGTACACAAGCAAAAGGGATAACTACTGCCTTGAAAGGATTGTCAAGAAAAGGCCATAAAAAAATCTGGAGGAGATTCACAAGGGGTGTACTGCGGCTGGAGTCAGGTTTTCAAGAGCCACTGCACAAAGAGGTATACTAGACATGGGCCAAAACTGTCACATTCCTTGTGTCAAGCCACTTATGATCCAGAGACAATGTCAGAGGCATCTTACCTGGGCTAAGGAGAAAAAGCACTGGACTGTTGTTTAGTGATTCAAAGTCCTGTTTTCAGATGAAAGTCAATTTTGCATTTAATTTGAAAATCAAGGTCCAAGAATCTGGAGAAAGGGTAGAGAGGCACACAATCCAAGTTGTGTGAGGTCCAGTCTGATGTTTCCACAGTCAGTGATGATTTGGGGAGCTATGTCATCTGCTGGTGTTGGTCCACGGTGTTATATCAAGTCCAAAGTCAACACAGCCATCTATGAAATTTTAGAGCACTTCATGCTTCCCTCTGCTGACGAGCTTTATGCAGATGCTGATTTTATTTTCCAGAAGGACTTGGCACCTGCCCACACTGTCAAAAGTACCAATACCTGGTTTAATAAGCACTGTAAATTTCTGCCATAGGAGGTTTGATACAAATCTACCCTATGTTGTACAAAAACAACTTTGCAGCACCACAGAAATCAGCAATGGAGTGCCAGCGGCTGTAGGGTCAATCCAATGTCCCAATGCTCAATACAAAAAAGAAAAGGTCCACGGCATCTCCAGTGACAGTGTCTTTTATTTACACCAACGCAACTTTTCGGTCCGCACAATGGAACCATTTTCAAGCATGTTGTAGCTATATTACTATGTGGTTTCTGGTGTAAAGACACGTACCAACATTGTTGGACTGGAATTCATTCGGCCCACCAAAGTAGATCATACAAGGCTTTTTTTTTTTCTTTTACCCTAGGTACACACCTAAGCGTTTTTCAGCGCGTTCAAACGCGCTGTAAAACGCACAACATGTGGAAAGCCATGCTTCCCTATGGGCATGGTTCACATTTGGGCGTTTTACAGCGCGTTTGAACGCGCTGAAAAACGCCAAACGCTGTCGCTTCAGCATGAGCTTCTTTTGGGCGTTTTAACGCGCCTATGGACCATGCTGAAATAGGGGAGAATCACTGAATCGCGCGTATGATGCGCGTTTCTTAGTTACAAAAACGCGCATCCAAAAACGCGCGTCATACGCGCGATTCAGAAACGCTTAGGTGTGTTCCCAGCCTTATATATATGCATAGTACAAAAAAAGTATAAAAAAAAGAAAAAAATGCAATAGATCGCACAGCAGGTTACTCAATGCAAGATGATGGAGTGCCAGTGGCTGAGCGGACAATCCCCTATGTCCAGAAAAATATAACAAGGAAAATTCCACAGCACATCCTTATTTGTGAAAAAATTCTTACTTTATTTTCCGGGTAAAAAGCGACGTTTCAGTGCACCCAATGGCACCTTTTTCAAGCAGTGATGCTTTTTCAAGACAAAAAAAGTATAATTACATATGTTTCCAACCTCCACCCACCATCTCAGCCTGTCCAAAAGGGAGAGGGGGAAAAAAATCTTATTTCAGAAAACCCAAAACTCCCTTAAGATCCAGGATTATACTCAGACAGCCTCTATCTATGAAGTACATGCCTAGTTTTAAAGAAGCACAAAATATGATCCATGGATTATTTACAAGTGATTGGCTGAAAAGTCATCTCTAAGTTTGTTGTCTTCTGTTGGAACTTCAAGTCCATTATTGTATCCAAGCCTGAACCCACTGTTATCACCAGTTATCCCTCTGCAGGATCTGTCTCTAATTGTCAGTTTTCTGTGAGTACAGCTCACTAAGTGGTGGAGACTAGCTAATATGATTTCTCCCATAAACAGCACATGGATAGAAGAGGATTCCCTGCTCCCCTGTATACATAGTGACATAGTCTGTAAGGCTGAAAAAAGACATCTATCCATCCAGTTCAGCCTGTTATCCTGCAAAGTTTATCCAGAGGAAGGGAAAAAAAACATGAGGTCAAATCCAGTGTTCTTCTTTTTAGGGGACAAATTTCTTTCTTGACTAGGTGTATATATCTTTGTAGAGCACCCTTAGAAGCTGCAGCAGCATGCAGGATATTAGCATTACTTAGTAGGGTGGCTGTGAATCTTGTACTGATGTGAGACAGAAAACTTACTAGTTGCTACAGCAGCATCTGTGTTTGTCTCTGTCTCTCTCAGCAGCTCCCCTCCCCCTTCCTCTCCTTATCTTCTCCCTAGATGTCTATAGGTTGCAGCTGTAATCTGATCTTTCAGTGAGTTTCTAACACAGGGAAAAAAAAGTCTGCTAAGTGGAGAAAGAGGCATTTTCCTATAAAATAATTTATCACAAACTTTCTTATCTTCTCTTATGCTACTGATTTATGAAAAAAAAAGTGTAGACAGATTGCTTACAGTAGTCGATGCTGTGTAGACAGGTACTCTAATCACCATGTTTCAGGTCAGCATTGGGGAACATGGTATTTCTATGTGTCTTTTATTTTGGTCGGATGACCTTCAGGCGTAAGGACAGCCACCAATTCACAGAGACTGCAGGGCTAAACAGCAGTATTTTTCATATTAACCAGCTTAATTTTCCTGCATTTATATAAAAAGCTGATCCATGGCTTAGAAGCTTCCTAATGAATCTGCTGGTAATGTTCCAAATTATAAAATAATCACTCACTGCTACTTGTTGCTCATGAAACATTCATGAATTTCCATATCATTAATGAAAACAAAGAAATGACTAATTCTACTCTGAGACTGATAAACCTGGGGAGAACACAGCCAACATCTTCCCCGCAAGGCTGCTGGCTGCTTTTCCAAAACCACGATTCATCTCACAGCT
This sequence comes from Bufotes viridis, assembly GCA_033119425.1. Taxonomy (NCBI): domain Eukaryota; kingdom Metazoa; phylum Chordata; class Amphibia; order Anura; family Bufonidae; genus Bufotes; species Bufotes viridis. The sequence continues at coordinate 105,020,195 of CM065591.1, forward strand.
TGAATTCCCATCCTGTGCCAGTATCAAAACGTTCATTCACTTGTTCAGAGAATGTAATAGCCATCAGTCCAAGTATAGCCCGAAAGCTGCGAAGAGTTAATTACAAGGCCAGAAAATGGCATCCCATTTGGCAGTACCATTACCGCAGCATAGTTTAAAATGAATGAGGGCTAATTACATCGGTCACAAATGATTACAGACATCCAGGATAAAAAAAAGTGATGATGTTTAGTTAATTACTATGGGCAGAATTTTTGTCTAGGTTTTTTTTTTTTTTTGTGCACTTCTCTATCACTACGTTATGCAGCTTCGATTTTCACAATTTTTTATTTTAACAACGGCTCTTTGGAGACTGTAGAAATCTTCATTGGAAGAAGTCAGCGCGCTGCTTGGTCTGGCTGATGTTTAGAGAGCTAATCTCATCGAGCTGTCAGAGGAACTGTCAGCTGTGTTTATCTTGGTAAGCAGGCCGAATAATGAGACTCAATCAGGCCTTCCAATATACACAGTATTTGAGTGGGTGCACAGATGTGAATATACAAATAACAGGCTTCTTATGGTAGATTCATTCTATGCCCAAGAAGTTAATGAGCTCTCCAAGTGCAGCCATTTACACACAATAACCAGAAGTGTGACCTAGTAATTGGCATTGGTTTGTATCCACGGTGCCTATAAATGCAACCTGGATCACCTTGTATAGACTAAAGTCCAATGATTGAGTGCTGCAAGATCAGGCAGATGTCTTATTTTGTGATTTTTTCCCCCCTGTAATTATGCTCCTCAAGTTTCTTTCATGTTCACCTTACATATTCACCTCTTGAAAGGATTTCATATCTTGCTTGAATACATCTAAAATAAAAAATGAAGCAAGTAAGAGTTCATTTATTACACAAAAGCACAACAGTAACCACAATATAAGCCAGTTTTAGACATCTGCAATAGTAAGAATCAGGATTGGGTTAAAATTCTCAATAAAACATTAAACAGAGGCATGTGTAGAAGAGCCAGTAGAGATGGAACCAAGTATGGTGCTACTGTATGTCTGTGCTACGGGGCTATTCTTCCCTAGAAGCAGAATACCTGTGAAATATGGCCTCTAATGAAGCTATTTTTCTCTTGGATTTAGACAGAATTTTATAGATAAAATACCATACAGAGGTAAGTACATACAAAGATCTTTCATCGGTGAAAGTCAGAGGCTAATAGTTTAGATGTCAGTCCGTTACAAAACAGCCCTCCAACTAAAGTAAGGCCGGGTTTATGACAGGACTATTTTTTCCGTCATGTATAACAGAAACAAACGGAACCGTTCTGTGCCCCCATAGACATGTATTAGGACGGAGCCTCTTAAAGGCTTCCGTTTTGCACTCCGTCCTAGAATTCCGTTATAACTCTGTTATAACGGAACCTGTACCGGAATTCAATACCTCCAATGTGAACCTGGCCTAAGCGATGTATGGGGCGCTGAGTTCGGTTATGTAATTTTTATCTTCATACTCACATGCATTCCGACGCTGTGCTCCGACTAACCAGCTGTAGAATGCATTGAGAGGACTTAAAAAATTGATTAAACAAAAATACATGTGTGGTATTGTCGCAGTAATAACAACCCATAGATAAAAGATAACATTATTTCAACTTCATTTTGCATAGTGTGAAAATATTGAAAATCAATGGCAGAATTGCTGTTCTTTTCCCAATTGTCCTGCAAAAGAATAAATAGAAGTGAAACAATAAATTATATGTACACCGAAATGGTGCAAAGAAATGCTACAACCAGGTGTACAGAGTCTACTAATATCAGTTTCCTTTCTCAGATCAGTCTGCATGGTTACATCAGTATCTTCCCTCTACGTAAGAACAATCTCCCAATACAGCAGTCGTACAACCCAGTCAGAGGGCACGCACATGCCATAAGGTGCATACCTTATGCTCTGTGGCAGATATATTAGGATAGGTTCATTTTGCGCCAGAATATTGTGCCTGCGCTATTTTTAGTTTGTGCCAAATTTATTCTTTCCATTTTCAAATTTTTTTTTTATATATCTTTATTGTTTTTCACTATAACAACCCAAAGCTCAAGTTACAGAGTATAAATTTTCCTGTACATACCAGATTTAAACAAGAAATGATCACTTCTCACTTGAGCTAGGCCTCTTGCACACGAACGTATTTTTTTTTCAGTGTTTTGCTGTCCGTTTATAACAGATCCGTTTTTCCGTTTTTTGCTTCCGTTTCGGTTCCGTTGTTCCGTTCGGTTTTTCCGTTTGGCATATACAGTATACAGTAATAACATAGAAAAAATTGGGCTGGTCTTAAAATTTTCAATAGATGGTTCCGCAAAAAACAGAACGGATACGGAAGACATACGGATGCACTTCAGTATGCTTTCCGTTTTTTTTGCGGACCCATTGACTTGAATGGAGCCACTGAACGTGATTTGCGGACAAGAATAGGACATGGTCTATATTTGAACGGAACAGAAAAACGGAAACGGAAGGCATACGGAAGACACTTCAGTATTTTTTGCAGACCCATTGAAGTGAATGGTTCAGTATACTGTCAGTATACTAAACTGAAAAAACTGCCAGTATACGGTCCGCAAAATACTGTCGTGTGCAAGAGGCCCAAGACTTTAAAAACCCCTCTCCCTCCCAGCCCCCCCCCCCCCCCAATCAACAAACTTTATTAACATTCAAAGTGTTCCAACACAATAGTCCCGATCAGAGCAGAACATAACAGAACAGCCTCTTCGTAAGTCACAGCCTCCTACTGATATCTCCTCCGTCATAATTTTCTAGCCTAGAGATAGCATGGTTATCAGATTTTCAGTTTCCCCAAATTACCCTTCAAGTCCTCCCGCAAGTACCATGACTCCAGTTTGAAAGGTCCCATGATGATGCATGCTGCGCAGACTCTTTTGGCATATGGCAGGTCATTAGTTGTCTATGGAAACATTTGGCATAATCAGTGGTGTATCTTGGTTTTGTGCTGCCCTAGGCGAGACTAAACTCGGGCACCCCCTAATATAAATTTGACCCGCCCCTTCCTGTCAAGGCCAAACCCCTTTCTCTGTAAACCCCGCCCTTCCTTTTAGGCTCCATCCTTTCCTGTATTCCTGTATTTAAAAGTGAATAACGACAGCCACACCTCACACCCCTCTCTTGATCCCACTAAGTGTCATCCACAGATCCCCCCCCTTAAGTGTCATCCACAGATCCCCCCCCTTAAGTGCCATCCACAGACAGATCCACCCCTTAAGTGCCATCCACAGATCCCCCTCCTTAAGTGCCATCCACAGATCCCCCCTCAGTGTCATCCACAGATTCCCCCTCTTTAGTGTCATCCACATATTCCCCCCTTAGTGTCATCCACAGATTCCCCCCTCAGTGTCATCCACAGATTCCCCCCTCAGTGTCATCCACAGATCCCCCCTCAGTGTCATCCACAGATTCCCCCTCAGTGTCATCCACAGATCCCCTCTTTAGTGCCATCCACAGATTCCCCCCTCAGTGTCATCCACAGATTCTCCCCCTCAGTGTCATCCACAGATTCCCCCCTCAGTGTCATCCACAGATTCCCCCTCTTTAGTGTCATCCACATATTCCCCCTTAGTGTCATCCACAGATTCCCCCCTCAGTGTCATCCACAGATTCTCCCCCCAGTGTCATCCGATTCCACAGATTTCCTACCTGCCCAGCGCCGTTGTAGGTAATTTATTCACTCCACTTGCCTGAGAAGAGAAGCGCCGGAAGACTCACAGGCGCACTGGCAGGCGCATGCGCACTTCAATGCCTCTGCCAGTGCGCCTGTGTGAGTCTTCCGGCGCTTCTCTCAGGCAAGTGGAGTGAATAAATTACCTACAACGACGCTGGGCGGGGAGGAGCGGCGCCGGCGCACCCCCAGCAGCGCAGCCCGGACAAAAAAAAAAATCTATCACTGAGGCAAACAAGGCATCTTGCCGCCCCATTGGAAGTGCCGCCCTAGGCAAATGCCTTGTTTGCCTCGTGATAGATACGCCACTGACTTCAATGCCTCTGCCAGTGCGCCTGTGTGAGTCTTCCGGCGCTTCTCTCACGCAAGTGGAGTGAATAAATTACCTACAACGGCGGTGGGCGGGGAGGAGCGGCGCCGGCGCACCCCCAGCAGCGCAGCCCGGACAAAAAAAAAATCTATCACTGAGGCAAACAAGGCATCTTGCCGCCCCATTGGAAGTGCCGCCCTAGGCAAATGCCTTGTTTGCCTCGTGATAGATACGCCACTGGGCATAATCACAGCAAGCATTTTTTACCATTTATGCCAAATATGCAGTGTGAACAGAGTTTTAGTTGAGCTCCTATGATGTGGCTTTCTCTACTGGGCTGCATTCTGGGTAATCCCCCCCACCCCATGTCTACTTACTGTACAATGCTCACTGTAAAGAAATATGTCCTTTGGTTTGCATTTTAGATCCACACAATCAAAAGTTTCAAATATTTATTTTCTTGCAGACCATGGTGAAAAAACTTCCAGCAACTATGACATCCCAAGAATCTCTGAAGATGGAATCAGAAAACAAATCAAAAAGTAAGTTCTCTTCTTGTAAAGAGCATCATATCTAACATTTCATGTATGTACCCGTTTTACAGTGCCCCTATATACGCAAAGCACAATCCAGTTCCCAGAAGTGCCATACAGTGCCCCCATAGTGCCGTAGAGTCTTCATAAGTTTCCACTCCTATATCTGGCTGGCTTCCTAGGTTTGGGGGGTCTTGCAGCCAGTTTATTGAGTTGACATCATTGTGATGACATGCCTTTGGAAACATGGCCACTTTACTGTGTACATAGGCAAAAGATAACCTGCCTAGGTTTACCATGAAGGGGTACAAACTCATCTGATGTTTGCCCCATAAGGACACCACTACTGTAGAACATTTCTTGTGGAGCTTTTCCTTCCCATTACTGTGAAATTCTACACCCTGGACTTAAATTCAGTAGAATACAACGTAGTGTTTTCATCAACTCATGTTGTATCATATGGACCTTTACACTTGGGGTTTTCCAAGCACAAATGCGTGCCTGTTGTAAACTGGCAACCGAGTTGCCTCTATTCCTGTGAATGCTCTAGTCACACAAAAAGGTGGCAGCAAAGATAAAACCACTTAGAAAGTCTACTAGATAACCGAACCATACCCGTTGATCAGATTATACATGCTTTATTCTACCAGGAAACCTCTAGGCAATGACTTTCAGTCTTAGAAAGGGCACTCATCCACAACAAATAGCTGACTGAAGAATGTTTATCTGCGGCATCAACCCTCATGCACATTCACCGCAGGAGCACCATCTTTACAGCTTGGCATGGAGGGAGCCCAGGATTGAGGGGAAATAACATTTTAGAGTGGTTGGTGTAAAATAACTATCATTTCCCACGCAATGGTTTTTGTTAGAGCATTCGAGCTGTTATAAGTAAATGTCATTCCTTCCATTTTTGTTATTGTTTTTTCTTAATGTCTTTCTGGGTGCCTACACTACACTCTGCTCTGGTATGACAGGAGCCGATATTGAACTTTGATTTCCTTTGAACGGTAAAGCACATGTCCTATGTGCTGAGAGCAAGCAATGAGCACTGCTGAGAAGGCAAGGGCTGCTGCAGCCAACCTCTACTTTTAGGAAGTGGCCTTAGTATTTTCCATTGTAACTATGTGCTGAATATAGTGCATGGTAGGCCATAAGCACAGGATGAAAATGATGGAAGTTATGCAGATGTTAGCTTTAGCAGCGAGCATTCTTAAATTGACAGTACTGTCTTATCATATGAACTAAAACAATTTCACTAAAAAGCTTAACACCCAGAAATTAATGTTGGCATGAAAGTCTTTTCTAGACGAGGACGTCACACTTGGCAAGCTCCACTCTCTTATTATACTGCGTGACCGGAAGGTGCTCCACCTTCTTCAGCCTATAAAAGCCCTTCCCTTTCAAGCTTTTTTTGCTGGTCCAGAGTAGATCTGTCTCCTGCTCCATCCTGCTATACTGCCTTTATTTTTGGATGTGTCTTCAAATTAGTCTCTGCCCATTTCACAATAGAGGTTACGAAACCGGCTTACAGTCCTATTTTTAGAGTTTTATAGTACAAGGCAGTGATTTCACCGCAGAGGAACCCCTGATAAATGTCTTCCCTCCTGGAGAACCCCTAACTCCTGCCTCAAAGTAGCTGTTGTTGGGACGGTAAATCATTATATCATTCTTGTCCACTGCTATAATTTGGCCTGGATATATATACTGCTTTGAAAAGTATTTCTGAGAAATCAGTTTGACATCCCTATTGTAAAAGTGACAGGTCATTTTGTTACTGAATTCTGGGGAACCCATTAACTCTGTCATTCCTGAGAACATGAGCTAAGAAACAGGGAAACCCTGGTGTATAGGTTCATCAACCAATCAAGCTACAGTTGTATAGTTCATCCTTTCCACAGGGACATAGAAACTCATAAGATCTTATAAGAAACCAATTAAATATTTGTACACAGCCATTATGAAGACATGCCAATTTTAGTCAGGTGACATCTTTATGACCAGCTTGGCTTATTATTGTGTGGCAAAGCTGAAATCAGACATATGTGCATCTTAAGTTTACAGACTGTAGATAGGGTTTTCCGACTTTTTCCAACTGGTGACCTATTCTCTGGATAGGCCATCAGTATCTGTTCGGGATCCAACACCTGTGACTCCGGCCTATCAGCTGTGTGAGAAGGCACTGGCACTCCTGCGAGCGCTGCAGCTTTCTTGCTGCTTCCTCCTGCATTCTGTTCCTTCCTCATTCTGTTAGCATCTGCCTGTAATCATGCCGGTGCAAATGGGTGACAATGGATGCGGCGCTGAACTCCTTCTCTTTCGAATATGAAAATACTGTATTTTCATGAAGCTTCCACTAGGTCTGTGTAAAAAGATTATTACAGCTTCCATTTCAGTCTTTTGTAAATGCATAAATTCCTGTGCACTGAGCCCCTAGTGATTGCTGCAGGCAACCAGATTTGTAATAGATGGGAAGCAGATTTATCAATGTATTTATGCTAGTTGTTTGGTGTAAAGTTGGTGAAGACATGGATGACTTTTTTATTACATTTTTTATTACAACTTTGCCCTCTTAATTAAAATAAAAGTATTCATCACAAATTTGGTGCATTGGGCTTTGCATTCTACATTTCCTGGGAGTGATTGATGCACACATACTGTACAGTCTGGTGGAGCATGGGACCTCATACTAAGTTTTGTTATGAGGTCCTATGAGATCTGTGTACACCTCTGGTCAACCCCTTTAATGAAAGAAACTCAGAATCTGAGGTTTAAATCACATGAAAACTTAAGTGCACAGTTTTCAGCCGATCTCTGTCTTACATTAATCTCTTTCCACATAGTGGCTGTGGGGCAGTACTATGCCATGGCGCCTTGTTACCACAAATTGCTATGGTTTTATGGTTTCTCAGCAAGTACATGTGAAGTACATGATATTTATGTGCCTCACCTGTACTTGCCACAAAACCATGACAATTAGTTGTAAGCTGTCCGTGGTTGAGCAGTACACTACTGCCCCATGGCCACTACTTGGAACCTAAGCCTACATCAGAACCAGAAGCACTCCTTATCAGCCACCTACAGGACCATATTATGTACTTAGTCATTCCTATTCCTAGGCTGGAATATCAGTCCATATGTGACCAGCTTTGCTTAGTATAACCAATTGGTGGAAGGTTGTTAGAGCGGCCACTCTTCTCTGTCTCACCCTCTCTTAGTTTATTGGTGTGAATCTTTTTGCATGGGTGACTACCCTGACTATTATCATCCATTGAAGTGGCTCTGTCACCAGGATCAACCCTGTTAAACCAGATACACTGGCTGGAAGGGCTCATCTTGCATATTAAAACAATCCCTTCCTTTTGTCTGTATGCTAAAGAGCCGCAGAAAAATCTGTGTTTTAGTCATATGCAAATGAGGAGTTTAGGCACCAGGAGGCGGGGCTGAAACCTTTGAGCACTGCTATGGTTTCTCAGCAAGTACATGTGAAGTACATGATTTTTATGTGCCTCAGTCCATATGTGACCAGCTTTGCTCAGTATAACCAATTGGTGGAAGGTTGTTAGACCAGCCACTCTTCTCTGTCTCACCCTCATTCATTATCATCCATTCAAGTGGCTCTGTCACCAGGATTAACCCTATTAAACCAGATACACTAGATGAAAGGGCTTATCATGCAAATGTTTTTAGTCATATGCAAATGAATAAAGTAGTAATATGTAGATTAGCTTTCTGAGCAGATCTCAGTGTGGTGAAGCTATAGTCAAGTGTATAGAGTATATGATATGTAGATGCTAGGACACAGCTCTGCCCTCGGCATGTCTAGCCCCTGTCAAGCAAGAGAAGGGGAGAGTGTGCAGAACACAAGGGGTGTTACAGAGCAGTGCTCAAAGGATTCAGCCCCTCCTCCTGGTGCTCAAACCTTTTTTTTACATATCAATAGAACACAGATATCTCTGCAGCTATTTATCGTACAGACAAAAGAAAGGTATTGTTTTAATCAGGATGGTGAGTCCTACCAGACAGTGTATTTGGTTTAATAGGGCTGATCCTGGTGACAGAGCTGCTTTAACTACTACAGGACCGCCGTACGCAGGATTGCGTCCTGCGGGCGGTCCTGCTCTTCTGTTCGGACGCGCCGGGGCGTCATCTCGCGAGACGCGAGACTTCCTGTGAACGCGTGCGCGCGCGCGTTCACAGCGTCGCGCGTCTCGAGAGTTGGACTACAGCCTGCCAGCGATGATCAATCGCTGGCAGGCTGTAGATGCGATATAAATCGCATCAAACAGCTATATCAGACGCTGTTTTATGAACAGCGTCTGATATAGCTGCTACCTGGTCCTCTGGTGGTCCCATTTTCTGGGATCGACCACCAGAGGACCAGGTAACTACAGTAAAAGTTGCACCAAACACTACACTAACCCCCCACCCCACCCCACCCTCACCTATTAACCCCTTGATCACCCCATCTAGACCCCTGATCACCCCCTGTCGTTGATCACACCCCTTGTAAGGCTCCATTCAGACGTCCATATGTGTTTTGCGGATCCGTGGATTCACGGATCCGTGGATTCACGGATCCGCGGATCCGATCCGCGGATCCTCAAAACACGGACACCGGCAATGTGCTTTCCGCATTTTGCAGATCCGCACATTGCCAGAACTATATAGAAAATGCTTTTTCTTGTCCGCAGTGCGGACAAGAATAGGACATGTTCTATATTTTTGCGGAACGGAAGTGCAGACCGGAGCGCGGATCCGTAATTCCGGATCCGAGCGGGACAAAGTCTGTCCCCATAGAAATGAATGGGTCCGCAATTCCGTTCCGCAAACAGAATTGCGGACGTGTGAATGGGGCATAAGGGTCCCTTATCACCGCCAGTTAGCTAGCTACTTGTTAGGTAGCTAGCGCCCAGCCCACCGCAGTCACTGATTTTGGCAGAGATTTTTTCATCCGCATTGCGAATGAAAAAATCTGTGCCGTTCATTTTTTTTTTCAGCGCAGAGGCTGAACGGAAAAAAATCTCATTACCCGTATGCTCAATATACGGAGAATCGCAGAAACTCCTAATGCTGGCCATACGTGTAATGATTGCGGAGACCCTCAAATGCCAGGGCAGTACAAAAACCCCACATGTGACCCCATTTTAGAAAGAAGACACCCCAAGGTATTCCGTGAGGGGTATGGTGAGTTCATGGAAAATTTTATTTTTGTCACAAGTTAGTGGAATATGAGACTGTAAAAAAAAAAAAAAACAATTTCCGCTAACTTGTGCCAAATTTTTTTTTCTGTGAACTCGCCATACCCCTCACAGAATACCTTGGGGTGTCTTCTTTCCACAATGGGGTCACATGTGGGGTATTTATACTGACCTGGCATTTTAGGGTGCTAAAGCGTGAGAATCCAAATGCGTAAAAATGGCCTGTGAAATCCTAAAGGTACTCATTGGTTTTAGGGCCCTTTGCGCATCTTGGCTGCAAAAAGTGCCACACATGCGGTATCGCCGTACTCAGGAGAAGTAGGGCAATGTGTTTTGGGGTGTATTTTACATATACCCATACTGTGTGTGAGAAATATCGCTGTAAACGACAACTTTTTACATTTTTTTATTCAAAGTTGTCAATATACAGAGATATTTCTCTCACCCAGCATGGGTATATGTAAAAATCCACCCCAAAACACATCGCCCTACTTCTCATGAGTACGGCGATGCCACATGTGTGACACTTTTTTGCAGCCAAGATGCGCAAAGGGGCCCAAATTCCAACGAGTACCTTTTGGCCCCTTTCACACGAGCGTGTCCGGATTAGGTCCGGATGCGTTGCGGATGCGTTCAGTGAAAACTGTGCGATTTCACAGGCAAAGCCATTCAGTTTTGCCTGCGATTGCGTTCAGTTGTTCAGTTTTTCCAGCGGGTGCAATGCGTTTTGATGCGTTTTCACGCGCGTGATAAAAACTGAAGGTTTACAAACAACATCTCCTAGCAACCATCAGTGAAAAGCGCAACACACCCGCACTTGCTTGCGGATGCAATGCGTTTTTCACGCAGCCCCATTCACTTCTATGGGGCTAGGGATGCGTGAAAAACGCAAAATATAGAACATGCTGCGATTTTCACGCAACGCACAAGTGATGCGTGAAAAAAAACGCTCATGTACACAGACCCATTGAAATGAATGGGTTAGGATTCAGTGCGGATGCAATGCGTTCACATCACGCATTGCACCCGCGCGGAAAACTCGCTCGTGTGAAAGGGGCCTTTAGGAGGGTATTTTTACGCATTTTTCTTCTCACGCTTTAGGGCCCCTAAAATGCCAGGGCAGTATAAATACCCCACATGTGACCCCATTTTGGAAAGAAGACACCCCAAGGTATTCGCTGAGGGGCATAATGAGTTCATGAAAAATTAAACTTTTTGTCAAAAGTTAGCGGAAAGGGAGACTTTGTGAGAAAAAACAATAAAAAATCAATTTCCACTAACTTGTGCCAAAAAAAAAAATATTCTATGAACTCGCCATTCCCCTCATGGAATACCTTGGGGTGTCTTCTTTCAAAATGAGGTCACATGTGGGGTATTTATACTGCCCTGGCATTTTAGGGCCCTAAAGCGTGAGAAGAAAATGCGTAAAAATGCCCTCCTAAAAGGTACTCATTGGAATTTGGGCCCCTTTGCGCATCTTGGCTGCAAAAAGTGTCACACATGTGGTATCGCCGTACTCAGGAGAAGTAGAGCAATGTGTTTTGGGGTGTATTTTTACATATACCCATACTGGGTGAGAGAAATATCTCTGTATATTGACAACTTTGAATAAAAAAATGTAAAAGTTGTCGTTTACAGCGATATTTCTCACACGCAGCATGGGTATATGTAAATACACCCCAAGCACATGCCCTACTTCTCCTGAGTACGGCGATACTACATGAGTGACACTTTTGCAGCAAGATCAAAGGCCTAAAACTAATGAGTACCTTTAAGATTTCATGAGGCCATTTTTATGCATTTGGATTCTCACACTTTAGGGGCCCCTAAAATGCCAGGTGAGTATAAATACCCCACATGTGACCCCATTTTGGAAAGAAGACACCCCAAGGTATTCGCGTGAGGGGCATGGTGAGTCCACAGAATTTTTATTTTTGTCACAAGTCAGCGGAAATAGTTTTTTTTTTTTTTTTAATTTTGTTTTACAAAGTCTCATATTCCACTAACTTGTGACAAAAATAAAATTTTACATGAACTCACCATACCCCTCACAGAATACCTTGGGGTGTCTTCTTTCCAAAATGGGGTCACATGTGGGGTATTTATACTGTCCTGGCATTTTAGGGGCCCCTAAAGCGTGAGAAGAAGTCTGGAATCAAATGCGTAAAAATGCCCTGTGAAATCCTAAAGGTACTCATTGGTTTAGGGCCCTTTGCGCACCCAGGCTGCAAAAAAGTGGCACACATGTGGTATCGCCGTACTCAGGAGAAGTAGGGCAATGTGTTTTGGGGTGTATTTTTATATATACCCATACTTTGTGTGAAAAATATCTCTGTATATTGACAACTTTGAATAAAATATGTACAAAGTTGTCAGTTTACAGCGATATTTCTCACACGCAACATGGGTATATGTAAAATACACCCAAAACACATTGCCCTACTTCTCCTGAGTACGGCGATACTACATGAGTGACACTTTTTGCAGCCAAGATGCAAAGGGGCCCTAAAACCAATGAGTACCTTTAGGATTTCTAGGCCATTTTATGCATTTGGATTCTCACACTTTAGGGGCCCCTAAAATGCCAGGTGAGTATAAATACCCCACATGTGACCCCATTTTGGAAAGAAGACACCCCAAGGTATTCCGTGAGGGGCATGGTGAGTCCACAGAATTTTTATTTTTGTCACAAGTCAGCGGAAATAGTTTTTTTTTTTTTTTTTAATTTTGTTTTTACAAAGTCTCATATTCCACTAACTTGTGACAAAAATAAAATTTTACATGAACTCACCATGCCCCTCACAGAATACCTTGGGGTGTCTTCTTTCCAAAATGGGGTCACATGTGGGGTATTTATACTGTCCTGGCATTTTAGGGGCCCCTAAAGAGTGAGAAGAAGTCTGGAATCCAAATGCGTAAAAATGCCCTGTGAAATCTAAAGGTACTCATTGGTTTAGAGCCTTTGCACCCAGGCTGCAAAAAGTGGCACACATGTGGTATCGCCGTACTCAGAGAAGTAGGGCAATGTGTTTTGGGGTGTATTTTTATATATACCCATACTTTGTGTGAAAAATATCTCTGTAAACGACAACTTTTAAAATTTTTATCACAAAGTTGACAATTTACAGAGATATTTCTCTCACCCAACATGGGTATATGTAAAATACACCCCAAAACACATTGCCCTACTTCTCCTGAGTACGGCGATACCACATAAGTGCCGCTTTTGCAGCCTGAATGCTAAAGGCCCAAATTCCAACGAGTACCTTTAGGTTTTACATGGCGGCTCACAATTAGCCCGCCCAAAATGCCAGAACAGTAAACACACCCCACAAATGACTCCATTTCGGAAAGTAGACACCCCAAGGTATTCACTGAGGGGCATAGTGAGTCCGTCTGAGATTTTTTTTTTTTTGCCAGAAGTTATCAGAAATTGAAACTTTTTTTTTTTTTTTCTCAGAAAGTGTCATTTTCCGCTAACTTGTAAAAAAATGAAATGATACATGAACTCACCAAGCCCCTCCGTGAATACTTTGGGGTGTCTTCTTTCTAAAATGGTGTCATTTGGGAGTATTTATACTATCCTGGCATTCTAGCGCCTGAAGAAACATGACAGGTGCTCAGAAAGTCAGAGCTGCTTCAAAATGCGGAAATTCACTTTTTGCACCATAGTTTGTAAACGCTATAACTTTTACCCAAACCAATAAATATACACTTATTGGATTTTTTTATCAAAGACATGTAGAACAATAAATTTAGAGAAAATTTATATAGAAATGTAGTTTTTTTTGAAAAATTTTACAACAGAAATTGAAAAATGTCATTTTTTTGCAAAAATTTCGGTCATTTTTGATTAATAGCAAAAAAAGTAAAAATGTCAGCAGCAATGAAATACCACCAAATGAAAGCTCTATTAGTGAGAAGAAAAGGAGGTAAAATTCATTTGGGTGGTAAGTTGTATGACGGAGCAATAAACGGTGAAAGTAGTGTAGTGCGGAATTGTAAAAAGTGGCCTGGTCATTAAGGGTGTTTAAGCTAGGGGGGGCTGAAGTGGTTAAAGCTACTGTATATGACCATTACATTGTCTTTGTACCTTTACCTATATTTTAGTATTTTGTATTGAGCAAGGGGGCATCAGTTTTTGTTATGGCACCTTTGGAAACTGCCATCATCAAACATGTTATACTAGCATGCAACATTGTATGCCTAGCAGCAGTTTATATTGGATGGAATATATTCATGCATACTGAGTTATTAATTATTGGCTCCTGCCAGCGTCTCTGATAACACCCATTTGCATACTGATTGCCAATGCTAAATAAATCAGGTCATGCTTCTTTTTGTTTGGCAGCCAAGGAATATTGTAAAGTTCTCTTCCCGTATGAAGCCCTCAATGAAGACGAATTGACAATCAGAGATGGTGATATTGTGCTTGTCATAAACAAGGTAATTTCCTTACATAATGTACGAATCATAAATTTATTCTGTGCATTCACATTGAAAATTTCAAGCCTATGCTTCTCATTACCAGGTACTGTCGGGGCAGGTTACAAATTGATTGAGCTTTATGAAGAAATATTTTACTGGCCTTGTCGACGCAAAGTTCAGCTGGGCTGTGACCATGTGGGAATAAAGTTAGAAGAGCATTTCTAGATTCAGAATATCCTTTGGCCGTGATGGCCATGGCATAGACACACATAATATGCTGCCGTATGGTGGCTATGTATGGTTCTATGTATGGCATTTCTTGAAGCATGCAACAAATACCCAATTCCTTTCATGTGTTACTACAGTGGTCACCGATGTAGTGATTCTCATCCTTACCTGATGTAGTGAGAAGGCGCATGAATGAACTGCATAGGGAAAGCGCTCACAGTTCACAAGTGCTTGACCTGACATACATCTCTTCTTCCTGCCGTTTAGGCCTTTCAGCTATGTGATGGACAATACCAATGACAATTTTCCACAAAACGAATACATAATTGTACTGATTGAGGCACTGTAGAAGAAAATGCACAGGAAAGCTGTTTGTGCCTGGAAATTGTCGTTTCCAATAGGCACATAGGTCGCTACAGTATGTGGCCCACAATGCTGGACCTCCCATTCTACCAGAATTTCCTTGATAGTATGACAGAGATGAAGGAGTCCTGATTGAAGGAAAGACTTGGGAGGTTGATGAATGCTAGTGTATATTTTCACTCAGGAGTTAAAGTGACCCTTCGATTCAAGACTAAAAAATAAACTGGGTAAAGGAAAGAACACTTACAAGGTGCTCTCTTTTGAGCTGCAGATCCAGCAATCCCCTCTTTTGCTAACCAAGATGGTCACTCTCTTCTAAGAATATCACAAGTCACTTCCTATTTCTCCAGCAAAGCGCTTGCAAGTGAGCAGTGCAGGTCAGTCCGATGGCAGTAGGAAGTGTCTTTAGACTAACATGTACAGTGTGCGTTGGGTAGTCTGAGAAGCAGCGCGTCCTTCTTCTATGGTACAAGAGGAAAGGTGCCCGGGGATCAGAGGATCCAAAATGAAAAGGAGGGCTTCATGTAAGTGTTCTGTCTGTTGCCCAGTTAATATTTTTGTCTTGAACCTGAGGGCCGCTTTAAGCAAAGTTCACAGCCTCTAACTCAGTGTATAGCAGGTATTACATGGATAATAGTTTGGGGTATAACAGCAGTTATATTTCCTGTTTTGACACATCATATCTGTAAGAACTTAAAGGGAACCTGTCATCAACTTTATGATGACCTTGATCAGAGCAGCATAAAATGGTGAGAGAGATGCTGATTTCAGCGGTACGTCACTCATGAGCTAAAAGTAAGAGGTTGCTGAGAACCAGCATCATATTCATTGCCCAGGACTTGAAAAGAGTCAAATCTATCTGAGAAGAGTCATGGTTATTTATGATCTCCCGCACTCTCGCCCATCTTCTGATGATTGGCAGTTCTCTCCTAGGGAGAAAGGGAGAAAACTAGGTAGAAGCCTGTCACTCATCAGCAGGGAGAGCAGGAATTCATGAATAACCAGGACTCTTCTCAGGTGGCCGTGACTCTTTTCCAGGCCCAGTCTGCAATCATTGTGATGCTGGTTCTTGGCAACCACTTACTTTTAACTTTTAAATGACAGACAGCTGAAATCAAATCAGCTGTCTCTACTTTATGCTGCCGTTAGTATGGGCTGCATAAAGTTGATGACAGGTTCCCTTTAAAAATAACAGAAATGCCAATTTATACAGTGCAGTAGCATTCTGCTAGCGCTGAGCAGGAATAGTTGCCAAGTGTGGGCAGTTCTTGGCAAAGATACAGAGAGTCATCACATTCTCTGTGTATTAAATATATCTGTGTCCTCTGCTGATCATCTGTTCCAGAAGAATATCACTACTTCTCTAGTCCCTAGTCCATTGTGTACACTTATATAGTCTGCCATCGGACCTTTATGAATTAGGAAGATGCTGCAATGAACACGTAATAGTTCACTGCCCCACAAGAAGGACTGCTGGTCACTCAGCAGAGCTTAAGTCCACAAAACCTTCCTTCCTCAAAACACCTATGTAGACTGAAAGGCTGCATTTTTTTTATTTTTAATGGGGTTCTCCGGGCTTTTAATACTGATGACCTATTCTCAGAATAGGTAATCAATATCAGATTGGCGAAGGTTTGAACATCGGGCACCCGATCAGATATAAGATGGGAAGGCGCGTGCAGTGTGCATGTGCTGTCTCCTGTCTCTCTTCCTGCTCGCAGCTGTTTTGCCATAGCAGCAGCGAGCAGGAAGAGACGGGAGACGGCACGTGGACACTGCATGCGCCTTCCCGTCATACAGCTGACGGGGGTGCCCGGGGTCGGACACCTGCCAATCTGATATTGATGATAGGTCATCAATATTAAAAGCCCGGAGCACCCCTTTAAGTTTATTTGTATTTTTAATGTATACAGTATATGCATATGCATATATATTCCTCACCACTGTTTAGATATTGTCATAACTCTGTGCCCATACCCATTGGAGCTCACAATCCAAATCTGACAATCTCCCAAAGGCCCCTTTACACAGCCCGATATTGGGGCAGATTATCTCTAAAGTGTTCATACGAACTGTCATTAGCGATATTCTGTCTGTGTAAAAGTGCAGCTGTTTACCCGATGAACTAGCAAAACACTCATTCATCGGGTAATAGGATCATTGGTGCGGACACCTAAAACATCACTTGCTGCCAGCAGATTGTTTCGGCAAACAATGATTCTTTAGCGATCACTCCTTCCCTTATTGTGGAGGAGATCATTGCATGTGAATTGATGGTTGAGCAGACGATTGTCAGGAAGGAACTGAGCAGTGTAAAGGGGCCTTAACACTACAGAGAAGGCTCCTAGAAGGAAGCGGGGATACAACTTATACCCATCAACATACAACACCTAAGTATATAGCAATATCAATATGCCCTTTCTATTGTTGCAAAACATCTATAGGAAAACAACCAGTGGCCCTGGGCCCCAATGTTAAATGTCTGACACTACTCGTGCCTGTGTGCACTTATAACACTGGTGATACGTAGCCCAGGGCCTTTATGGCCCAACGGGTTCAGAGCTCAGGCGTTGCTACATTCCTGGGTAAGCAGCTGTCATAATACATAGTATTTTCTGCAGCGTAATCAGTAAGGAAACACAATGGGCCATTACTGCCTTGTCAACACGGAAATAGTTTTTTAAGTATAAACAGTCAGAGTCCATAGATTTCTGTGAATGCCATCTTACAGATCCGTCAACACAGATTGGTAATATGGCTGTGTACATTAGACCTCGCTGGCGACAAATTACTGCACAATATAGTTATTTGGTTCAGAGGGTTGGTAAAAAAAAGGCTAAAGACGCGCATATATGTCCCAGCTATTGTCAGCTGAATCTGCCGTTTTGGTGGGACAGGTCGACGATCTAATGTGTATGGGCAGCTCCTTCTCTTCCCTGACAGATGAAATCAGGGGAGCGAAGGATCAGGAATGTTGGATTCCAACACCCGAGCCTTTTGTTCTCCCAGGACACGGATGCGCAAACTGCGGCTCTCCAGCTGTTGTAAAACTACAATTCCCACTATGCCCTGTTGTAGGCTGATAGCTGTAAGCAGTCTTTGCATGCTGGGAGTTGTAGTTTTGCAACAGCTGGAGTAGCCGCAGTTTGCCCATCCCTGTCCCAGGAGATAAGACGTGTCTGACAGCGGCTTTTTTCTCTCTCCATTGAAAACACATACACACTTGAGTTCCGGAGTGATAGCTGTCGGCCATATGAGTGTTCTTCCAACAGCTGTTAATGAGCACCAGTAGGTCCAACAAGTTCAGCATTTTGATCAGAAGATGATCCGGAGGAGGACAAAACCGGCGAACAACCTAAACCTTGACAATTACCTAAAACCGAGGTCCTCAACATGATTTTGGAGCCACAAAAGTGGAGGAAATATATATTAAATGTGGAGAAATAGACAATCATGAATTTGAAACGTATGCAGAACAATGTTACACTGCTATAATATAACTGGAATTTGCATTGTTTGGTGACTTAGATAATGTAAATTGCCAGTGCATATGGTCAAAGCTGCTATGAAGAGTCTCACTGTATGGGGTCAAGAGGTGCATGTGACTCCCGGGCCACCCACTGGGGACCACTGATCTAAATCCTGGGTTATGCTCTGTATATATATATATATATATATATATATATATATCTGTGCTGTGCATGCATTGGAACTTTCTTTCCTCCTTGAACGTTTTCATTGCCTTTTGTGTCCTTATATCCGCAGTTTTTAAAGGATACAGCAATGCGTTCGCACTGCTTAAAAAACCAATTAGGTTATATGCTGCTAAATGCTTCTCCTATTATATGCCTGCCCTTACTCTGAAAGGCTCATTAAACGAGTATGCTGCGGCAGGCTGTTAGCTGCCTCTAATCAGGTTTTATGGCCACCATTTGCAGCTACATGTTAATGTGTTGCCAATGTCACAGTAAAAAGGCCTTGTCTGGTTTCGGCATCCTCCAGTAGTTCTACAAAACATCATTTATGACAAATGGGACCCTCTTACATCAGCGCAAAGAGGTATTACAGTTGACAGCAGTTTTGACAGTATTTTAACCCCTTCTTGCATTCATGGCACCGTAAACTGTACAATGTATGTACTGTTTTAAGGTACTGTGTTGTGTGAGTGTGAGTAACCCAGGGGTCTCAGATATATGGGCCGCACGTAAAAAAAATTCCAGTTGATGGACTGTGTGTTTTCAAATACGATATTGTAACGCTCATCGCCCCATGCCACACCCGGGAATGACCGAAAGAGCTACCATAGTGGTGAGAACAGTGGGACGAGGGAGTTATCACTACTTTTTGTGGCATTCTAATCAGTTTTCAAAAATATATTTCACATGGCTGGACAGCTTCTTCTTAATAAAAACCCAGATGAGACCCCAGATTTATTCAGACCCAAAAATTATGCAGACCCCAGATCTGGCCCCAAATTTATACAGGCCGCAGTTCAGACCCAAAATTTATACAGACCACTACGGCCATTATTTATTTATTTTATGCACTTATATAGGACTACTATAGTCCGCAGCGCTTTACAGACAATAGCATCACACTGTCCCCAATGGGCTGCAAGACACCAGTACTAACCACTGAGCCACCGTGCTGTCCATCCAAATGCCCTTTTCCCTAAATGCAGACTTTAGGCCTCTTTTAGGCGGTGAGGGCGCATTGTGGGAAACACTCGCGAGTAGGGACGCAATTTTAGTCAGTTTTGACTGCACGCCTGTGAGAAAAAACTGAATGTGGTACCCAGACCCGAACCCGGACTTCTTCAATGAAGTTTGGGTTGTGTTGTGTAGATATTATTATTTTCCCTTATAACATTGTTATAAAGGAAAATAATAGCATTCTTAATACAGAATGCTTACTTAAATGTGGCTTAAAAATGGTTAAAAATAAAAAAAAATTAACTCGCCTTATCCACTTGATCGCGCAGCCGGGCATCTTCTTCTTTCTTCGTCTTTGAGGACCTGCAAAAGGACCTTTGATGACGTCATCGCGCTCACCACGTGGTGATTGCGATGACGTCAGCGCAGGTCCTGCTGAATGAAGATAGAGGAATCCTTCTGTCTTCATTCAGCAGGACCTGTGCTGATGTCACCACGCTTACCACTTGGTGAGTGCAATGACGTCATCAAAGGTCCTTTCGCAGGTCCTCAATGAAGAAGAAAGAAGACGATGCCCGGCTGCGCAATCAAGTGGATGAGGTGTATTTTTTAACCCCTTAAGCCACATTTAAGTAAGCATTCTGTATTAAGAATGCTATTATTTTCCTTTATAACCATGTTAGAAATGAAAATAATACAATAAATTGACTTTTATCAATTTACTTACATCTTCTTCTAGTAACCATGCGGGAAAATCGCACCGCATCCGCACTTGCTTGCAAATGCTATGCGATTTTCACGCAGCCCCATTCATTTCTATGGGGTCTGCGTTGCGTGAAAAATGCAGAATATAGAACATGCTGCGATTTTCACGCAACGCACAAGTGATGCGTGAAAATCACCGCTCATCTGCACAGCCCCATTGAAGTGAATGGGTCCGGATTCAGTGCGGGTGCAGTGCGTTCACCTCACGCATTGCACCCTCGCAGAATTCTCGCCCGTGTTAAAGGGGCCTTAGAGCAGACAAAAAAAAAATGAATCACTTCTCCTCTCTTCCATCGGGCACCACCACCACAGTGTTCTGGCGGCAGTGCTGCACTGCATCCTGATGTCGCACATAGCACGCCTTTACGCTCACTACGTCCTGAAGCTGTATGCTCTCAGGACATAGGGCAGCGCTAGCACCGGGTGAAGATGAGTAATACCAGTAATGCCCACAGTGGAAGCACTCATTAGTTATTGGTGCGCACCCCTCCCCTTTTGATGTATCAGGCTCCAGAAATCTGTCTCAGGGGCTGCATAAAGCCCACGGGCCTCATCTTTGAGATCCCCATTCTATCCTATCTATTTTACAATGGGCTGACATGTAAGTATGGTGGAAAGGGTTTGATATTCCTACTTAGAGCTTAACTGCACTTTCTCAAAACTTTTCATATACCAAAATTTTAACTGTTGGGGGTCCAGGTGCTGAGACCCCCACTGATTACTAAAATGAAAGGAAGAAGCACTCAACAAAGGGCTGTCCCTCCTTTTTAGCTGAAGATGAGTATGTCTTCTGCCCCTTAGTTTTAGTGATCAACTCGGGGGCTCAACAACCAGACATTACCAATCCAAACTCCTGAAATACCCTTACACTTTATATAGAAATGCAGAATCTACACTGTAGCTACTGTTAAAGAGGACCCGTCCCCTCTCCAGACATGTCTGTTTTTGCAACTACTTACATTTCCCATGTAATAACAATTCTGGAGCATCTATTGTTATGACTGTATGTTGTGCCGTTCCTTTATTATTCCTGCTAGAAGTTATGAATGAACTAGTAGCAGTTTGCAGTGAAGGTTGAGAGGGGTGTTAACTGTTGGGGTTGTGTCCCTGCACAGTCTGACATTATCCAATCACTGCTGCCTGTTTTAGACTCCCATCTGGACCTTCACTGCAAAATACTATAAACGCATTCATAACTTCAAGCAGGAATAATAAAGGAATGGCACAACATACAGCTATAAGAATAAATGCTCCAGAATTGATATTATGTGAGGAATTCATTTACTAAAACAAACACGTCAGGAGAAGTGACAGGTCCTCTTTAAAAAAGGTTTTCAGGGCCTAGAAAAGATAGAAAGTACATCAAATATTCCCTGTCGTGACTCATCCCCACTCCCTACAACACTGTATGACATTCTTTGGACCGATTCATGGGAAAAGGTTATGAGAACTTTTCTTACTGTGTTCTTTAACATTGTAAAATTGCCATTGTGCCAGTTTGATGAATGCTGTAACATGTTACGTTGAAAAAGATGGAAACTGTTACTTGATATTTGTAGTAGTGAAAAATGACATACTGTAGGTCCCAGAATTCCACTGTTAAAGAAGTTATCTTAGAATCAGCCATTTTTTTTTTATTTTTTTTTTAAATAAACCCTATACCATGCTATCTTGTAAGGCTATATTCACACGACCGTATGTGTTTTGCGGTCCATAAATTGCAGATCGTTTTTTTTTTTTTTGCAGATCCATTGTAACAATGCCTATCCTTGTCCGCAAAATGGACTAGAATAGGACATGTTCTATTTTTTTGCAGGGCTACGGAACAGACATACGGATGCGGACAGCACACTGTTTGCTGTCCACTTTTTTTCTGGATTTATTGAAATGAATGGGTCCTCATCCAATCTTCAAAAAAACGGAACGGACACGGAAACAAAATACATTCGTGTGAATGTAGCCTTAGAGTATGACCACATGGCGCGGTCGTGATCTGAGGTTGAGAACAGTGTTCCCTCTAAAACTTGGCAGCTGCTGAGCAGGGTTGGCTTAGAGCTGGGCAGAACTCCACTAAAGGATATGAAGACCTAGATTAATTGTCACATCAAAGAGCATAAAGTATAACCCCAGCACCCTCCTGTACAATACAGTATAACCCCTGCACCCTCCCGTACAATACAGTATAACCCCTGCACCCTCCTGTACAATACAGTATAACCCCTGTACCATCCCATACAATACAGTATAACCCCAGCACCCTCTTGTACAATACAGTATAACCCCTGTACCATCCCATACAATACAGTATAACCCCAGCACCCTCCTGTACAATACAGTATAACCCCTGCACCCTCCTGTACAATACAGTATAACCCCTGCACCATCCCGTACAATACAGTATAACCCCAGCACCCTCCCGTACAATACAGTATAACCCCAGCACCCTCCTGTACAATACAGTATAACCCCTGCACCCTCCCGTACAATACAGTATAACCCCTGCACCCTCCTGTACAACACAGTATAACCCCAGCACCCTCCTGTACAATACAGTATAACCCCTGCACCCTGCTGTACAATACAGTATAACCCCTGCACCCTCCTGTACAATACAGTATAACCCCTGCACCCTCCTGTACAATACAGTATAACCCCTACACCCTCCTGTACAATACAGTATAACCCCTGCACTATCCCGTACAATACAGTATAACCCCTGCACCCTCCTGTACAATACAGTATAACCCCTGTACTATCCCATACAATACAGTATAACCCCAGCACCCTCCTGTACAATACAGTATAACCCCTGCACCCTCCTGTACAATACAGTATAACCACTGCACCCTCCTGTACAATACAGTATAACCCCTGCACCCTCCCGTACAATACAGTATAACCCCAGCACCCTCCTGTGCAATACAGTATAACCCCTGCACCCTGCTGTACAATACAGTATAACCCCTGCACCCTCCTGTACAATACAGTATAACCCCAGCACCCTCCTGTACAATACAGTATAACCCCAGCACCCTCTTGTACAATACAGTATAACCCCTGCACCCTCCCGTACAATACAGTATAACCCCTGCACCCTCCCGTACAATACAGTATAACCCCTGCACCCTACCGTACAATACAGTATAACCCCTGCACCCTCCTGTACAATACACTATAACCCCTGCATCCTCCCTTACAATACAGTATAACCCCTGCACCCTCCTGTACAATACAGTATAACCCCTGCACTATCCCGTACAATACAGTATAACCCCTGCACCCTCCCGTACAATACAGTATAACCCCTGCACCCTCCTGTACAATACAGTATAACCCCAGCACCCTCTTGTACAATACAGTATAACCCCTGCACCCTCCCTTACAATACACTATAAGCCCTGCACCCTCCCGTACAATACAGTTTAAGCCCTGCGCCCTCCCGTACAATACAGTATAACCCCTGCACCCTCCTGTACAATACAGTATAACCCCAGCACTCTCTTGTACAATACAGTATAACCCCTGCACCCTCCCGTACAATACAATATAACCCCAGCACCCTCTTGTACAATACAGTATAACCCCTGCACCCTCCTGTACAATACAGTATAACCCCTGCACCCTCCTGTACAATACAGTATAACCCCTGCACCCTCCTGTACAATACAGTATAACCCCTGCACCCTCCTGTACAATACAGTATAACCCCTGCACCCTCCCGTACAATACAGTATAACCCCTGCACCCTTCTGTACAATACAGTATAACCCCTGCACCCTCCTGTACAATACAGTATAACCCCTGCACCATCCCGTACAATACAGTATAACCCCAGCACTCTCTTGTACAATACAGTATAACCCCTGCACCCTCCTGTACAATACAGTATAACCCCTGCACCCTCCTGTACAATACAGTATAACCCCTGCACCCTCCTTTAAAATACAGTATAACCCCTGCACCCTCCTGTACAATACAGTATAACCCCTGCACCCTCCCGTACAATACAGTATAACCCCTGCACCCTCCCGTACAATACAGTATAACCCCAAAAGGGCTACTTTATGCTGCGAAATTTCAAATATAGCAACCTCCATAGTCCACAATAGTCCCCATTTATGGGATCTGTTTCCCCTCTCTTACGGTACGTTCACATTCAGCAGATTTGTAGCAGATGGGCTGTTTCTGCAGCATGTGCATGGATTTTTACAAACACTGTTCAAATGAATGGGACAGTCACAGAAATTTCTGTAACACGTGAACGGTGAACCCATTTGAAAAATCCATCTTTTCCTGTAATTTTTTTGTAGTCTTTATAACTTAGAGATGATAATGATAGTATGTTTGAGTTATGAAAAATTGACTATTTAGCATAGATTTATTGGTGCCAAGTGTTATCTTGCAAAATATATGGTGTTTATATAGTTATTAATAAAGAAAAAAGGAACAATGTAACAGCACTCTGCAGACACAAATAAAGTACAACAATGCCATAACTATAGAAAACATTTTGGTGCTTATGCTACGCTTATAAATTAGAGATACTTGGCAAATACATTTTGTACAAAATTATCTGGGCCCGTCTGCCAAATGGGAACCTAACACTAAATACTACCTGTAATGTGCCAAAATGGCCACCATAAAATTCAGGGAGTGGTACAGGTGCGGACCCATTCATTTCAATGAAGCTGCAAAAGATACAGACAGCACACCGTGTGCTGTCCACATCCGTAGTTCCGTTCCGTGGCCCCGCAGCCATGAACAAGAATAGGCATTTCTATCACAGGGCCGGTCATGTGTGGACCGTAAAAATCCACTGTCCGTGTTTTGCGGACGTGTGAATGGACCCTTATCCACATGTAAACATTTACGTGCACTGAAGGTGCACCCTTGCTCCTCAAGTACTTTTTCTCCAGAATGAAGTAATGGATAAGAAATCTATCATTATATTCACATGGGTAGTCCTACAAGGCCTTGTGCATGGTTTTATGGGAATTTCCTGGTAATAGACTCCCTTTAAGCTATGATTGTGTTAAAGGTTTTTTGTTTGTTTTTTAGATTTTGATACTGATGACCCATCAGTATCTGATCGGTGGGAGTCCAACATCCGGGACCTCCGCCGATCAGCTGTTTGAGAAGGCAGCAGCACTCTAGTATAGCGGCTGTGGTTTATATTGCACTGAGCCCCATAGAAGTAAATGGGGATTGGTCATCAGTATCAAAATCTCGGAAAACCCCTTGCACATACAATGCACATGAATGAGATTTGCAAGAGTCCAAACAATAAAAAAAAAAATCTTGCAATATTTTCGATGTGAGAATACTAGTTGAGAAAACTTTGTTTTGTAAGGTATTATTAGTGAGATCAATAGACACGGATAGAACCAGTAACTATTATTTTTCTTCACTGTCCAGGACTGTGTGGACGTGGGCTGGTGGGAAGGAGAGCTGAACGGCAGAAGAGGAGTGTTTCCAGATAACTTTGTCAAGCTACTTCCTCCTGATTACGAGAAGGAAATCCATGTGAGTGCCATTTAATGTTATTTTAGCTTCTCTGTTAAAAGCCCCATTTTCTGACATTCTTTAACATTTAAATATTTGGCGAACCTTTCCATTCTGAATGTACAGTAATGTACAGTAACTCCCCCATTTCTGCACGTTACCTGAAATGAAAGATCGATTTGAAAAATGGGGACAATTTACCGTAATAGAAATTAGCTCCTCATGTACTGACTTACCTAAGGGCAAGATGAAGATGCAGCTAGACAGAAGATGGCTTTTAAACTACCTTAGGCACATTCTTCCCATTTTAATACAATTCTTTGATGGCTTACTTTAGAGCAGTGATGCACAACCTGCGGCCCTCCAGCTGTTGTAAAACTATAACTCCCATCATGCCCTGTTGTAGGTTGATAGCTGTAGGCTGTCCGAGCATGCTGAGAGTTGTAGTTTTGCAACAGCTGGAAGGCCGGGGTTGGGCATCCCTGCCCATGACGGTATTAGCTACCGCGTTTTACAGCTCAGCCAAAACCATGTCCCCTTCCCTAGACAGTTTTGAGACGTGTCTAGCAAGGCACAACTATCTGTTCTTTTTTGGCATAAAACAATTCTAAATTTGTCTAGATTAATTTTCGCTAAAAAAGAAGATGCAGTTTACGCCACAATTCTTGCAGAAAGACCTTAGTAAATGCAGGCCGATGTGCTAAAGCCCCAGGCATCGGTGGTAAGGACTGTGGGATAAAATGCGCTAAATTTATTGAGGCGCAAATAGCAAGTCAGGTGGTGTCAATTTGTGCTATAATTTATACCAGTTACGCCAGTTTCCGGTGCAAATTTTAGTAAATCTGTCAGAATGTGAGAGGACACATCGCTTATGGCTAAGCCATACCCCTTTTAAAAACTGTAAAATTGAAAAAAGTAACACATTGTTGTGAAAAATTGTTGATAAACTCATCCCTTCAAAAATACATGAGGCATAAGGCATCGTGCTCACAGCTGTTTTTTGGCTTTGGTTTTATTCAAAAAATATGTGGAGTTTTTTTCTGCACCCATCTGAGAAAAAAATGGTGCCTTGTTCCACTGCATGCTTTATTACCAAGTCTTCTGTCCTAGAAACACTGCTTTTAAGGGAATCATAGCGGATCACGGTGTGGCGGCACATGCCAGCCTATACTGCCTACACACGGGCTTTGCCAGAACTAGACATCTTCGTTAAGATTAACAGACGGTCTATTCTTAGATTGTAGTTGCCAGAGATTTAGTCTTAAAGGGGTTTTCTGTGATTTACATATTAATGGTGTAACCTCAGGATAGGTTCTCAGTATCAGATCAGTGGGGGTCCCAGACCACCATGATCAGCTATATGAGGAGGTTGCGGTGTCCTGTGAGAGTTGTGGCCTCTTCCTAGGCCAGGGATGTCACGTTCCTTTTCACGTGGCCTAGGCGAAGCTCCCATAGAAGTGAATAGGGCTGAGCTGCGATACCAAGCACAGCCGACATACAACGTACATCACTGTACTTTATAAGTTGTAAGGAGGCAGTAAGTGCTGTGGCTTCTTCCGACAGGTGACTGGCGGCCCATCAGTCTGAGGAAAGGTCATTATATAAATCCTGGAGCACCCCTTTAAGATTTAGTTTTCAGATTTAGCATTCATTATCTGCCTGCCCAATGAGTTTGTTTAGTCAACAGCTATTCCTCCCAAACCCCATACACAAAGGGGAGTGAGCCACCACCAGACTCCTCTTATGCCCTCGGACATATAGCGGTCAATGGAGGTCATTTATGAACCTGAAATACGCCTGCCATCTGCGACTTCTCCCCACTCACGCCAGGTCTAAAAAAAAGTGGGCGTGACAGGGAAGGGGACGGGCTAGGAAGCTGTCTTACATGTAGAACTGGCGGAGGATCCGACAAAGATATAAAGAGGGCTGCGCCTCTTCATAACTGCGGCTGAATCACCGCCAGCTATAGGGCTTTATTAAATGTGTCCCAATAGGCCTGATCCTTCTTTCTCCCAAAGTGATCTGTTGAGGGAAGAGTCAGGAAACGCCTCAGCCAGCATTCATGTGTATGGGCTCCTTTAGTGTTTCTGGTTTGGGGGGGCCTTCGCTCACATACGGCCCTCTTCAGTAACAGTGAACATAAGTGGCACTGATAATATGAGTGCTAGAGGCATCGCGTCCAGTGATGTCTATGTGCAATATTTAGTCATATTGCCAGGAATACAATAGGATTTGGTGCCACTGGAAGAAATAATGCAATCTATAGAGGCAAAATACAATGCAAGGGACCCCTCGGCAATATAATTACAGGAGTGATCCTGAGGTGACCCCGTAAAACACAGAGTTTCCCTGCAGCCTGATGTCTGCCTGTCATTTTAACAATGCAAGTCCAGAAATAGGCCTGGCCAGGCATCGGAAATCATGAGGTAAATTGCTGTAATTATACAGTTCCTATTTAATCCAGCCAGGGCCGGCATTTACGCCCACCTATCCAGGTCAGATGAAATCATCCATTATATTGAGTGAAAGGTTTCAGGCTTAGTGGTAGAATGTGCTGATTACACGGCAGCAGACCTGTCCCTCAGGTGCTTTATCTTCTTCAGATGTACACAGCACACTCACCCCCTACATTAGTATGCTATCCCGCAGTGTCCTAGTCTGGTACAGATTTATTGTAGATGCCGTGGGTAGGTGTGCATTGAGAATAGTGGCACTATAGGACGAGGAAGGGCGGGTGAATAGTTGTGCTGATTCATTTAGACAGCTCATTGGGCAATCATTACGAATAGTTTCCAGTTCCACCATAAAAAAATAATCTATCAGATAGAATTAGCGTAGATGTCCTAATAATAGTATCCCGTGGGTGCTACACTATACGGTATCATGGGTGAGGGAGGTATCATAGGTGTATCTCACCGTGTGAACCCCTCTTATCATAAAGCTGTCTATTATCGGACCCCACAAAGAACTGACGGGCAGTGCGCCTTCCAAAACCCCTGACAGTCACCTATTATTGCAGAGGGGACAGATGTTTCCTCTGATGTGACCATGTAATATGTGCAGTGACTGTCAGCGCTCCCTAAGGCCTCATGCAAATGTACTACCAAGCATTAGGCTCTTCTCCTAACACCATATGTGAACAGGAAAGGGCTGAACGTTCTTCATCAGGACAGCAGGGTTACTGCTGTAAACCCAGGACAATACTGATGGAGGAACCTTTCATTGCCTGCAGGGGGCAGAGAAGAGTTATTCTACTCTTTGGGAAATCAGAGTATGGTCATTTGTTTCCTTCCGCTGATATACTGGGATTTGTAAGTACGAAAGGATGAACTTGATAGATGGATGTGAATGCTGTGAAAGGCAGTTGATAATTTTCTATAAAATTTATTTAATCTCGTTTCTGATAGCGCAGCCTGTATCCAGCCGGTAATCTATACTCTCAAAGGTTAGGCTCAGTGATAGGAGGACTTTTGTTACTACAGTTATTTTCTGCTCCATGCAGATTTTTTTGGTAATTGGACTCATTTGTTATCTGAGAACTGACAGTGGCTGGAGAAAAGGAATTTTACTATAGTTATTTAAAGGGTTTTTCCACCAATAACATTGATCACTGACTGTTAGGGCTCACGCACACGACCGTGTGTGTTTTGCGGTTCCGCAAAACATGGAAGCCGATCCATGTGCCTTTCAGCAATTTGCGGAACGGAACAGGCGGCCATTGTAGAAATGCCTATTCTTGTCCACTAAACGGACAAGAATAGGACATGCTCTATTTTTTTTGCGGGCCACGGAACAGAGCAATGGATGCGGACAGCACACAGAGTGCTGTCCGCATCTTTAGCGGCCCCATTAACGTGAATAGGTCCGCGCCCGAGCTGCAAAATATGTGGCTCAGACGCGGACCAAACATACGGTCGTGTGCATGAGGCCTTAGATATTGGGGGCAACCACTAGGACTGAATCCTCTCACTCTGGGGTCCAGATGTAACATACAGAATATGGACAGTTGGGTACAGACTATAGTGTTGTAAATTAGGCTTAGCATAGTCATGGCTGGTCCAAGCATTACTTCCGAAATACAGATACTTAAAGGGGTTATGCCATGACTGATTCAAAAACGATAATCAGGGATCTTACAGCACACGACAATCTCTTACTAGCAAAGCTAGAACCAGCCCTGTACCGCACATGGATCAAGAGATCTCCCCATTCATTGCTGCAATTACTCTGCTAGATTTATTTCAGGCTGGCAGTTCAGGGGGCATTTGTCTTTCTCAGGGGGCATGTCCTCTCTGCTGTAGCTCTTTCCCTGTAACTGACACACCTTATAACAGAAGGTAGGGCTGGTGGCAGTTGAACATTTAAACTGAGCACATGCAGCGACCACAGCGAGATGGACAAGAAATAAGGAAAAGGACAAATGGCAGGTGGCGCTATACAGCTACATTTTATTGAATAGCTCTGTGGCTATACAAAATTTTAATTACATGCAATTACAAAGGTATTCAGATCCGGGTGCTGTGCTGTAAATGTAGAATGTGTTTTGCGGCACAAGCCCTTTAAACACTTGTACAGTCCACATTCTGGACATACGATCTCCCTACTTCATTTTAATCAAAAGTACGAACAAATGTGAAGTTGTCCCCTATCCACTCATTTCTATGGGAGTTCCAGAGATAACTGAGTACAGCACTCGAATATTTCTGGAACTTCCATCAGAAATGAGTGGGCGCATGTCCGACCAGCCACACCTTTTATTTCAGGGGGCTCCACTGGGTACGGGTTCCCATTCTCATGGGGGGATCCCAGCAGTAGGACCCCCTCTGATCTAGTAATTATGCCCTATCGTGTGGGAAAAAAAGGAAAAAAAACTTTTCTAACATTTCCTAAATATCAAATTATAATTGCTGTACATTGAAAAGTTAAAGGGGTTATCCAAGACTATAAAAAGCTCCGCCATATGCTGGACCCCCACAATGAATATACTTACCTGGCTCCCTGCGCCTCTCCTGGTCCCTGGACCGCGGCTCCTGCTTCTCCGCGAGCGCAGATGAAAACATCCGATGTTGGGGGGAGCTGCCAATGGCAGGCGGTGGCTGGGCGAGCCTCCCTAGCATCGCAGGTGACGCAGGGAGGCTCGTCCCAGTCCCCACCTGTCATCTGGGTCACTGGGAAAACGCAGCAATAATTAAATTGTTACTCTAGCTGTGAATCAAATGGACCTAAACTATCCATTCTGCCGTGTGCATTTTTAAATCAATTTCAGATGTCAAATGGCGGTATTACCAGGAATTTAGCTGCACATTATACAAAATAAATGTATTTACGTAGAGGAAAATATGCTTGCCTTTCCTAGCGGACTGTGCGAGTGTAATCTGCAGGGAAAATGATATGCAATCTAAATAAGCACCTGCGAAGCCCTGTAGGATCTTTCATCAGCAAAAGCATTAGGAAGGTTAAATAGCACATTACACAATTTTAGCGCCGTTTGAATTCATGTTTATTTAAGGATTATGGATGACTTTATGCGAATAATGTTTCCATCTCTTAACATTTAAAGGGAAAGTAAGGCCTCATTTACACAACCATGCAAATTTTGCGGTCCACAAAGAGTGGATCTGCAAAATACAGGTACGGGCTATGTGCATACCGCTTTTGCGGTACCAATAATAGAAATGCCTATTGTTGTCTTGATTGTAAAGTGCTGCAGAATATGTTGGCGCTATGTAAATAAAGATTATATATTTTTTATGTATATATTTTAAACATCTTTTTTCAAGAAACATAAAGCATACATTACTGGATACATGGCACAGCATGGGATTAATAAAGTAGAGAATGGAGAGTACAATCAAGGAATCACACTTATTATTAATATTATTGTTATATTCTATAATTTGCAGGACGACCTTTCTTGCGGTCCCATAGCAATGAATGGGTCCGCGTCCAAACCGCCAAAAATATACAGTCGTGTGCATGAGTT
The DNA here is from genome assembly GCA_033119425.1 of Bufotes viridis. Lineage (NCBI taxonomy): Eukaryota > Metazoa > Chordata > Amphibia > Anura > Bufonidae > Bufotes > Bufotes viridis. Next base: position 105,051,874 of record CM065591.1, read on the forward strand.
CTAAACCTGATCCTGGTTTCTTTTATAGGAAATTCTCTGAAATGTTGCAACATTGTGTGTCTTAATTCTATTCTCACCCTAGAGGTGGAGCAGTGGGTAGGGCGGTCCCTATAAGGTTAGGCCTGCAGAACATTTGGGCATGACAAATGTCTGCTGAGCGTATGTCCTAGATGTATGCAACTGTATGCCTGTACTGTTGCATATGACTGCCATTGAAAAAGAAATATCACAAGGTACACATTTTTCATACAGCAGTATTAAAAAGCCTTGTCAGCATAATAGCATTTGAATCAGATCTTCAATTTTCTTAGCTCACTGTTACCCTAGGGGCTGAGATCCATCATCATGGTTTTTTTAGGTGATTTGCTGAAAATATCCAACCAGAGACTATACCTGCCTTGTATTCTACTTTTATTGCTCCTCCCCAGGTTTCTAAAATCAAATGTATGTTACAGTGAGAACAGGTTTTTGGGACCTCTGTTCTGTTGCATCACTGTGTCACTATGTGTCTCTCGCACAGACTTCTATAAAAATCCTTCATCGCAATTAGAGCTGCTGAGAATTCATAAAATCTGAATTCCTCCCCGGTATGTTTCCGGAGTTGACCTCTCATGTTGTAGCTAGGTTCTGGTCCAAGGTTTGCACTTTGGTTAGCTCTGTCATAGGAAAAAGTTTCCCAAAATCTCCTTCTGTTTTATTTTCAGGGAATACACCCCCAGGTTGGTGTAACCAAGAACATAAATTTGGCCAATACATCTGCATGACGGGGAATACATATTGTAGCTAATTGGAAATCAACGTGTCTTTCTTTTGAGGCAGTTAAGGAGAGAGTCAGTAGAACAAGAGTCAGCTATGCGATCCGATTCCATGTATTAACCGCTTAACCCAGCCCAATTTTTTCCCTCCCTTCCTTCCAACAACTGTAAATTTTTCATTCTCATAGTCATATGAGGGCTTCTTTTCGGCAGGGCAAGTTGTGTTTTTAATGGCTCCATTTAATTTACCATATCTTGTATTGACAAATGGGGAAAAAAAATCTTTGTGGGGTAAAATTGGAAATAAAACAAAAACACAATTCTCTGATAGTTCTTTGAGTTTTGTTTTGATGGCATTCTCTGTGCACTAATAATTGCATAACAACCTTATTCTGAGGGTCAGTATTACCAAATTTATATCCGTTTATGCTTTACTACTTAAAAAAAAACGTTTAAAAAAATTATTTTTTATTGGTAACATTTTGGAGTATGGATGACTTTTTGATCGTTTTTTATTCCAGTGAGTTGACTAAAAAATGTCGAATTTAGCATTATTTATTTTTTGTGCCGTAATAGCACTAACTATGCAGGAAAAATACTATTATATTTAATAGTTCAGAATTTGCTGTTTATTTTTTTTTATTATTTCTTTCTATGTGCAAATTTGAGAGAGGGGATAGTTAAAATTTTTAGCATTTTTTGTGTTTAAAAAAAACAAAAACTTTTTTGTTTAATTTTTACACTGTACTTTATAGTCCCCCTAGAAGAAGTACTATTTCATGCTTTGTGATTTCCAGTGGCTGGTCGTAAAGCCGTGCCTTGGGCACAGGTTTTTTAGGCAGCTAGCCATGACAGGCCTTTTCAGGCACCTAGCCGCAAGGCCCCAGGCTGTCATGCCAACCGATTGGACCCCACGATTTTGCTATAAGGGCTTAGATCAGGGGACAGACAGGGCCCCCTCCCGCTCTCCAACTGCTTAAATGCTGCAGTATTGACAGTGGCATCTGAAGGTTAAATGACTGGGGTCTCGGTCATCCGGCACCCACTCTGTGTATGATGCTGAATCACCTTGTGAACTCACTCCATACATGCCCCATCCACCCATGATGGTTATATCTGTCATTGGTTGTTATGGTGTCAGTATTTGATCACTGGCTACCCTGGTCTGCATCATCTGGTTCGAACGCCACAGTCTCTTGTCTTCCTTTTTACTCTGCTTTATGGTACATTGCTGCATGTGCACAGATGCTCAGATATACAGTATGAACCCATAGTACTATTTAATATTCTATTTATTCTTCAGAGGTCCTTTATTTTGAGGCTATATTGTACATTCTTTGGGGGAAATTTATCAAGCCCTGCTGTGCAGAATTCTGTCTTCAAAAAATCCCAAAATAGGGGTTTTGCACCATGTTGGGGTCATTTGCAAAAAAATAATTGCGACATTTTGCATTTTTACACCACTCACTCCAACTCAAATCACTCTTTGTTGTTACATGTTTATTGTAAATTTGTAATGTTTATCACGTCACTTCTTTTTGCAGAGACCTAAGAAGCCACCACCTCCATCAGCTCCAGTTACCAAGTCAGGAACAGGTAACTAAAATAAGTAAAACTAATTACCCTCATTTTCTTCCAAGGATCGATCTATTTATCTGTTTATTATCTATCTTATATCTATCTATTATCTATCATCAATCTATCTATCTAACTGGGGAAATAAACGGGTTTAACACCCTTCACTGACATTGGAGTGCTGCCTCCTCATCTATTTTTTGAATATCTATCTATCTATCTATCTATCTATCTATCTATCTATCTATCTATCTATCTATCTATTTATTCTATGCAATCAATCTAATCTATCTATATCTATCTGTCTATCTATTATCTATCTATCTGTCTATCTATTATCTATCTATATGTCTATCTGTCTATCTATTATCTATCAATCTATTTCCTATCTATTATCTATCTATCTATCTATCTATTATCTATCTGTCTATCTATCTATTTCCTATCTATCTATATCTATCTATCTATCTATCTATCTAATATACCTATGCAACACAGAAAAAAAGTTCCTAAAGAAGCAGAAACAGCTGCCACCTAGTGGCCATTTTTCAGTACTATAGTGAATGCATTGCCTTTGACCTGCAAACTAAATTCACTGATGGTAACTGACCACCATCTAAACTTGATTTTGAGTATGGTCTTCCTATAATAACTATATACAGTATAATGCATTAGGGTACTGACTGGCGGTTGAAGGGGTTATGACAACAGACATGTCATTACATAGTACAATTCTGATGATATGTTTCCCTCCAGTTCAAGAAAAAAAATCACATTGGAAAATGAATAGCCCACATACCAAGTTTGTAGCTGCAGATTTGCTAATTCTCAAGCTGTTCTTCTGCCATCCAAGATGGCGGTATCACTTCTCAGACTATATGGCGTACATCGTGCGTCTGTAGCAAAACCACTTCCTACTTGTCCAGACCTGCTCTTGGATTGGCCAGAATTGTTCACATGAGCAGTGCTAGCCAATCCAAGGGCATCAGGAAATGTATTGGACTACCAAATGCACATTATGCATCAGGTAGTCTGAGAAGTGGTGCAGCCATCTTGGATGGCAGAATAGGAACCAGGAACTGACGGATCTGCAGCTAAAAGGATAAGGAGGGCATCAGGTAAGTGTTCTGTCATTCCTCAGGTAATGTGAATTTTTTTTTCTTGAACGGGACTTTCGGTTTAAGACTTAGTTTTAGTACAATCACGTGCTAAAACTAAGATGAGGAATTTCAGCCACAGCCTCGTCATCTTGCTAACCAGTGAACAGTAAGTAGGGCCACACATGGTGAAGTCCTGCAGATTTTGATCAATGGATTGCTGTGTGAAGAATCCATGGCATTATAGGTATCAGAAAAGTAGATGACATTGTAAAAAATTTCATCCACACGCTGTGAAATTTTTGACTACAAATTTACACATAACCTTACATGCAGTGGGACTTTCAAATCCACAGCATGTGAATTTATGCTGAGGAAATCCATGGGAAATCCACATCCAAGTTTGTAGCACTAATCCGGACAGAAATCATGCAAATTTTGGCATAGATTCGACACAGATTGTCTGCTATAAAATTTATCCCAAAGAGGGGACAAAGAGAGTGGATTAACACTGTAGAATTTGACTACATTCGAGGTTTGTTTGTAGTCTGTTACCATGGAGACTCTTAGGGTTGCATTGATGCTGTACACATGATATCTTTAAGCAAATCTTTTAGCAAATTGCTTTTGTGTTCATTATATGCATTGGAGCAATAAGAAAATTGGTTATAAAACTGTACCTATATATTAGATATATAGATTAGATTAAATATTTATACTTAATATTTTGGCATACTTTTTTTTTACTCAGTTATTTAATAACTATTTCCCCCCTTAGGGGCTAGAACCTGGGATCTTTTAATCCCTTGTCCTATTCACCCTAATAGAGCTCACACTCTCCTTGCTGCCCTGTGCATAGTACACGCAGCAGCAGGGAGCTGACCATGGCAGCCAGGGCTTCAGTAGCGTCCACCAATGTTTTTAATACTGGGGAATGGGGGGAGGGCACACTGCACCACCAATGAAGATAGCTCGCCCATTAATTCAAATACAGCTGCACCCGACCTCTATGAGAGGTAGCTGCGATCCGCGGCAGTTAACCACTCAGGTGCGGCAGGGGTGGGGTGCAGCTATATGACTCACCCGCCTCCTGTTGAATTTGAATGAATGAGCGCGTTAACATCATTGGTAGCTCAGTGGCTTCAGCCCCGCCCCTCCCCTCTCATAGGTAGATGCCGATACCGATAACTTTGAAAATCCTGAATATCGTCCGATAATATCGGTAAATCTTATAATCAGTCGATCCCTAATATATTACCATACAATCTTTATACTTAAACAGCACCTTCTCCTTAGTCTTGCAAGTTATGTTGGGTGTTTTAAGGTTAACTTTATATGAGTTAAATATAGTTAAAGTAGAATTTGCATTTAAAGGGAGTCTTTCACCCCAAATGTGCACTCTCACACTAACACCATTGCGCCGGCCCATACGTCATGCTCCAGCCGACGCTGCATCAGAGGGCTGTCATCGGCGCAGGCGCTGGATTTCAAAAGAAGAGAAGGAGGTCAGCCAGAGAAAGGGCGGGCCAAATGGGTGAAAGGGGAGGGGTTGCACATGGAAATCAGCACAGGGCCTGGGCATTGGCCGTTGGAACGCCGCCCCTGGGCACCTTCAGACCCTGATTTACATATACAATAAAAGTGTTTTTTAGACGAACTATGCAACTGACAACCTTATGGTAAGTAGGATTTTAATGTGGGGACTGTTATCGACGCAATGGTGTTAGTGTGAGATAGTGCACATTTGGGGTGAAAGACTCCCTGTACTATACTGTATCAGAATCCCACTTAATGTTGCAATGGGGCATTAAAAGCATGTACATCTGTGCATAAAGTAGGATAAAAATAGGCTGAGTGCACCGAGGGCAGCTGCGTAAATGAAGAAAAATCACAACACTGTAGCTAATTCCAATCACAAGTCAGATAATGAGGTTTCTGCAGAGCTTTTTCTATTCTTGTTTTGTGTATCTGGGGAATCAAGCCCAGGATGGATCCAGATCAGTGCAGATGTGGTGACCACAGATTACATTATATTTCTTTATGTGGACAAGGTTTTGTCGGATGAGACTTCTTTTACGTGTCTTTCAGAGGTAGGGCAGAATCTATACATCCTGGATTTGCATAGATGAATTTTAAGTCGATGGGGTATTGAGCTAGACAAGATAATCTTATATCCATCAAGGTGTCCTGACTAAGCCCCTTGCTCCTTTCCCTGGAGTATGTAGTCTGAATCATGACTGTAATCCCTGTGCTGTGCTCAGAATTCCGCATTATGATGCAGGTTACGGATGTGCCGTCTTGTAGATAAGTTTACTTTGTTTTTTTTATTGCAGTAGGCACATCAGACAGAAAGCAAGATATCAGGAAGATTCCTCCAGAAAGGCCTGAAACCCTCCCGCACAGGCCAGATGAGAAGGGTAAGTGCTGCATAATATTCCACTTAAAGGAAATGTATCAACAGGAAAATGGAATATTATAGATTTTATTCTGGTTTTTATTATAAGTCTATTATGTGTTTTATTCTTGGTGTTTTTTATGAGGATAAAACTGGTTATACACATTCAATAGCTTTTGGCCAACAGCTATCCCTCTTGCATCCCTATAAACATACACGCTTGGCCAAATATGCATGTGTACTCCTAGGGGTGCTTCTAGCATTTCTGCTGCCTAAGGTGAAAATTGAAATGGTGCCCCCTCAATCCCCCTGCCAAATTCAACCCCTCCCCCCAGCCTGAGTTGCCGCATCCTGGTGTAGGCAGTCACAATGACATCAACGTGACCTCCTGTGTGGGTCTCAGGTGGTGAGATGTGCCACCTCACACCCAGCGCAGTAGTGTCCACCAAACCCACTGTTCTCGACAGTTTCAGCTAACCATATAATAACGTGTGTGGGGGTCTTAAGGCTTGGTATGCCAGTCCACTACCAATCCGGGATCTCTAGAGGAGGGTGATGATCGGTCTCCCTCTCTTCCTGGAGATTGTATTAAGGTTAAATGTTTTTTTGCGACTTTAATACTATCCTGAGGATAGGTCATCATTATCTGATCGATGGGGTTCCGCACTTGCCTCGGCCCTCTGACAGTTTTACTTAGGCCATTGACAACACGTTCACCGGTCGCGTGCCCTAGGCAGCTCAGCGCTATTCAAGTTAATGGGGCTGAGCACGATACTAAGCACAGCCTCTATACACAGCCTCTGCGTCGCTCCTAGGAGCATCGGTATCTTCTCAAACAGCTGATTGGTGGGGGTCCCGGGTGTTGGACCCTCATTGATCAGATACTGAGACCTATCCAGAGGCAAGGTCATCAGTATAAAAATCTCAGAAAACCCTTTTTAACCAGTCCCCGACCGCCGTACGCAGGATTGCGTCCTGCGGGCGGCCGGGATCTTCTGTTTGGACGCATCGGGGCGTCCTCTCGCGATGCGCGAGATTTCGGGCACAAGCGCCCGCGCATGCGCAGATCGCGCATAGCAGTGGATTTAAAAGAACTTGGTCATCAGCCTGCCAGCCAATCGGCATCGCTGGCGGGCTGATGACATTCAAAAAAACGAATCAGGAGCCATTTAACCCATCATATTAGTAAATATGATGGATTAAATGGCTTCTGTGCTCTCTCCTGGGTCCTTTTCGTCGGTTGGACCCAGGAGAGAGCACACCTCTACAGTGAGTACACCAAGCACCACACATAGCCCCTGATCAGCCCCCATCACCCAAATTAACCCCTTGATCACCCCTCTCAGCACCTGTCAATCATCCAGTGAAAGGGAAAAAAGTGATCAGTGTAAACTGTCACTTTTTTTTCACTAAGATTGACTGTTAGGTTTAGCTTAGTTTAGTCCCCTTTGGTAGGTAGTTAGCGTTAGCGCCAAGCCCACCGCACCGCAGTCACTGGTTCGCTGATTAGCGTGGCGCTAATCAGCGTTTGTACTTTATAGTATCTGTAAGTGATCAGAACTGATCACGGTCAGATATATAATAGTACTAGTGTCACTTAGTTCGCCCTCCACCCCAAGCGCAGTGTTTGCCCGATCAGACCCGATCGGTCGCCCACACCTGCGTTCACCCACGCCCACCCCGCCGCAGTGACAAAAAAATTTTTTTTGTAATCACTGCACAATCCCTTCACAAGCGCTGCGGCAATAAAAAAATCAGTTTTGATATTTTTATCAATCGCAGCGGCTTCTGTACTCGCTACCCTCTCAATTGTAAGACAGGCTTGCTTTTTTCTTGGGTAGTCTCAGGGAATACCCCTAAATTTAGACGGCCAAATGTCAAACAAGGGGTATTCCTCTGAAGAGGCCTACAGGATTCTGACCCAGTCGGATGAGGAATGGGAACCCTCATCTGACGAATCTAGCGGGTCAGAATACCAACCTGTAGAAAGCAGTGGCTCTCTGACCCAAAGTTCTGACGAGGAGGTGGAGGTCCCTGATAGAAGCAGGCGTACCCGGCCCCGTGTTGCTAGACCGCAGGTTGCGCAGGATCCGCTTCAAGGGCAGCAGAGTGGGGCTGGCGCTGCCGGATTACGTGGTGAGGCATACACCAGCAGCGCAGCCCGTCCTGGACCTTCTACCAGCACTGCCGTACAACATGGTGAAGTGGCGAGCACCAGAAGGGCAGTAGAAGCTGGTACGGTGGCACGTGCAATAGTTTCCCGTCGCAGCCACCGCAAAGACAACAGGCCCGTAGAGCCCCTAGAGTCCCTGAGGTGCTGGCAAACCCTGATTGGCAGCCCCCATCTTCAGCCGCACCAGTAGTTCCCCCTTTCACCGCCCAGTCAGGAGTTCGGGTGGAAACAGCTCAAATAGGATCGGCGCTGGGGTTTTTGAGCTGTTTTTCACTGCGGAGCTCTCTGACTTAGTCGTGGCAGAAACAAACAGATATGCCACTCAATTTATCGCCGACAACCCGGGAAGCTCTTATGCCCAGCCTTTCCGGTGGAAACCAGTCCAAGTTTCCGAACTTAGAACTTTTCTGGGCCTTCTCCTCAGCATGGGCATAACCAAAAAACATGAATTGCGGTCATATTGGTCCACGAACCCAATTCATCACATGCCCATGTACTCTGCTGCCATGTCCAGGACACGTTTGAGACCATCCTGCGTTTCCTGCACTTTAGTGACAACACCACCTCCCGTCCCAGAGGCCACCCAGCTTTTGACCGGCTCCATAAAATTCGGCCCCTCATAGACCATTTCAACCAGAAATTTGCAGATTTGTACACCCCTGCTCAAAACATCTGCGTAGACGAGTCCCTTGTACATTTTACCGGGCGCCTTGGCTTCAAGCAGTACATCCCGAGCAAGCGCGCCCGGTATGGGGTCAAATTGTATAAGCTCTGTGAAAGGGCCACAGGCTATACGCACAAATTTCGGATCTATGAGGGAAAAGATCAGACCCTGGAGCCGGTCGGTTGCCCTGACTACCTGGGGAGCAGTGGGAAGATAGTCTGGGACTTGGTGTCACCCTTATTCGGCAAGGGGTACCATCTTTACGTGGACAACTTTTACACAAGTGTGGCCCTCTTCAAGCATTTGTTCCTAGAACAGATTGGCTGCTGCGGCACCGCGCGACCTAGTCGCCGGGGCTACCTCAACGGCTTCTTACCACCCGACTTGCAAGGGGGCAGAGGGCTGCACTGTGTAACGACGAACTGCTCGCGGTGAAATGGAGAGACAAGCGTGGCGTTTACATGCTCTCCTCCATTCACGCAGACACGACAGTACAAATTCAACGGGCAACCAGTGTCGTTGAAAAGCCCCTCTCAGTCCACGACTATAACCTCCACATGGGAGGGGTGGACTTCAACGACCAGATGTTGGCCCCTTATTTGGTTTCCCGAAAGACCAGACGCTGGTATAAAAAGTGTCTGTTTATCTGATTCAATTGGCTCTATATAATAGTTACGTTCTCTACAGTAAGGCTGGGAGAACTGGATCTTTCCTAAAATTCCAGGAAGAGATCGTCGAGAACCTCCTGTATCCAGGAGGTTCCGTGGCCCCATCCACCAGTGTAGTTAGCCGTCTACACGAGCGGCACTTCCCTAGCGTTGTGCCGGGTACCTCAAACCAACCGCCACCCCGAAAAAATGTCGTGTCTGTAGCAGGAGTGGAATAAGGCGTGACACCCGTTATTTCTGTCCTGACTGTCCTGACCACCCTGCCCTATGCCTTGGAGAGTGTTTCCGAAAGTACCACACTCAGGTACACTTAGGGACCTAGGGACAGCACTACACAGGTAGTTTTTTTTCCACTGAGGCTCTAGGGTCTCTCAGGACACTAGGTTTTGAGAGACCCTAACACATAGGGACGGTGCTGGTGTGCTACAGCAGAAGTGTGAAACGGTAGAAACCTCTCCTTTCACTTGGGATAACGCGTATAATGTACTTCGCACCATCTCTGTGTGATTTACACTTTACACATTGTCCCATGGGAAAGGAGAGGTTTCTGCTAGGAAAATAAAGAGTGAAATGGTAAAAAAAATAAAAAATTAAACAGGTAGCAAGAAAAAAAATCTTGAGTTAGTTCAGGTTTTTATGTTCATGTTTTATAAAAGTTTTAAAATGTTCTGGTTTTATAAAGTTTGCAACGTTCAAGTCATGTGCCTGCTGCCTGTTTTTCTTCTTTTTTTTTTTTCCCCATAACCACCCTTTATTTTCCAGGTATACCAACAGACCAACGGACCAACCGGCTGAACAACGCCGCAGCACTGATGTGAATTCTGAGAGAAGCACTGCGCTGCTGTCAGAAGACACGTGAAGTCAGTGTATGCGGCGCTGCAAGACGAGATTTCTCCTCTGCAGGACAGGTACGTTTGCCCTGGCATGTGAGCTGAGGAGAGGTGTTGGAGTTCATATGCTTTGGCAAACACTTTGTATCAAAAATCTGGCAAAGATATCTTCCTCCACACCGATGGATTGATCGATGTGAATGGAGAAATCACGTTTGCCAGGACATAGGAGCTGAGTGGGTATGGATGTTTGGGCGGAGCCCCTATGTCCTGGCAATCGCCAGGCCCCTCTTTTTCTTGCATATTTTTTGGCAGAGATTTTTCATCCACATCGATCGATGCGAATGAGGAAATCTGTGCCGTTCATTTTTCTTTCAGCCCAGAGGCTGAACGGAAAAAATCTCATTACCTGTATGCTCCATATAAGGAGAATAGCAGAAACTCCTAATGCTGGCCATACGTGTAATGATTGCGGAGACCCTCAAATGCCAGAGCAGTACAAAAACCTCACATGTGACCCCATTTCGGAAAGAAGACGCCCCAAGGTATTCGCTGAGGGCATATTGAGTCCATGAAAGATTGAACTTTTGTCACAAGTTAGCGGAAAGGGAGACTTTGTGAAAAAAACAAAAAAATCAAATTCCGCTAACTTGGGCAAAAAAAAAAATCTTCTATGAACTCACCATACCCCTCACAGAATACCTTGGGGTGTCTTCTTTCCAAAATGGGGTCACATGTGGGGTATTTATACTGCCCTGGCATTTTAGGGGCCCTGAGCGTGAGAAGAAAAATGCGTAAAAATGCCATCCTAAAAGGTACTCATTGGATTTAGGGCCGAATTGCGCAACTTGGCTGCAAAAAAGTGTCACACATGTGGTATCTCTGTACTCAGGAGAAGTAGGGCAATGTGTTTTGGGGTGTACTTTTACATATACCCATACTGGGTGTGAAAAATATCTCTGTAAATGACAACTTTTTAAAAAAAATTATACAAAGTTGTCATTTACAGAGATATTTTCACACCCAGTAAGGGTATAGGTAAAAATACGCCCCAAAACACATTGCCCTACTTCTCCAATACGTCGATACCCCATGTGTGCCACTTTTTGCAGCCAAGATGCGTAAAGGGCCCTAAATCCAATGAGTACCTTATAAGATTTCACAGGACATTTTTACGCATTTGGATTCCAAACTGCTTCTGACGTTTAGGGGCCCCTAAAATGCCAGGGCAGTAAAAATACCACACAAGTGACCCCATATTATAAAGAAGACACCCCAAGGTATTCCGTGAGGGGTATGGTGAGTTCATGTAAAATTTTATTTTTGGCACAAGTTAGTGGAATATGAGACTTTGTAAAAAAATAAAAAAAATAAATAAATATCCATTTCCGCTAACTTGTGCCAAAAATAAAAACTTCCATGAACTCACTATGCCCATCAGCAAATACCTTGGGGTGTCTACTTTCCGAAATGGGGTCACTTGTGTGGTATTTTTACTGCCCTGGCATTTTAGGGGCCCCTAAACGTCAGAAGCAGTTTGGAATCCAAATGCGTAAAAATGTCCTGTGAAATCCTAAAGGTACTCATTGGATTTAGGGCCCCTTTGCGCATCTTGGCTGCAAAAAGTGGCACACATGGGGTATCGCCGTACTCAGGAGAAGTAGGGCAATGTGTTTTGGGGTGTATTTTTACATATACCCATGCTGGGTGAGAGAAATATCTCTGTAAATGACAACTTTTTAAAAATTTTATACAAAGTTGTCATTTACAGAGATATTTTCACACCCAGTAGGGAGTATATGTAAAAAGACACCCCAAAACTCATTGCCCTACTTCTCCAGTACGGCGATACCCCATGTGTGCCACTTTTGCAGCCAAGATGCGCAAAGGGCCTAAATCCAATGAGTACCTTTAGGATTTCACAGGACATTTTACGCATTTGGATTCCAAACTGCTTCTGACGTTTAGGGGCCCCTCAAATGCCAGGGCAGTATAAATACCCCACAAGTGACCCCATTTCGGAAGAAGACACCCCAAGGTATTCCGTGAGGGGTATGGTGAGTTCATGTAAAATTTTATTTTTGGCACAAGTTAGTGGAATATGAGACTTTGTAAAAAAAAAAAAATAATAAAAAAATCAATTTCCATAAACTTGTGCCAAAAATAAAAACTTCCATGAACTCACTATGCCCATCAGCGAATACCTTGGGGTGTCTACTTTCCGAAATGGGGTCACTTGTGTGGTATTTTACTGCCCTGGCATTTAGGGGCCCCTAAACGTCAAAAGCAGTTTGGAATCCAAATGCGTAAAAATGCCCTGTAAAATCCTAAAGGTACTCATTGGATTTAGGGCCCATTTGCGCATCTTGGATGCAAAAAGTGGCACACATGGGGTATCGCCGTACTCAGGAGAAGTAGGGCAATGTGTTTTGGGGTGTATTTTTACATATACCCATGCAGGGTGTGAGAAATATCTCTGTAAATGACAACTTTTTAAAAAATTTATACAAAGTTGTCATTTACAGAGATATTTTCACACCCAGTAGAGGTAAATGTAAAAATACACCCCAAAACACATTGCTCTACTTCTCCTGAGTACGGCGATACCCCATGTGTGCCACTTTTGCATCCAAGATGCGCAAATGGGCCCTAAATCAATGAGTACCTTTAGGATTTTACAGGGCATTTTACGCATTTGAATTCTCACGCTTAGGGGCCCCTAAAATGCCAGGGCAGTATAAATACCCCACAAGTGACCCCATTTCGGAAAGAAGACACACCAAGGTATTCTGTGAGGGGTATGGTGAGTTCATGTAAAATTGTATTTTTGGCACAAGTTAGTAGAATATGAGACTTTGTAAAAAAAAAAAAAAATCCATTTCCGCTAACTTGTGACAAAAAATAAAAACTTCCATGAACTCACTATGCCCCTCAGTGAATACCTTAGGGTGTCTACTTTCGGAAATGGGGTCATTTATGGGGTATTTCTACTGTCTGGGCATTGTAGTACGTCAGGAAACAGGACAGGTGCTCAGAAAGTCAAAGTGCGGAAATTCACTTTTTGCACCATAGTTTGTAAACGCTATAACTTTTACCCAAACCAATAAATATACACTTATTGCATTTTTTTATCAAAGACATGTAGAACAATGAATTTAGAGAAAAATTTTTAGAGAAATGTAGTTTTATTTGACAAATTTTCCAACATAAAGTGAAAAATATCATTTTTTTGCAAAAATGTCAGTAATTTTTGATTAATAGCAAAAAAAGTAAAAATGTCAGCAGCAATGAAATAGCACCAAATGAAAGCTCTATTAGTGAGAAGAAAAGGAGGTAAAATTCATTTGGGTGGTAAGTTGTATGACGGAGCAATAAACGGTGAAAGTAGCGTAGTGCAGAATTGTAAAAAGTGGCCTGGTCTTTAAGGGTGTTTAAGCTAGGGGGGCTGAAGTGGTTAAATTCATTCCACATCTGTGGTGAAGGGTTGCCATATACCACTACGTGCCCTAAGACTTTAGTGGCCAAATATTCTTTTTTCATAAAACTGGCCATGAGTTGTACTAGATCTATTGTAAGTAGAGTTGAGCGAACGTGTGTTTTAAGTTCGGCGTCCAAAGTTCGGGTTGGGGTTATCGTAGCATCCCGTTATGGATTCCGCTACCGGACCATAACTGAATTTGGAATCCATAAGGGGATTCTTCAATGAACCCAAACCTTGGACAACACTTAGGACCTTGGGTGACGTCACCGTCATGTGATCAGTGCAGGGGGCGTGGCTCAGTACTGGATTGGATAAGAGGTCGTAGGCTACCAGTACTGAGCCACGCCCCCTGCACTGATCACATGACGGTGACGTCACCCCAGGTCCTTAGTGTTGTCCAAGGTTTGGGTTCATTGAAGAATCCCCTTATGGATTCCAAATGCCGTTATGGTCCGTGGTAGCCGAATCCATAACGGGATGCTTCGATAACCCCAACCCGAACTTTGGACGCTGAACTTAAAACACAAGTTCGCTCAACTCTAATTGTAAGGTATAGCTGCGGCCACTATAAGGCTATGCGTCATTGGGGGGGGTCTGTCATGGTTTCACTGATGCAAATGTGAGCAGACCCCCCCCCCCCCTATATAGACAGCACCCCTTTAAAGAGGACTGGTCAGCTTTCCTGTCTTGTCTGATTTGATAAATTATTGTATGCTCCATAATAAAACAATTCTGGAGCGTCTTTCCCTATGAATTGGAGCTGTGCTGTTCTTCTTAGTAGTCATTACTGAATGAATTGATAGCTGGATGGCTGGATGTTACTGGTGGGGGCTGTGTACCTAACATAATGTGACACCAACCAATCAGTGCTGACAGACACACACCCTTTTGACAAATAAATTAGTAACGCCCATTTACCATAACATCAATTTATTCATAAATGTGAAAAATAAACAAATCAGTATTCAAATCCCTATTCATTCCATATAAGCAAGGGTGGATTGGTCATAGACCCTACAGAAACATTTACCAGCCGGCCGATGTCCAAGGGGCCATTAGATCCCCCCTCACAGTTGTCTGCTCAGTACAAAATGATCTGCTGCTCTCAGCATTAATTAATGCTGAATTCAACTGTATTACCGGCCTCAGGACTGAGACAGTTGAATATGGCATTGGGGCAGTAGAATTTTATGCTGCACTGTGGTATTTGGTTCTTCTGGGGTGGTATTTTGTGCTGTACTATGGTATTGCTGGCCCTGCCTGCTACTGTTGTCCCCACCCATTTGTGTTGGCCGCGCCAAGTTGTGTTGCCCTGCCTTCTGTCAATTTGGACCCACCTACAACATGAGGCCACTTTGAGGTTTATTTCCTGGGTCACTTTAAGCTCCCAGTCCACCCCTGCATATAAGGATTGGGGCCTGCAAGACCAACATAATAAGGTCTATCGATGGTGAGCAGTACTACTTAGTCCTGATTTCTAGTTTGTCATGTTCTGTTGTTACAGAGAGGTCCGACAGAGATCACAAAGTGGATAGTTCACTGAAACACTCAGTTCCCGCTATACCTCCAAAGAAGCCCCGCCCACCCAAGACTAGCACTTCCAATAAATCTGGCAGCCTTCCTCCTCGGAGGCCAGAGAGACCAGCAGGACCTGTAACGCATGCGCGGTAAGTCCACAAGCAGTATCCGACCAACTAGTTTTATCTTATCCCAAGAATTGCAAAAAACTTTTATGTTTCAATAATTAGAAAATAAAGAAAGTAGACATCTCCTTTAGGGCTCATGCATACGACCGTATGTATTTTGCTGTCCGCAAAATACGTATCCACAAAAAATACGCATGACGTCCGTGTGCATTCCGTATTTTGCCGAAACGGATCAGCTGGCCCCTAATAGTACAGTCCTATCCTTGTCCGTAATGCGGACAATAATAGGAAATGTTCTATTTCTTTGCGGAATGAACATACGGAAACAGAATGCTCGATGAAGTAACTTCCCTTTTTTTTGCGGACCCGTTGAAATGAATGGTTCCGCATACGGTCCACAAAAAGAACGGAACGGACACGAAAAGAAAATACGTTCGTGTGCATGAGCCCTTAACCAGAGGACTATATGACTGTAATGTGAGGGAGGAGTAAAGAAAACAGAGGCTGCGATGTACTCTAGATGTCTCTTTGCATTTACTTAGGTGCCTCAACTGAATCGAGCCCACTGCATTGCGGGATATGTAGTCAGTGTGAGGGAACCACACCAGAAGAAAATGAAAATTACAATAATTATATATATATTATAGTTAAAGGTCCTCTCCACCTAAGGGTACTTTCACACTTGCGTTGGTGCGGATCCGTCTGTTTATTTGCACAGACGGATCCGCACCTATAATGCAAACGTTTGTATCCGTTCAGAACGGATGCGTTTACATTCGTTTTAAAGAATAATGACAAAGTCCAAAACGGATCCGTTTTGAATTACATTGAAAGTCAACGGGGAACGGATCCGTTTTCAAATGCACCATATTGTGTCATTGAAAACGGATCCGTCTCCATTGACTTACATTGTAATTCAAAACGGATCCGTTAGGCTCCGCCTCTTCAGACGGACACCAAAATACAGCAAGCTGCGTTTTGGTGTCTGCCTCCAAAACAGAATAGAAGCGGAACGGAGCCGAACTGATGCATTCTGAGTGGATCCTTATCCAGTCAGAATGCATTGGGGCTTAACTGATCCGTTTTGGACCGTTTGTGAGAGCCCTGAAATGGATCTAACAAACGGAATCCAAAACGCTAGTGTGAAAGTACCCTAAGAGAAAGAATATTTTTTGGTTTCACCTAATTTTCTTGTGCTTTTCCGGATTTTCAATATGGTGGCATAAACTGTACACCCGCCCTTGTGTACACATGGAAAATGTCCAGTTATCATATGATCTCCTCCACTTAAGTGTAATAAGGAGTTAATTGAACTCGCAGAAGTGTTCTTGTGCATACTGGAGTGTAATCCAAGTCCAGTGATGGTCCAGATTTAGGTGACATAGAGGTGACTCCTCTGGCAGCTCCGCAGTCTGAACATGGTATACTAATAGAGGAGTTATATTTATCATCGTGTGCTTGCTCAGCGTAGGACAGTCAAGTTGTCTTATTAATTACTTTTCACACTGGAGCATACTGACGACAAGTATCCGTTCTGTCATCAGGATCAGCCCTGTGTTACAGTAGTTTCACATATACCGTGTATATACTGTACACAGAGACGTCACTTATACGAGTAAAGGTCTTATAAAGGGAATCTGTCAGTAGCTTTGACCATGTTAAACTGCTGACAGCACTAGGTATGGGTTGGTCATACTAGCAGGTAAGGTAAAAAATACAGAAGAGATAGCTCCCACAAACAAACTCTGACCCTTCCAATATCTTCTTGTGCAGGGAACATAACACAGCTGGCCACCCAAGCTGATAGCGGATATACAGGATTCTAGTTCCAGCACTGATGTAATGTAAAAACGCTCTTAGACGTTTCATAAACTAAATTGCAAAGTCCTCCTCTTTCGGCGGCGTTTTTGTGTGCGGCATGGGAACTCAACGAAATGGAACGTAATGCATTCTGGTGCACCACGTTCAGTTGAGTTTTGTCCCCATTGACAGTGAATGAGGACAAAACTGAAGCGTTTTCCTCCGGTTTTGAGATCCCATAACGGATGTCAATATCGGAAAGGAAAACACAGATGTGAAAGTAGCCTTACCTTGATGGTATTGGATAAAATGTAATGATGCTCCTGTATCTGAGATCCTCAGAAGATGTTCATAAGGCTACATTCACACGACCGTATGGGTTTTGCGGTCCGCAAATTGCGGACCCGCAAAACACAGATACCGGCCGTGTGAATGTAGCTGGCCCCATGATAGAAATGCCTATACTTGTCCGCGATCGCGGACAAGTATAGGACATGCTTTATCTTTTGCGGGGCCGCGGATCGGATCTACGGATGCGGACAGCACACTGTGTGCTGTCCGCATCTTTTGCGGCCCCATTGAAATGAATGGGTCCGCACCCGTTCCGCAAAATTGCGGAACGGATGCGGAACCATTTATACGGTCGTGTGAATGTAGCCTAAGGCCTTATTCACACATCCGCAAGTGTTTTGCGGATCCACGGAGCCGTGGATCCGCAAAACACGGACACACCGGCAATGTGCATTCCGCATTTTTGCGGACCGCACATTGCCCGAACTCCATAGAAAATGCCTCTTCTTGTCCACAATTGCGGACAAGAATAGGACATGCTCTATTTTTTTTGCGGAGCCGCGGACCGGAAGATCGGCGGCGCGCTCCGCAAAATCGGATGCGGAGAGCACAGTGTGTGCTCTCTGCATCGTTCCCGGCCCCATTCACAGTCAATGGGTCCGCATGTATTCCGCAAAATTGCGGAATACATGCGGACTACATTGCGGATGTGTGAATAGGGCCTTAAAGGGATATTCCGGTAGTTTGAAGTTATCCCCTATTCTGTGGATAACTTTTAGATCAGTGGGGGTCCTACCGCTGAGACCCCCACGATCAGGACCCCCACCAATCTAATAGTTATCCTCTATCTTTCAAACATCAAAAATACCTCTTTAATCCTTTTCCTAAGTGGCCTAGTAGTGCAGCTAACATATTGTAAGTGACATAGTGTGCTCTCTACCATATGCGCCACGTGTGGAGCTACAAATTAATCAAACAAGATCCATTTTTTTGTTTCTAGTAGCTGTCAGCTTATTTCCAGTTGTGATATACAGTAAGCACAAGTTTTGCATCTTTTTGCATTACATTTCTAAAGACCTGTAGTTGCCAGGTGCCCTGACTAGATGAATGTGTGACGGTGCTATAATATTGTGAATGTAACATTTTTCTACACAGTTTTCTCTGGAATATAGTCAGATTGTTAGAATTCTTAAAAAATATCTTCCCATTTTGAACCAGGACCTAGCAGTATGGGCAGGTTCACATCAACGTTCAGTTTTAACGGATCTCAGACAAAAATGGCTAAAACAGTTGCAAAATGAGTACAACGGATGCTTAAAAATAAGGATCCTTTTTTTTTTGTTTGTTTGTTTGTTTTCTGTTCTTCTGACGGTTTAGAAGAACGGAAAGCGAAACAGTGATGTGAACCCGGCCTTAAGCAGGTTTTGAACACAGGTTGTGGGGTTAACATTAGGCAATATAATGGCACCATCACATTCTCTAAAAATGTAATGCAAAAAGATGCAAAACTTGTGCTTATATCACAACTGGAAATAAGAAAATTAGGGAAGATCCAATAAAAATTGGATCTTCCCTAGTTAGTTTGTAGCGCCACACGTGGCGTATATAATAGAGTGCACCCTATGTCACTTATAATATGTCGGTTGCACCTCTAGGCAACTTAGGAGAAGGATTAATGAACATCTACTGGAGATCTCAGACCCAGAAGGTACGGCTTGCAAATACGGTTGTGTACAAGTGGCCTAAGGGTAGGTTCTCACACTGCAGATTGTTGCGGACTTTTCTACATTTATCTTAAGGGGGACAGAAATCCTTGGCCATGCTGCAGGTACAATGCCATTCAGAGGTGATGAATTTTTACTTGGAGAAATTCCTGCAACAAATCTGCCACATGTGAACCTTCCCTTAGGACTTATGCACATGGCCGTAGGTGGTCCGTTCCGTGCATTGGGGACTGCAATTTGCGGGCAATTCAAGGGCAACCTCCGCACGGCCGCCAGGATGAATCCAGACCCATTCAACTTGATTGGGTCTGCATTCGTCCATTCCGCAAAAAGATAGGACATGTTCTATCTTTGTGCGGTACGGAAGTACAGAATGGAACTCCGTAGTGTTTCCGTAGTGTTCCGTTCCGTGATTCCGTTCCGCATCTCCAGATTTGCAGACCCATTGAAGTTAATGGGTCCCCATCCGTGATGCGGAATGCACACGGAACGGTGCCCGTGTATTGCGGATCCGCAAATGCGGTCCGCAATACGGCAACAGGCAGCACACGTTCATGTGCATGAGCCCTAGGTGGCATCTGACTGTTCCAAATTGTCCTGCAGGTCCTGTCTGCAGAATATATATCAGCTGGAATACTCTGAATGCACGGCAGACACAGGCTCCTTATGCAGGTTCTACAGTATCTGCAGTGCATTGAGAGAAGAAAGTGATTGACAAGTATCTTTACATGAACTCTCATACAGGAAAGGCCATCAATCACTGATTAGGACCGCCCACATGACTCCTGAGCAAAGGCAGGGATTTAAAGGAATAAATTACAAGTTTTACGGAATCTTTACCCATAAAACTATATACCAATGTCATGCCACCCGCAGGTTGCCCTGCATTTTCATATTGACGGGTTCCTTTTAACAGAGGCTTCAAGACTATGCAAAGTCAGAAAAACTCTATATCTTGCATTCACTTTGCTTACACAGTACAAATGTAATGTCACCAAATTTATACATGTCAATTTAGACGTGCTTATGATTTGTTCTGAAAAATGTTTGTCTTGGTAAATAGGAGCGACAGTCCGAAGGCAGAGGTGGGAATCAGTACTGTGTCCAGCACTCCTGACAGAGACTCGTCAGATAAGAGCAATGACATTGGTAAGTCCTGGATGTATTACTGTCAGGTTATAAATATCTCCGCAGTCCCTGCTCGTCCATACACACTGACAGATTCATGCGCCTCCTGAATACCATGCACCATCATTCTACACTACATGGGGAGGGTATTAGATGGGATTATGGAGGTGACAGTGCCGGAGCAAGTCTCACACTGGTTCTTCAGTGCATATGGATATCAAATGACCTAATCCTAATGGATCATAGACTGAAGAAGCCATACATTCCCAGTACATGAGGATGGAAATGTTCCTACATTTAGGAAAATGTATTAATTAGGATTCAATCCCAACTATTTTCTGAAATCTTAAATTGTCATATCTTTAGTTTATATGTGATTCTGAGTTTGCAAAACCTGGATTTTCTAAACTGCAGGACCTAAGTCCCCTACTTTACTATGACCTTTGAACAAGGTAAAGCTATAGTCACACAATGGCTATGCTGCACATATACACGGGGTGCCCGAAGACCTTCATAGGCAAATGTGTGCCAAAGGGTTGTCCCTTTGGAAAATGTTAGGCACAGGTATGTCAGGATCTCACCCTTAAAGAGGATCTGTAACCTCTCCTGTTTGTTTTAGTAACTGCTTGCATTCCCCATGTAATAACAATTCTGGAGCATCTTTTCTTATGGCTCTATGATGTGCCATTCCTGTATTATTCCTCCTAGAAGTTTACAAATAAATTGCCAGCAGTTTGCAGTAAAGGTACTGCTGGATGTTACTAGTAGCAGATGTGTCTAACCAATCAGTGCTGCTGGTGTCAGACTGTGTAGGGACACACCCCCAAGTGGTAATACTCATCTGTACCTTTACCTTAAGCTGCTGACAATTTATTCATAACCTTCTAGTAAAAATAATAAAGGAACGGCACAAAGTAGAGGAATAAGAATAGATGTTCCAGAATTGGTATTACATGGGGAATGCAAGTAGTTACTAAAACAGAGAGGTGACGGGTCCTTTTTAAAAGCATAGCTGATTGCACTAGCACACGTTCAACTACATGGTATACATATACAGCTGCCTGTGCATATGTTTTCAAAAACTTCAGAGCGCACAACACCAAACACAGTATGAATTGATGGAGTTGACCAAGATAATTAAAGATCTCACCCATGCCCCTGCTTGGTGCAAATTAAAAAATGATGGTATAATTACCTGTTACTCCTGCGCCATTCTTTGCGTTGCCAGTTCAGTCTTCCTGTTTATAGACTGCAGCGGTGACATGCATGTATATGGCACATCACTGCTGTAGCCTGACAATGCGAATACCCCTCAAAGCTCTACAGGAAACGTTTCTTCATCGTAGCTAACATTTTGATGTCAGTGTCTTTAGTCTTTCTGTTAGAGGGGTTGTCCTGCCATTTATACTGATGATCTACAATCAGGATAGGTCATCAATATCTGATGGGTGGGGGTCTGACACCTGGCACTCCTGCTGATCAGCAGTTTAATGAGGAGGTAGAGCGCCATGCTTTCTCTCCATTAAACTACGTGTCGTCTCCTGTGGCGTAGTTTACTTACAAGTACTCTCTCAATTCAAGTGAATGGAGCGAGTACTTGTCATTACACTGCACCGTTGTAACTGCCGAGACGACGGGCAGTGTAATGAACAGGAAGCAGTGGTTGCATGGAGCTCCACCTCCTCTTCAAAAAGCTGATCAGCAGAGGTGCCAGGTGTCGGACCCCCAACGATCAGACCTATTCTAACGACAGGTCATCAATATAAATGGCAGGGCAACCCCTTTAAAGGATTTTTGGTTCCTTTCATCCTGCTACACCATTATAGTATGGATTATAATGTCTAATGACAGCAGTCTTTATTCTCCAAATACTGTGAGTTCAAGGTGCGACATTGAGTGGGAAAACTATCAAATGTATTATGTTGTAAATTGTAAAGAATTTCATAGTAAGACTGTAAAACCCATTTCACATGAGGCTTAAAAAGTCCACATGGATACCAGGACATGCAGCAAATTTTAAAATGCTGTGGGTTCTCTCCAGAAGTGGGTTTTTTACTTATTGCATAGAAGTGGGTGAAATCCATGGTACAAGCTATATCCTTACCTTGCAGAGTGATACCCGTTTACTATGGCTTCTTTTGCAGTAAATCCTTAAAGGGAATCTGTCAGCAATTTTAACCATGCTAAACTGTTACCAGCACTAGGTAGGGGCTGGAGATAGTAGTAGAAACACTCCTTTTGTGGATCTTTTATCAGGAGTAGCGTGAATATGAAGATTTATTCTGCCAGTCTCCACCCAGAGTGGAGCTTCACTGTGATGTTCTCTCTGCGTTGATCTGCTCTCTGTGGGAGCTGTAGTGGTCCCCTGTTTGAATGCCACAGCTGCAAAGCATAGAGAACTTCACAGTGAAGGCCCACAGGTTTTTGGCTCTCTGTTTATACACCTAAAATCTGTTTTGCATTTGCAGCTCCTGCCTGACATTGAGCACTGCTGCTTAGCTGACTTGAAAACAGTCATTCTTTTCTCCTGTTATGATTAGTATTACCTAGGTGCCTTACTTTGAATTTATCACCAATAAATTCATCTGCCACATTGATGCCTTTGCTGCCAGTTAATCAAGGTCTTTCTGTAATATTTCACAATCTAGCTGAGTTTAAAGGGCTTCCCCAGGCTACAGATATGGATGACCTATCCTCAGGACCTCCGCTGATGTGATATTGATGACCTGTCTGGAGGAGAGGTCATCAATATCTGTAGTCTGGAGAATCCATTAAGTATCTTACAATATTTTGTATCATCAGCAAAAAAGGGACATTTTACTTTTATGTCACTGTTCTGGACAATCCCTTTAGCATTAATAGAGATGTGTTAATCCCAGTGGTCACGCAGTGAACGGCATCCTAACAATACCACTACTGCTTCCTCCCCTCTATGTACGTACTTCTTGCTGGTTTACATAGTAAAGGACCTGCTGGGAATCTAATAACTATTAGTTTTAGTATAATAAAAGTGTTTCTGTATTTTCTTTATTAAGTAAATCAGTCATACCACACTTAACATTCTGGACACAGACAGTCGCACCCATGCACTCCATTTACGGGCTTGTAAGGGGGAGATATACGGCATTGGATTTCATATAAAATATTTCCAGGAGGGCCATATTTTAGGAACGTTCTTACATTTAGTCTTTGAGTTGACATCATCTTTGAACGAATGCCAGATATTACTTGGTAAGTGGGATATTGCCTTGTATCTTAAATCACTTTGTTAAATCAAAGACATATCAGTTTGACGTCCAAATTCTTTACTCATGGGGCACAGCAGTGAAATGAAAAACGCTGATGAATCAAGTACTGGCTACTCTATCATAATCTATAATCAGTGGTTAATAGATTTCCAGCACATTCTGTCGGAACAATGACTACTGAGGATGACGTAACAGTAATGGTGCATTGGGGTGGGAGGTCCCACCTAAAAAATGGCATGTGGTCTCATGCGGTATTGCTGGTCAAGTGGACCTAGCATACATAATTGGAATGGACCCCTGCTGAGAACCATTGTGATCATGGTCGTCACTGACTACTCAGCCTCCACAATTCAACAATTGTCTACTAGGAACCTTCCTCACGTTGTGTCGTCTCCCTTCTTTACTCCATTAGTACTCTGTTCCCTCTCTGCTCCACGATATTTTCCATGCACTATGTGACTGTATTAGGGAAGTCCTGTCATTATCTCTATGAAAACATTATAGTGCCATTATATAAAATAATGGTGCCAGTGATACGTGGAACACGCAGCTTCCTGCAGCTCTGCGCTTTTATATTATTATATTTAAAAATTACTAGGAATGCAATGTCCTAGGGTAGCAGCACTTTACTTTTAGGTTACGTGACACAATAATATTCTAGCAATGTGCAGATGAAAATTATGCCGAATAGAACTGAGAGATTAAAAATGCTGTGTAATCCAGCTCATCTGTGTGTGGTGGGCAGAGGGGGTGCCCCGCACTGTCCTGTTAGAGGCACATTGCTAGTAAGGGAAGGTCTCTGGTAAACAGATCATGTAAGATTTAACATGTGTCGCTTCTCCAATGTCATCTGCTCAAGTCACTCAGTTGAGGAACAGCTACTTTGTTACTCTGGAGCTACGAGCAGCGAGACCCAATCTCTCTTTCTTGACTGCCAGGTATGATTTTATTCTATTGCAATGACAGGATCCAGTTTTATATCTTTACACAGTCTGATCAGAATGAAAGCAGCCTATTAGTAGAGTGACACAGAGCACTGCAAGCCAATGTGCCTTTAGTAAAGGGCGTCAATATCTTACATAAGCAGAGAAATAATACTAAGCACTGGTTTTTATAATTAGAATAGACAAAGTAAGTTGTATATGTGTGAAAATATTCTATGCAGATTAGTGATGAGGAGATTCTTAAGGGTGGAGGGAGGAAAACAGAAGAGGGCAGTAGTACCTTGTCTCCTTTATATGCACCACAATATCTATTATATCGCCATATTGTTGCATTGACTGATCCTATATGCACTTAAAAAATATTCGAAGTGGGAGAAAGGTATTTCTAGATTATGTATTGCCTTCACGACCTTTAATTTTGCTACTGCAAATATGCAGAATGTAAATGACTTTTAATACGTGCAATAGAATGTCTCCAAAGAAATGACTCCAGAGAAATGTGGAGTGTCGAATTCCCAGAGTGTCACCCACCCTTCATCTTAGGATATCCCCTTGTCATTCCTCATTGTTTGTCTCTATAGTTTTTTTTACTGCAGCCATCATTAGGAGTTCTGTATCCTGGTTGTCCTAAAGACATTAGAAAATAATATAACACAAGATTCATACTAATTTATACAGAAGAGCTTAGAGTCTAGAAATCTACAGTTAGAACCCCAACAATTTTGAGTTACGCCATGATATTATCAGCTTTAAAGGCTATGGAAACCTTGGAGCATGTTCTTTGAGTAAAATGAACAGATTTGGACTAAAAATCACTTTTAAAAAAAATTTTAGTTTTACTAAACAATGTTTCCATTTATCGCCTGCAGATATTCACATACATTGCAAGCTTCTCATTCCTGTTCAATGTGAAATCCATCATAAGAGCTTGGACTGCAGCCCCTCTCTGCCCTGCTGAACACTTATAAAGCATACATCCCTTTTGATTTAGAGTTATTTGATTTGGTTTTGATGTCATCTTAGATGAGCATTGAGGGGGGCAGAGAGGTGGGATTACAGATTGAGCCTTTAACCAACTGAATAGAAACTGTAAGCAGTCTGCAATGTTTGAGGGTACATGCAGACTGTATAGCCATAACAAATGACAAGGCACATGCACTCTGCAGTCTTACTAAGCCCTCAAACTGATGTTAAAATTGAGAGATTAGTCAACATGAAGCAGGATGTCTAAGCCCGAGCACCACGCCAAGGCTTCTCAAGTAGCTCGGGACCTAACACTCACCTACCTGTGCCGTATGGGCAATACCAGGAGCCAGTGGGCATTACAGGAATGTATAAGCCGACTCACAGCAAACTCCTCAGTTACCTCCAGCATGAAACCATGCCTGCAATGGGAGGAGGGAGAAGGCTGCGAGCCCCACCCAAGACTGGCTGATATGGCCCAGGCCTCACAGGTGCACCTAAATGTAGCCTGTGGATGGAAAACAGGCTACATTTACATAGGAGTTTATACACCTCCAAAAAATTATATATACACAAACCAACTGAAAGGTGGCATAAAGCAGGATGTGCTCAACCCAAAAATGCAGTTGTGCATATATATACAGGGGAGCAGATTCTGCACTTGTGGCCCGTTGCTAATGGCGATCCCCAGCAAAAGTGCATACAGTGGAGGATGCCCGCAGCGGACCACAAGTACCACAATAGACATCCTACACAAGATGGCAATTGTGTGGATGTGATAAATAATATAACAATAAAGAAATAACAAATGACAAGACAGGTGCACACTGCGGTCTTACTAAGCCCTCAAACTGATGTTAAAATTGAGAGATTAGTCAACATGTCCTACAGTGGAGAACATGTCTAAGCCCGAGCACCACGCCAAGTTTTCTCAAGTAGCTCGGGACCTAACACTCACCTACCTGTGCCGTATTGGCAATACCAGGGGCCAGTGGGCAAAATTATAGGAATGTATAGGCTGAATCACATGCAGACTGCATGACTGTCCATAGCCATTAAATTACTGAGCAATGCATTATTGACCTGTGTGTGGAACATCTACAAAACAAGATCCCATAGAACAGAGTAACTATGGTGGTGCTTCAAGCTGTTTAGCTTCAGCTTCTAGCCTGTGAGGACACATACATTTGAGATACCTTAGGTCAGTGGTGGCGAACCTATGGCACGGGTGCCAGAGGCAGCACTCAGAGCCCTCTCTCTGGGCACCTGTACCCTGGAAAAAGTCAATTGTGTACCAACATGCCTTAGACTTTTCCTGCCATTCATGAGCATAGGGCGCACTATGAACAGCACAGGCATTGAATGCAGGCCGGCTATTATAGCTAAATGATAAAGTACAGGGAAGATATACTATATTGGACTGTAGTATTCAGGTTAACTTGCCATGTTGGCACTTTGCGATAAATAAGTGGGTTTTGGGTTACAGTTTGGGCACTCTGTCTCTAAAACGTTCGCCATCACTGCCTTAGGAGCTTTGCATATTAATTTAGATGAATGGTATAAGGCAGCTTTTAAAGAAAGAATTAGGCTAGGTTTCCACAGGTTGGCTGCAATGTGAAAACCCGGCACATTGGCAGTGGACATCTATGGTTTAACAAAGCTATTACCTTCAAATCTGTGCAGCCTTTATGGGTGGACAGGGCATCAGCCACATGGTGGTCACCCTGTAGAAACCCCCTATTTTATTCCTGAAGGCAGTCTGGTCTCCACTTGGCTTGCATCTGCAGTCAGTTGTTATTTATTATCAACTATCGTATTTTTCTAAAAAACAAAAAATTGTCTAAATAAGACACCTGATTATATAGGGATTTCATCCCCACCTTGGGATTTCCTGCTGTTAACCACCTCAGGCAGCAGCTACCAAAGAACAAGCATGTAATACTCAATTTCCCCTGTGGTGGCCGCTGCACAAATAAATGTATGGCCAAGGACAACTTTCTCCTGCAATCTAAGGGTCCTTTCACACTTGCGTTCTGAGGATCCGGCAGGCACTTCCGTCCCGCCGGATCCGTCAGAACGCAAGTCGCCTGAAGCATTAGGAGACTGATCAGGATCCTGATCAGTCTTCGAAATGCTTTCAGGTTACTATGGCAGCCAGGACGCTATTAAAGTCCTGGTTGCCATAGTAGGAGCGGGGAGCGGGGGAGCAGTATACTTACAGTCCGTGCGGCTCCCGGGGCGCTCCAGAATGACGTCAGAGCGCCCCATGCCCATGGATCACGTGATCCATGCGATCACGTGATCCATGCGTGTAGGGCGCCCTGGCGTCACTCTGGAGCGCCCGGAGCCGCACGGATGGTAAGTATACTGCTCCCCCGCTCCCCACTACATTTTACCATGGCAACCAGGACTTTAGCATCCTGGCTGCCATGGTAACAATTGAGAAAAAGCTAAACGTCGGTTCCGGCGATGCGCCGAAATGACGTTTAGCTTAAGGCCGGATCCGGATTAATGCCTTTCAATGGGCATTAATTCCGGATCCGGCCATGCGGCAAGTGTTCCGGATTTTTGGACGGAACAAAAAGCGCAGCATGCTGCGGTATTTGCTGCGTCCAAAAAACGTTCCGGTCCTGAACTGAAGACATCCTGATGCATCCTGAACGGATTTCTCTCCATTCAGAATGCATGGGGATGATCCTGATCAGGATTTTTCCGGCATGAAGACCCGACGACGGATCTCTATGCCGGAAAACAAAAACGCCAGTGTGAAAGGACCCTTAGTTGATTGCTGGAGGTTCTCTGAAGCAGAACCTGTAGCAATCAGCTTGTAAGTAGGGTAGCTTCATTGTAAAAAGGGGACAACCCCTTTAATGAGATTACAGAAAGCAGGGGCAGATTGGCCATAGACCCTACAGAGAAAACTCCCTATGGGCCGGTGCCCCAGGGGGGCACACAAGTTCTCCTCTCTGCCACTGTCCAGATACGTAATGAGCTCTCAAATGTAATTAACACTGTGAGAATCAGGTACTCATGTACCCAGCCAGTGACCACACATGCCCTCCTGAATTCAACTGCTGTGCCGCACCTCACCTCCTAAGCCCCCTGCTCCATAGACAACTGGAGGAGGAGGACAGAAGATGACAGCTATTGAGAAGATGGCAGCTTTTGCGGCAGTATATTGTGCTACACTGTGGTATTTGGTTGATGACCCCGCCTACTTGTGTTGCCCCACCTTCTGTTCATTTGGACCTGCCTACAAAATGGGGCCACTTTTAGTTTTTTTTTTTCCAGGGCCACTTTAAGTTCCCAGTTTGCCCCTGACGGAAAGAAAGTCTAGAAAAGAGTCTCCTCTCCCATTCCCACAATCACTATCTCATAATTTTTCTATTTCTGTGAATCTCTTGCTACTGTTACATTAAAGTGGTAATAGCAGAATTCCAGGGTATTATTCTGTCAGTAAAGGTCAGAAGACAGGGCGATGTTATAATAGCCTGGCTATATCTTTACAACGTACTGTAGCACAGTTAGAATTCATGCACCGAGGCGAGTAGCGAGGTTTTGTTTCATCCATTATATCATTTACTCATTTCTAAGGTATCTCCTCTTTTGCTGTCATGTTTTATTCATGTGGGAGGCGAGAGGCACCATCAGTTGTGTAAATGAGTATTGATGCTATTCTTCGGGGATATGTATTGAAGATAATATACTTTCTCCTCTGGATCCAGCTGTGGAATTGTTATCATTTGACTTGTATATCAGTATTTTATGTGTCAGATACAAAGATATTGACCATTTGCATGTAGCGCTTGGCCTACTATAAGATACAAAGAGCTTCATTATGAACAGTTCATCTCATGAATGACATTTGAACCAAAGCGGTAACTTACTGCCACCAGTAACCTTTCATCTTTACTGGTTATGTAACAATTTCAGACAAGTTGTTAACCCCTTAACAACCTGCCTATTTTGGGTCCTAACCCATTAAAGCTGCTTTTACACAGTCAGTGTTTGGTCATTGTTTGTTCAGTGACTGCAGTCAGTGATTGTTAGAACCTGGAGTGAAGCCTACATAGAGATAAGGTTTAATGGAAAGATTTCCACGTGTACTCATTTTTAGATGACTGGCACAAAATGAAAGTAAAAAGCTACAGTTACACAGCTAGAAAAACAGTTAACCTTTTTGACAGAACGGCTCAATATTTTTAATAAAGACCAATTGAAAATTGTAAAATGCAATCATAAAAAAATTGCCCCGTGAATGGCTACATAGCTTTTAAGTCCCAGAAAACCCCTTTAATATCATTGATGATAAAGTCCATACATATCAGACTGCTTTTACTTTGCATTAAAGTTGCCTAATGCAGAACAATCAGCGACTACCTACCATGCGCATTGAGTGGGAGTTTTAATCAGAGCAGAACAAAACAATAAGTAATCCTCATACCCCGCTGCTTCCTATAGGGATATTTTTCGAAATCATTGTAATTGAGCTGAATAAAGATCATGGTGAACCTCACAATAAGACATAAGCAGTTCCTATTTGTGTAATTAGTGTACAGATTAGTGTATTATTTTGTTTATTATAAAGATTAATGATCCAGTAATGACAACACTGGTAAAAGTCCCTCAACTACCTCTATATCATACATCGAATGGTATATAGAATTACTAAAATATAGAATTATTTTCCAGGTCAGTATTAAGATTTACATAAAGACAGAAAAAGGGAATATATTGGATACATCTGAATATCAGAATCCTGCAGTTAAAGGGATTGTCCGGTTTCAGGAGGATCCAGACATCTCCTGTAATAGAGAATAGATAATTACTTACTTGACAGATCCCGCGCCACCGTTTTCAAAATCTCTGCTTGCAGTCATTCAGAAGAAACTTTCATTGTGTACTTTGAGATGTTAACAATCTGGCCTAGTCATGTGATGGACACACGTGCGCAGGAATAATTACGGTTACAGAGCTGCGGCTTGTAACCAATCGTGCACCTGTGTGTCCATCACATGATCAGGGTAGATTATTAACCTCTTAAAGGGATTCTCCTGGAATAAAGACTTCTTCTGTAATTCTGGCAGCCTGCCACCGTCAATAAAACATTCATACTTACCTTCTCCCTTCTGCTCCTGTCCTCCGCGCTGGCTCCCACATGTCTTTGTTCCATTCACTAGACTGTTTACATCCAGCGCTGCATGGGCATGGTCACATGCTCCACTGCAGCCAATGACTGGCTTCAGCGGTGACGTGGCCACAAGTGGCACATCACCTCTGA
The DNA here is from genome assembly GCA_033119425.1 of Bufotes viridis. Taxonomy (NCBI): domain Eukaryota; kingdom Metazoa; phylum Chordata; class Amphibia; order Anura; family Bufonidae; genus Bufotes; species Bufotes viridis. The sequence goes on from CM065591.1 coordinate 105,082,537, forward strand.
AGCCAGTTATTGGCAGCAGCTGAGCCAGGGGCGGACTGGGAACTTAAAGTGGACGTGGAAAAAAAACTAAAAGTGCCCCCATGTGTAAGGGCGGTTAAAATTGACCGAAGGCGTGGCAACACAAGTAGGCTGGGTCAGCAATATCATAGCACAAAATACTGATCCTTATACCACAGAACAGTACAATATATTGCCCCAAAAGCAGTTTTTTTTTTGGTGGTGGCCATTAATAAATGCCATTTTTGGTCCTCCTTCTCCCGATGTCTCTGATTAAGATATGGAGCAGGGGGCTTAGGAGGTGAGATGCAGGCCACGGCAATTGAATTCAGGAGGGCATGTGCGGTCACTGGCCAGGTACCTGATTCTCACAGTGTTAATTACTGCTGAGAGCTCATTAGGTACCTGGCCAGCAGCAGAGAGGAGGGCTTAGGCGGCCCCCCGGGCATCGGCCCACCAGGAAATTTCCCTGTAACGTCTATGGCCAAATCAACTCTGGACCATGTCCTCTGGAGCAGCACTGGATGTAAAAGAATATCATTTCATTGATGGAAATGATGGATTATCCAGCTTTTTGGACTTAACGGTGGTAAGCAGCAATTGAAAAAAATCATACTCCCCTCCTCCTGGCCTCTCTGTTCTGGCTCCCTGACCCGTTCAGCAACTTTCTGGTCCATGGCCTGTAAACTTCCAGACAGATGCCGCAGGCCTCAGCGTGACATGACCTCAAGCGACACATCATTGCTGGGTCAAGTGTCACTTGGGGACACGTCACTGCTGAGGCCAGTCATTGGCAGCAGCAGCATATGTGACTTTGTCAATCTGGAAGTTTATAGGCTGGGGATCAGAAGATCTCTGAATAAGGCCAGGACTCCAGAGCGGAGCACTGGGGAGCAGGCGAGTATCATTTATACAATAGGTACAACAACCTGCTGATCACAGTTTAAAAAATTCCAAAAGGCTGGACAACCCCTTTAAGGGGATGTTCATACAAGGTGGATACATTCGATTTTTCAGCTGGATTTTGCCAGCAGAAAATCTGCAGTATGTACAGTAGCAACAAAGTGTTTGAGATTTTATCTAAAAATCAACGTGGAATCCGCATGAAAATTGTAAGTTTAGTTTGTGGATTCTTGCATGTAAATTTATGTAGCGGATTTTCGCTGCAGATTTCACCCGTTGCAATGCATATGTGCACCTTAACGCTACCTTCTCTTATTACCATAGACAGATGAATTTCAAACAGGCATCCACAACATGCCCATAAGGGTTAAGTTAGTGAACCCTAAGAATTGCTGTGCTGTTCACTTGCCTATATAAGATGGCAGAATGGTAATGTACATGGCAGGTTTCTTGCAGAAATGTCATTAACTGTCATACTTGTCTGAAATTTCTGCAACAAATCTGCCGTATGTGAATATAACTTAGAGCCTCTCTGCCACTGTACCTATCAATTCAATCCAGAATAAACAAGGGCTCTGTACATTGTCCACTTTGAGCTTGTATTATGTTAAAGTCTTCCTCAAGCTTAAGAGAAACTTTATTAAAAGACTAATTGTAAATGTGATAAAAAGCATTTTTGTAATGTACTTGAATTTTTATTTTATATCTATATATATATATTTTTATTTTTATTTTATTTTACTAGCTTACTGAAGTTTAGGTGCCTATGGCGCTTTGCAATCTGTACTTTCATACACTGCGGCCACCTTAAGCACTGTACAGACCGGAACATTGCTGCTCCTGCTTCTCTTCCAAAGCCTGGCATAGATGTCAGGCTTAAGCAGAGTGGGCACAGGCAGAGGAACAATGTGCTACGGAGCTCCTGCCTTGAGCTCGCTCCACAAATAGCCTGCACACCACATCGGTGCATGCTATTAGCGGAGCGGAGCAAGTGCAGGTCAGGAGCTCCATAGTACATCCCTCTTGCTTCTTGTGGCCCATCTATGCCAGGCATTAGGAGAGCAGCGCTGGCACAGGCAGGAGCAGCGATGTATGCCCCTGCCTGTACAGCCCTCAGTGCGGCTGCAGGGGAATCTGCGCTCCTATACACAGCGGTGTACCAGTATGCAAATTGAACTTCAAGTGCCTATTTCACTAGTAAAAGTAAAAAAGAAATAATAAAGTACATTATAAATATGCTTTTTTATCACATTTACAATTAGTTTTGATAGTTTCTCTGAAGGTTTAGGTATACTATTATTATTATTTATTTGACCTTCTATGGGTATCTTGATGTAACAAGCAGTGGGTGTGGAGGGGAGGGGGAGTAGTTATATCTCAGTAGCTGTCACACTTGAGATGCTGCATTGTTTGTTTCTCAGCTTTGTCTGTATGGTGCCGTCATTCCTTCCATTATAAGTGATGCTTCTTTTTTCCCATTCATTTTCCATCAAGCTGTCTTCACATTCATCTCTTTAGAATGGGTAACTACTCCTCTTCACTTGACGAGGGTAAGGCTTTCCTTCTCTTCCATGAGTGTGTAGTAGTAGAGTGCATGTTTGCAGTGGCAATCTCTTATCCCGCTCTGCACTGTACGGTTTTCAGGTTCCGACATCGTCTTACAGTGCAAAAGATCGCTTCCGGCTCCTCGTCAGTATCTCTCACACTGCCATTCTGATTTATCATTGCCTACAAGATGTCATTTGCATCACAGTTTTGTTAATTTGTCAAATCTTTACTAGAACATCACCATTTCCACAGGGGTTTATCATGTAAACCAGCACAATTTTCTTATGAGTTACTGTTATTACAGCTTTAATCAGGATATTGCATGTCAAAGTAACGTTGTGGTTTCAGCAACAAGTTGGGATTTTTTTTTAGAGGCATCTATAGAGCGCCCCTGAGCGGTCTGCTTCAGTAAGTACCGTAAATGTTTTTCCCATAAAGCAATTCTGGAGCCTCTTTTCATACAACTGTACTTTGAGCCGTTCCTCTCTTATTCTTTGTAGAAATGGACATTTGCGTGTGAACAGTTGGGGGTGTGTTCTTGCCCATTGTCCAAAGAGTGCTGCCAGTGTGGACTGTACAGGGACACACCGCTTGGACATGGGAATGTTAACAACCAGATGTCAATTTTTTCATACATTTCTAGGTGAATAACAGAGGAACTGCACAATGCAGAAATATGAGAACAGGTGCTGCAGAATTGTTCTTTTATGAAGAATAATCATTATTATTGGAGCAGACATGTCAGAAACGCTGAAAGGTTCTTTTTAAATGTGTTTTCATCAAAAACAGACAAAGAAGGTCCTCTGATTTGGATCTAGATATAAGTTAAAGCACCACATGCTTTTGGCAGTTATGTGGCTTTTACAGAATTCCAATTCCATATATAAAAATTTACTGAAAGAACAGAACTTGTCACACTGTGAATACTTATTATTTTCTCATGAACCAGCCCTTGAAGGGGTGAAACGTATGTACATTTTCATGAGAGAGGGATTTCTGGGAGTGTTTCTCGGATTCATCTGTTGGGACTTCTTCTTTTGGCTACGGGCTTAGGGCTCATGCACACGACTGTTGTTTTTTTTCCCTCTGATTTAATTCCTCTTCCGTTCCGTTATTGCACAAAACATATCCGTATGGTTTCCGTATGCACTCCGTTTTTTGCGGATCGGAAACGGAAATAGTAACTTATTTATCACCAAATACATGAGCAATATGGGCTGGGCATAGCATTTCTACAGTATGGATCCGCGAAATACAGATAACATACAGATGTGTTCAGTGTGCGTTCCATATTTTTTGCGGACCCTTTGACTTGAATGGGGCCTCGGACCCTGATTTGCGGACTATAATAGGACATGCACTGCTTTTTTGCGGAATGGCCATGCGGACAAACGGAATGTACATGGAGTAACTTCCGTCTTTTCTACAGCCCCATTGAAGTAAATGGTTCCACATACGGGCCGCACAAAAAGCGGAACGGAAGCGGAAAGGAAATACGGTCATGTGCATGAGCCCTTACAAGGATATTGTAAGAAAACCCTGGGGAACCAAGCTGCATAATGTGGTACAGTGCATTCCCTAATGTTTCCAGAATTTTATCTGACTCTCATCAAACACTTCCTATTACGGTATATCTAATAATTTCTTTGCTTTCCATATAAAGTTAAACCATATGTTAGAACCTATAGCATGTGCTGCAGTTTTGTATCCACTTCGCGGAAATGTATGTTTCGGCATTGTACTTGCATTGTGTCATTGTAAGGGTACATCCACATGGAGCAGAATCTCCTCCTGGTACATTTTGGTGTGAAAACGAGGGGATGGGCCCTAGCGAGGGTCTAGGACTTAGGATTCCTGTTCTTCTACTGCAGACAGCACACTGGGGGAAGGATCCTGCTGCAGCCAGTTATTTTATAGCCAGACACAGATTAATGAGGAGGAGAGGAGACATAATAGGGACGCATAAAAGATTTCCTTATATATTTTCAGAGTTTTGACGGCATTATTATACAGAGTAAGATCTCTCTCTCCAGTTGCATATCCGATTCCAAATGAAAAAAAAGGCCATGAACAGCTTTAAAATCCCTATGCTTTACCAGCAGATGACCACTACAGTCAATCACTGGTCACATGCCATACATAAGGTGATTGGCTGGAGTGGTCACATAGCCATTCAGCAATCCAGAGACTGGGCGCTGCGATTGGCCAGCGCTCCAGGCTTGGAGAAGGAGACGCCCAGGGCAAAAGAAGATGTCTCCGCCCCAGGCAAAAATAGGAGAAGCGCTCGCGCCGGTACCGGGGGCTACAGAGGACGTACAGAGCGGCACCCGGGGATACAAGTAAGTGCAGGGTCATCCCTGGGTGCCGCTCTGCATGTATATACATTTGCCTCATAAACTGTGGACCAGTGAAAGGTCCTCTTTAAAGGTGTTCTATGAAATTTCAAAGGAAAAACTGAAAATCAATATAATTTACAATAATATCATTTTGTTACAAATTCTTTGCATGTCTTCTGCTGCTAGTACCCCTTGGCTTTGATTAATAAGTAGATAGGTGACAAAAAATAGAAATAGTTTAATGGTACATGATGACTGTCTCCCATAATCTTCAAATGTTTGTATGCAGATAGAGAATTGTGGATTCCAGATATATACTCACACATTTTATTTATTTTATGCACTTATATAGCGGTATTATATTCTGCAGCGCTTTACAGACATTAGCATCATCTTGTTCCCAATGGGGCTCACAAACTAAGGTCCCTATCAGTATGTCTTAGGCCTTATTCACACGTCCGCAATGTAGTCCGCATGTATTCCGCAATTTTGCGGAATACATGCGGACCCATTGACTGTGAATGGGGCCGGGAAAGATGCGGAGAGCACACACTTTGCTCTCCGCATCCGATTTTGCGGAGCGCGCCGCCGATTTTCCGGTCCGCGGCTCCGCAAAAAAAATAGAGCATGTCCTATTCTTGTCCGCAATTGCAGACAAGAAGAGGCATTTTCTTTGGAGTCCGGGCAATGTGCGGTCCGCAAAAATGCGGAATGCACATTGCCGGTGTGTCCGTGTTTTGCGGATCTGCGGCTCCATGGATCCGCAAAACACTTGCGGACGTGTGAATGTAGCCTTAGGAATGTGGGAGGAAACCGGAGAAGCTGGAGGAAACCCACACAGACACGGGGAGAACATACCACCTCCATGCAGATGTTGTCTTTGGTTAGATTCGAGCCCAGGACCCCTGCATACATATACAGTGTATATAAAATCTCTTGAGCATTGATTTAGTAAAGATAAAGGGAATAGACATTTGATATTTTTCCTTTTTTCTTCTTGTTATCTGTCAGGTTGACAGATAACATCAGGTTGATGTGGGTGTCTATTCGGTATCACTGCATTAGATCATTGGGGTAGCTGATTGATCTTCTTTGTGCTTGTTTTATATCATAAGCATTTTGACACATCTGTAATTATTGAGAAGCTAAAGCAGGAACGCGCATTCATTCTTACTTGGTGGACCGAGGGACATTGAAATGTTTATTTTTTTATAGTACAGAAAACAATCACAAATTTACCAGTAGATGATTCTGCTGGGAGCATGTAGTGTGACAATGTGTAAGGCCTCAGTGGATGTCCATGTATCCCCAGCACCTTATGTGTCAAATCACACATAATTATCATTTTGTTGTGCGTTGACAGGAGTGGACTACAAGGAGGGTAAAGGACAAAGTTATTTTGGAGCCTCCAAAAAAAAAGTCTGAACTGACCAGTTAGTCCCATAATCTGCATGTGCAATCTGATTTATTGCTCATACCTGTTCTGCAGTTTATTGAAAAAAGTCGTGCCAACTGATCTCTAAAGACAGTGATCTAATGCTGCCGGCACATTTTATTGTGACACTTAGGCCCCTTTCAGATGAGCGAGTTTTCCGCGCGGGTGCAATGCGTGATGCGAACACATTTCGCCCGCACTGAATCCGGACCCATTCATTTCAATGGGTCTGTGTACACGAGCTTTGTTTTTTCACGCTTGAAAATCGCAGCATGTTCTATTGTGACGAGACCAATCTCGCCACATTGCATTGGAGAAACCTGGTTGCTCGCCTGCTGCCTTTGGACTATGGCCCCCTGTTAAAAGACATCTTTTTTTACCTGCAGAAAAGCTTAATTCGTGCTTTTCTGCCTGGGGTTCGGTAGTTTTGGTTGAATGTGTTATACCCCAGATAGGAATCCCATGGAGCCCATTCGTATGAAACTGACTGTAAAGACTTTGGCTCCATGGCGATTAAACTGTATTCGTGTGGTCTGAGCGCCATTCACTTAATAATGTGCGCTCAGACCTGAGCTATCTGGGGATATGTTAAATGTATAGTTTTAATGTAATGTGTCTTACCTGGTGTATTTTAACAGTAATGCTTGTTCTGTGTCCCCATGTGCATAATGGAGTCTTGTCTCTGAAATGTCTGTGTGTATTGTAAAGGGTGGGACATTGTATATTGAATAGTGATGTCTGTCCTATTGTCCCCACATGTGTATTGGCAATTTCCCTTTGTCCTGAGAGATAATTGAATGACTCCTCAATTGTCTCCAGGACAGAAGACATTGTGTATTCGTCTGCCTGTGATGATTGCATTACCCATGTAGGGTGATGGTATCACAGGCAGAGGGGAGGGATATGCTGGGGTGTCTGTATTGTCCCAATGTGTGTGATTGGCTGCTGTATCCCGTGTCGCAGTCTTCCTTCTGGTCCTCTAGGGAGTGTCCACCAGGTGGGAGACCTGGATAAATACCAGGCAGGTAGCCGTTAATAAATGTGAGAATTCCTGTTTACCATCAATACGGAGCCTCGTCTCGTTCTTGGGGGGATTCACTGTATGCTGTTAGAGACTGATTGCCAGGAGTGTAAGCTGATTGTCTGCTTTTCCTGTTCGTCTGCTAGCAGCTATTTGGGAGGTTCCAGTACGGGAGTTGGAGTGCTATTTTGTATCCAGTTCGGGAGTTTGGTGTTCTGCAGTAGCTGTGCCTATATCTCTGTAAAGGGGGCCGATCGCCTAAACGGTTTTTACCCCTTGTCTGCAGCAACGGTCCGTTACATCTATATTCTGCGTTTTTCACGCAACGCTGGACCCATAGAAGTGAATGGGGCTGCGTGAAAATCGCATCAGCAAGCACGGATAGTTGCTAAGGGATTTTGTTTGTAAACCTTTAGATTTTTAGCACGCGCGTGAAAAACGCATCAATGCGCATTGCACCCTCGCGATAAAAACTGAACAACTGAAAGCAATCACAGACAAAACGGACTGAACTTGCTTGCGAAATCACACATTTTTAACTGAACGCATCCGGACCTAACCCGTCACGCTCGTCTGATAGATCATACCAATGTATTACTGTACAGCAGCAGCGGCAGGGAGGGCACGGCGCCATAGCAACCAATGACGCCGTGCGCTCCGGCTGTAAAGAAGAAATCCAGCCCGCATTACCACGGACTGCTCACGTCTGGGTTTAACGGACGTCTGCATCTAGCCTTAGGGTGCCTGCTCTGTGCCTTGTAAAGTGTTCATCACTGCTGTAACCACTCCTGTGAACTGGCCGCATGCTGTTTTATAGGGACGGTGTGTGTGCATTTTACCACTTGGCAGTGTTGGTTATGACCTGTTGACTATGTGTGATTATTGCGGGGTTTAATAGGCAATAACTCAAGACTCTCGGCAAACAAGTATAACTATAACTATTCAGGCTAGTATTTTGGTTTGTTACTTTGTTTGTAGCATGTTACTAAATATGTTTTTTTTCTATGAAATATTAGACTGTGATTTTGTGGTGCTTATGTCAGCAAGTCACATATAAACGTTCAGATGCAGGATTATACTAGAGGTGTGGATGTCAGTTGTGAGCCTGAAGGTCCTTTAAAGAGAAACTGTAACTATGACCTTGGACTATTATCGGCAGTAATACATTAGTAGTACTGCAAATAAGGATTCCAGATCACTATTGCTGATTCGCCCCGCTGGCATGGTTTAAAGCTGTGCGGAAATACAGTGCCGTCCGGACTGTATATTACAGCGCAGCTTTGAGTGCTGAAAGCAGAGGAACAGGAGGCAGTAGGAAAATAAAAAGTAGTGATCTGGACCTATGTGCGTACTACTCATGTATTGCTGAAGATAATTGTTGTACAATCGTGGTGACCGATTGCCTTTAACATAGATGACGTGAATATTTAACACGAATATCGCCTGAATGGTTGTTTGAACATACAGTGCCCTACATATCAAGGGATCAATGATAATTGATTCATTTCTCGTTATTTGCCTTTATGAAGTCGCATGTAGCAGAAAGTGTTGTAAGGGCAATCACAAGTTGTTTATATGAAGTTGATTCCGAATAATCAGTGTAAAAGGCCATTAACCCCTTCACGCATTATCACATACATGTTCATGATAATGTGTGAGCGTAAAGGCACACTGAGCTTGTTCCATATGCGGCTGATGTAGTCTATATGCTCATAAGTAGAGATGAGCGAACATTTAAAAAAAAGTCCGTTGTTCGGGTGGTGGTTAATCGCGCATCCCGTTATGGATTCCACTATAGCGCATATGGAATCCATAAGGGGCGGCTGCCACCTACCCGAACTGTTGCACAGCCGAAGGACCTGGGGTGACGTCGCCGTCATGTGATCAGTGCAGGGCGTGGCTCAGCACGGGATTTGATCCCATGCTGAGCCACGCCCCTGCACTGATCACATGACAGTGACGTCACGCCAGGTCCTTCGGCTGTGCAACAGTTCGGGTAGGTGGCAGCCGCCCCTTATGGATTCCATATGCGCTATAGTGGAATCCATAACGGGATGCGCGATTAACCACCACCCGAACGCCGAACAACGGACTTTTTTTAATGTTCGCTCATCTCTACTCATAAGTAGTAATCCTTGCAGCAAAGCAATATATTTAAATAACTGGGATAAATTATAAGAATACTGGAAAGGCTTCATAGTAGACAGTAGACCCTTACAATGTCCAACGCTTCTGCTACTGAATAGAATAATTCTATGAAATGATAAAATGATAATGTCCTTCTATTCTCTATTTCCCATGTTCTTGTATAAATGAAGTAGACTTAGTGCTAATCATAGTAACGAGAAGATGTGAGGGTATAACATTGCTGTTTGACAGTATCCAAGTTTTCATCTAAGAAGTGTCAGAAATACTTTCAGTGTATGGATTGGTTGTCTGTCTACCCAGGTGTTGCCAGATCTGTATTTTATCTTCTAGATGTTGAAGGCTTCGATTCCCTTGTGTCAACTGGAGAGAAACTTAATCATCCTACCGCTTCAAGACCTAAATCCAGCGGGAGACGTCCGCCTTCCCAGTCCCTGACATCGGTATGTCATGTGGCCGCAGGACATGTTTGAAACGAAGAAATACTGACGCTCAGCAGGGAAGCCATAAGCTGATAAATGTATAGACAGACCAACTGAGATATGATCAAGGGGCAGCCTATAATTTAATATACATGTGAGGGTTCTGCAAAATGACAGAGCTGCAGTGATACAAATAGTCTGTCCTATCGACAGATCCAGAAGGATCTCACACCACATGTTCTTCTATTCATCCCATGCATTCGTCCTAATTATAAGAGGCCAAACAGCCAGCTATTCAGCTGAACTTAGCTGGTAAATAACAGATTCGCACAGTTTTCAGGGAGTGCTTCATCTTCTCTTAGATGCTTTAATGCTTGAAGATAGGAGGAGGAAATAGCTGGGGCGGGAGGAAACTCAAATGGCCCCAAGGGATCTGCTATGCTAAAAACTGCAACATAATAGCTAACATTAGTATTGTTCTCTAGTCAATTCATTTAGATTATAGACTATAACTGTGGCTGTAATAATGGAGATGACTGTCTTACTGTGCATCATCTCATGTCACAAGTATTGTTATATTCTCCTGACTTTTCTTCATAACATTTTTTCATAGTCCTCCCTTTCTAGTCCTGATTTCTTTGACTCCCCAAGCCCAGAGGATGACAAGGATGATCTCAATCACCTGTCACAGAGAACAATCGACCCCTCCAAGAAAAGCCCACGTAGTGTTACGTCACAGGTACGTTAGCATGTGTTGTGAAGTCTGTCATTGCTTGCAAATTACCGCCTACTGTAGTTTGCCAGAGCTTCATTGAATGAATGCAATTATCAAACGGCAGGATCGGAAGAACAAGTTAATATGTGTGTCAGTCTGTTAGGTAGACGAGTGATAGGAAACTAATTGAATGAATCTGCGGGAAAAAAACTAGCTGCACATGGACTCCATCATTGTGCGGTCCATTTAAGAAAAATTGGCCCTGTTTCCAACCGAAACATGGATGATGTTTTTAAATGGACTGCGCACAGATGGAGTCCATTTACTGTATGTTTTGTCCCGTAGACCCATTCATTTGAATGAGTGAGTCTTGAATGAAGGGAAAAACAGGTTAGAACATGCTGCAATTTTCTCTGCATGGTACATGCTGAAAATCGTCTGTGTGAATATACCCATTCCAGTACTGATTCCAGGTGCTGTCTCTTTTGAACTTGGACAGTACCTGGACAGACAGATCGCTGTCTGAAAGCAGCCTAAAAACTGAACTGTTACCTAGCTGGACATACATTTTAGATATTTGTGTATTGGGATAGCCTGAATTTCTCTCAGTATCACCCATTGAATGAAGTGTGGATGGGGATACATGTTTTTAGGAGCGCAGAGGAAAATATCTTCTTGGTATGCATGAAAAACCCTTTATTTGGAAATAGGTTTAACACAGAGAGCATGTCTGTATATCAGAAAACTTAATGGCAAACTCAGCAGTTTATAATAGCAAAGTCAGTGTGCTACATCTGTGATGGTTACCAGGGGCGTATAAAGATCTCATAGGGCCCCATAGCAAAACTTAATATGGACCCTCCGTTCCCAGTATGCCTGCGTTAAACACTCCCAGGCAACGAGAAAGTAAAGCACAATTCCCCAGATTTCAGACAAATTTATGATTTTTATATTGAGCAGAAGAAATTTGAGTTTAAAATAATTAATACAAAAAAGGTCACCCTCTGTCAACTCCGAATTCTGTGTCGGAAAAAGTGGAACAGGTACTTCATGAATATGGCGCCCATTCTGAATAACATATTTCTCATATTTCTCAACTGGCATAAATACATTGATAAGTCTTCTGCTAACACACTCAGTATATCATAAAACTGCGTGCCTGAAGCCACCAATAGGGGGAGCTCAGTGCGCAGAATATATACAGTTATCAACTGCAGTGGAAGCTGTAAAAATCTCTGTGCCTTGAGCTCCCCCTGGTGGCAGCTGAATGAAAAGGCAGTGTTTTCACATCAAGTCCCATAGCAGTCACGTAGACCGTCTCCATGGTAGGTACGCCCCTGGCTCTTTCTCTGTACATTATAATACTTTTTTATTGACAGAAATAACTGGGGCTGAACTGCCTGGCTGCATTTTTAACATTTTTCTATGTGTCATTTTGTAATAACTGACTTGCTATAGCACCCAATAGATCAGATATGATGACTGTGTGTAGGCAATGATTTATGGAAATATTCCTTTATGATTACTTTTCAGAATATATTCGGTTTATTTCCTGTTTTGCAGATGCCAGATAACAGAGCTGCATTGCCCCCCAAACCAGGAGGCTTGATTGCAAGTGTTAGCTTCTCACATGGAGCACCTGGAGCCCCATCAGCATTCCATTCTGTCACCTCAAGTAGTCACCGGTCAAACTCTCCGTCCTTTGGAAACTCCGATACAAGACACAAAGCTGAACATGGCCAGTTATCACTAGAAGAGCTACAGACACAAGTCAAGGATCTTAGAAGCATCATTGAGACAATGAAGGACCAGCAAAAGTAAGATTTTGTGATATAAACTTGGCCAAAAGACATTGAGTTGGGTTTGGCATTTTGTTTTGCAAAGCCTTAGAAATGTCATGGATGACCTTAAAGGGAACCTATCACGATGAAAATGCAATGTAAGCTGCAGGTGGCTTGTTTTAGAGCAGGAGGAGCTGATTGATATATAGTTTTGTTGGAAAAGATTCAGTAAATCTTGTAATTTATGCATGTAAATTTCTGTTCATTCTCAGCACTGAAGTCAGGGAGGCGGTTCTATCAGTGATTGACAGCTATCTCTGTATACACAGTCATAGAGGGAAGGTCCTATCAGTGATGACAGCTCTCTCTGTATACACAGTCATAGAGGGAAGGTCCTATCAGTGATGACAGCTCTCTCTATATACACAGTCATAGAGGGAAGGTCCTATCAGTGATGACAGCTCTCTCTGTATACACAGTTATAGAGGGAAGGTCCTATCAGTGATGACAGCTCTCTCTGTATACACAGTCATAGAGGGAAGGTCCTATCAGTGGCTGACAGCTATCTCTGTATACACAGTCATAGAGGGAAGGTCCTATCAGTGATTGGCAGCTATCTCTGTATACACAGTCATAGAGGGAAGGTCCTATCAGTGATGACAGCTATCTCTGTATACACAGTCATAGAGGGAAGGTCCTATCAGTGATGACAGCTCTCTCTGTATACACAGTCATAGAGGGAAGGTCCTATCAGTGATGACAACTCTCTCTGTATACACAGTCATAGAGGGAAGGTCCTATCAGTGACTGACAGCTATCTCTGTATACACAGTCATAGAGGGAAGGTCCTACCGGGGACTGACAGCTCTCTCTGTATACACAGTCATAGAGGGAAGGTCCTATCAGTGACTGACAGCTCTCTCTATATACACAGTCATAGAGGGAAGGTCTTATCAGTGATGACAGCTCTCTCTGTATACACAGTCATAGGGGGAAGGTCCTATCAGTGACTGACAGCTCTCTCTGTATACACAGTCATAGAGGGAAGGTCCTATCAGTGACTGACAGCTCTCTGTATACACAGTAATAGAGGGAAGGTCCTATCAGTGATTGACAGCTATCTCTGTATACACAGTCATAGAGGGAAGGTTCTATCAGTGATTGACAGCTATCTCTGTATACACAGTCATAGAGGGAAGGTCCTATCAGTGACTGACAGCTCTCTCTGTATACACAGTCATAGAGGGAAGGTCCTATCAGTGACTGACAGCTTCTCTGTTACTGCCCCAATCCAGCGGAGGGAAGGTCCTATCAGTGGTGGCAGCTCTCTCTGTATACACAGCCATAGGGAAGGTCTATCAGATGACAGCTCTCTCTGTATACACAACACAGTCATAGAGGAAAGGTCCTATCAGTGACTGACAGCTCTCTCTGTATACACAGTCATAGAGGGAAGGTCCTATCAGTGACTGACACAGCTCTGTGTGTATACACAGTCATGGAGGGAAGGTCCGAATATCAGTGATGAGCAGCTATCTCTGTATACACAGCCATAGAGGGAAGGTCCTATCAGTGATGACTAGCTCTCTGTACAGTCATAGAGGAAAGGTCTATCAGTGATGACAGCTCTCTCTGTATACACAGGGAAGGTCCTATCAGTGATTGGCAGCTATCTCTGTATACACAGCCATAGAGGGAAGGTCCTATCAGTGATGACAGCTCTCTCTGTATACACAGTCATAGAGGGAAGGTCCTATCAGTGACTGACAGCTCTCTCTGTATACACAGTCATAGAGGGAAGGTCCTATCAGTGAGGACAGCTCTCTCTGTATACACAGTCATAGAGGGAAGGTCCTATCAGTGATGACAGCTCTCTCTGTATACACAGTCATAGAGGGAAGGTCCTATCAGTGATGACAGCTCTCTCTGTATACACAGTCATAGAGGGAAGGTCCTATCAGTGATGACAGCTATCTCTGTATACACAGTCATAGAGGGGAGGTCGTATCAGTGACTGACAGCTCTCTCTGTATACACAGTCATAGAGGGAAGGTCCTATCAGTGGCTGACAGCTATCTCTGTATACACAGTCATAGAGGGAAGGTCCTATCAGTGACTGACAGCTATCTCTGTATACACAGTCATAGAGGGAAGGTCCTACCGGGGACTGACAGCTCTCTCTGTATACACAGTCATAGAGGGAAGGTCCTATCAGTGACTGACAGCTCTCTCTATATACACAGTCATAGAGGGAAGGTCTTATCAGTGATGACAGCTCTCTCTGTATACACAGTCATAGAGGGAAGGTCCTATCAGTGATGACAGCTCTCTGTATACACAGTCATAGAGGGAAGGTCCTATCAGTGATGACAGCTCTCTCTGTATACACAGTCATAGGGGGAAGGTCCTATCAGTGACTGACAGCTCTCTCTGTATACACAGTCATAGAGGGAAGGTCCTATCAGTGATTGACAGTTATCTCTGTATACAGACTCATCAAGGGAAGGCTGTCAGTCACTGATAGCGCCATCTACTGGACTTCAAAGCTGAGAATGAACAGAAATTATATGCAATAATTACAAGATTTACTGAATCTTTTCCAACAAAGCTATATAGGAGTCTGCTCAGCTCCTCCTGCTCTATAACATGCTACCTGTAGTTCAAACACCATGTTCAATGTGATAGGTTCCCTTTAAACAAGTAACAGATGAATAACTGCCCATGCAACACATGGATGGCCCAAGTCCACCAGAGTGAGAGCCACCCTTGTTAGAAGGGAATCATAAGAACAGTGGGTCACAATGCTTTTAATTTGAAGTTTACATTGGGAGGACTGACATATGCCACGGTATACAGCATACAGTGGCCCACATCACCCATCTGCATGGTATAGGAGTTCTTACTGGGTGCTTCAGCAAAGGAAAGTGTAGTCAACTAGGCTTTTCTGTACAGTTAAAAAGGTGTACTTGCATATACAACCCCAACACAGGCCAAAAGGATACTCTGTTGGCCTCTGCCATGTGAATGGGGGTCTATGGCAGCAATTCTCCCCATGCATACACTGAGTGTGTTCCCAAACAAAAATAATGCTATTGTTTACACCATATATTGTAGTCAGCATTTTTTTTTTCTCCCTCCATGAATTCCAGGTGAAGTCCAAGCTTATTTTTATCGGTTTTGGTTTTAATTAAGATTTCTGCTAAAAGATACTGTAATTGTCACTGTTGACTTGTCATAAATACAGTCAGTGATTTCCTTCTGGCTAAAATAAGCATGTGCACAAGAAGAAAACAAAGAAAACTGCAATTATATCCCAAATTATCAATTTATTCGAGAGCAGGAAGTAATTAACACAAGCTATTCATGCTCAGCTAATGATAGCCTTCAGAGGAACGTTGTAAGCCTCCACTGACAATAGAGGCAGGCAGCTGAGGTATATACTCAAAGAATGGACCAATCTCTGTTTTCTGTTTTTCTTCAGAATGATCGAAAGGTAGAAAATGCTATATCGATACGCGATTGGCTCCCATTGTAAAAAAAAATAGAGTATCTTGTTTTTCCTGTTTTGTTAATCCAAATTGTTAGAGTAGAATAATAAAAAAGCTTTGTGTAACCACTTGCCGAGCACCTCTTGACTATACACGTCTGGGCGGTTGGCACATATCTCTGCATGGACGTTTTGGCACCAAGACACCCCATTTCCATATTCCCAGAATCAAAACCTACTATCAAAGCGCCACCCTCTGGTCCACCAGTGTACTAAATGGTTGACCATTCATTTGAATGGCTGGCATGTAATATTTTTGTCAACTGCAGGAAAAATTTCGTTTTTGAACTGCTGCAGGCTCAGCTTGCAATAGCTGAGGAGTCTCAATGCCGCTCTCACACTGACCATTTATGTTTTAAGATTTTTCTCATCTTTGGTGGTAAACTCTACAATTGTGGTGATAGTTCTTGTTTGTAAGTGCAACAATGCAAGTACACAATGTTTCTCATTTTACTTTAGGAAAAAAACATATTGTGAGAAATGTCTGTGTATGCCCCTTTGCTGATGAGCAATTGGAAAAAATATCTGAACATTTCTTGTTTTATTGCAGATTTTAACACTTCTATTTGCATGTCCTACATCTCAATTTTCTGCAAGAGGCAGGGGCAGGGTGATCTGTTTTATTTGATGCATCTTGATATATCCTTGTGTATACCGAGCAGACCGAAAAATAGATGCTATATCTACAGAACACATGTAAACTGAGATCTCAATAGAGCTTGCCCCCTGCAATATTTGAGAATCAAGTCAGATTTCTACTGCAATTATTTGGTTATTGGACTTCTCTACCTACAGTAAATGACTGGGTGCGAGTTACTTTGATGCTGTTTAAAGCGTACTTGAGTTTTCAAAAAAGTTTGCATAATGGACATGCTTCTTTGTACATTCATAACTGTGAAGGAACAGTTATGTTTGGGCTTCCCTAATCTTTTTTTTAGCCATATCATTCCCTATTTCAGC
This sequence comes from Bufotes viridis, assembly GCA_033119425.1. Lineage (NCBI taxonomy): Eukaryota > Metazoa > Chordata > Amphibia > Anura > Bufonidae > Bufotes > Bufotes viridis. The sequence continues at coordinate 105,099,347 of CM065591.1, forward strand.
TGCACAGCTAGATGCATTTCACTCAGAAGCAGAGAGGGTCTCCCTTCTATGGAAGTCTCTACGGTTTCATTGCAATACTGTACAGTCTCTGGCGAGGTGAAATTAGTTATCACCAAGTTACCTACTTCTGATCCAGGTTTTAAAATTATTTTTCAAGTTAAAAAAATAAATTCCTGAAGTTATTCAATAACAAATTTCCTTCGCCAGAGCCCATACATTTTAATGCTGTATGGAGACGGATCTTCATACAGCATTAAACAAAGTTTTGAGAGAATCGACTTCGGATCTTGCTTCTTCCGAAGCTCGATTTCGCTCATCTCTACTCATGATCTCATTTAGCTCTGAAAGTACAGTGACTCTTTAAACCATAGCATTTTGTAAGTGAGGTTCCTCCTGAAATGGTTCAATACTTAAACTCTTTTATTTTTCCTTCAGAAAAGAAATAAAACAATTACTCTCCGAGCTAGATGAAGAAAAGAAGATTCGCCTACGATTACAGGTATATGATTAGCACATTAATGTCCAGCAATTCTTTACTTAAAACCCTTTTAAATGCCATGACTACATGTCGGACTGGCCCACCTGAGTACCTGAGGTGGGTCCAGGCTCTCTTACCATACTGGGCCCCAAAGATCCAGGAGGAAAATAATTTGGCTGCCTTTATAAGCCAGTCACCTGCAACTCAGGTCTTTTTCTTTGATTCAAAACCTAAATTAGATTTTTATTGCTGGTATAGGAGCAGTGATGGCTAACCTCCGGCACTCCAGCTGTGGTGAAACTGACTCCCAGCATGCTCCATTCATTTCTATGAAATTCTGAGAACAGCCAAGCAAGTGTACATCTTGGGAGTTGTAGTTTTACCCCAGCTGGGGTGCCGCAGGTTAGCCATTAAAGGTATAGGGTATAGGCCTCTAAATAGTTTCCTCTGATGGGCTCAAGGAACCCTAGTTCGACAATTAATATTGTAACTTGAGGGACCACTGTATTTAGATGAGATGTTTGTAACCACACATTCTAAATTGCATTAACAAGGTGTTTAAAACTGCTCTGAGTTTTACCAGGTTTGCCATGGTTTTGTGATGTGGTTATTTGCCATACATTTCTTCCGGGTTAAAACTCTAACATAAATATAGTTCACTTGTATTAACTGTATGGCCAATAACCACAGCACTCACAGTAAAACCAAGTACATTTTTAACAGCATTTTTTACTGAATTTTTTGGTCAATAGGCAGCGTTAGCCAAACTAATATGGGGTGTGAGCACTAAACATAGGGCAGCGTAAACTCTAAATACAGCCTATTGTGGATGGTCATAGTATGACTGATGTCTGGTGTCTAGCATGGGCTCCACCACTGTGAGAAATTCGGTTCATCTGTACACCATCTAAATATAAAGATTTGAAAATCTGCCTTCCTTCCTGTGCTATACTGCTGTACCAGCAGATCATGCCTCTTGTAGATGGAATAGCTGACGCTCTGGAACCTTATCTAAATAATTTTTTTTATTTTGTCTTATCTTCATTACATCTCTGTTCTGATAGATGGATGTCAATGAAATTAAGAAATCTTTACAATCCAAATGAAAAGAGAAAACTTAACGTCAAAACCAATATCAAAAGTCCTAGAATCATGAACTGTTCTTCCCTCCCAGGCCAAAATATTTTTGGTGCCAAATAATCTAAAATTTGCCTCAAACGCGACAAGCACAACAGCAGTTCAACCTACCACGGACACCCTGGTGACTTTTCTAGTGCTCGCGCACATGTATATCAGTGGACTCAACGTTGTGCTCAAGTGTTCCTCCTTAAAACTGCGCATGAAGGAAACTCAGGCAGTTTTACTTCAGAGTGGTACTTTTTTATGATATTTTTCCATGAATAAAGTGGATTTCCAATTGTCTGTTTACAAGCTTTATAATTTTATGTTTTTTTTTTTTTTTTAAGTATGTCTTTTATCTCAGATTTTTGAAATGTTTGTGCAGCTGTGTAACCTTTCTTGTCCTTTCTGTTACCTCCTGAGACATACTGTATGAGCTTGGACATCTCTGACTATGACTCGAAACGTACATATGCAAAGTACTGTTCATACAATGTGATAAAATGCTTCGCTTTTCATTGTACTTTACGAATGTGTACCTTAAGACAGGAAAGCATGGTATTTAAAGACGATCTGTGCCTTTTTTTTTTTTTTTGTTTGTTTGTTTAAAGAAAAAACACATTTAGTTATACTGTAGACCTATGTCCTATAGTAATAAAACCGGCCAGAGGAAGCATGCTCTTCCTACTTGTAGGGCCAGGACGCCCTTCTCTGGATGCCACCTGAAATAGGATGTTAATATTAGTTTTCAAATAATGTAAACTGCAATAAAAGAACCTATTTTCTTCACACTAGGAAAAATCATTTATCATTGAGAAAGACTAAGACTAAGGTTATTTTAAAAATGCAGATTAAAAATTAAAGATAAATGTCACCAGTCTATTAGGGCAGGAGGAATTATTGTTTATATGCTAAAACTCTGATACCAGTGGAAATAATTATTAAGAAAAGTGTGACCACTTAGATACTTTCTGAATGCTAATAATGTAATTCTGTTTGGACGGTATGGTCAATACTTTACAGTCATTTGATATGCATCATGAGGGTTCAGTGTATTCAGTATTCTGGATTAGTTTACATTGACATTTTCCAGGTAAAAAATAGCAACGAGCGATGGAATAGGAGCAGTGATTGTAAAAGCCAAGGTGTTCTTTGTTTACAAGCAGCTGAGATTTCGAGAATTTCACTTTGGTGGTGATTTTTGGTACTATGTGCATCTTAATGAAAACCACTGGATAAAGTACAACAGCGACCTCTGGTGGTGCAAATTCTAAAAGACACTTTATACAAGTATATTTTTAACTGTATGGCGCACAAGTATTTAAATTAAAAACAGCAATATAGATATATATGTATTATCAGACTTTATATTGAAAACCCTAGAAGGGAGCCCACTTGGTTTAGAACTAGCTGTAAAACCATTTTCAGGCGACAAACTAGTAAAGATGATTCTTAAAGTGCTCTCTTTAATTGGAGGCAACCATTTTATGGATTAGCAGTGTTGCCACATGTTCAGTTGGGGCTCTAAGGGAAAAGCCTCCTCTATGATAAGACTTTCTTCATTTAGTTGCAAGAGCCAAAAAGATTGTGAAAATGCGTAATTTATATTAATCTACGTGAATGCAGAAGAGAATTGGGGGGGGGGGCATAAATCCGACATGTCATGTCCATATCTCTTCCATGTTTATATGTGACTTTGCTTTTTTTTTAAATAAGATGCACCCCACTCTGGGCTCTGAGAATCAGGATGGACAACTAGACAAATCAGGGTGCTGAAGTGTCATCTATGTATATATACAATAAATTTCTCTAATCCAGCATTGATGGGACCCAAAAGGTGACTGATTAACGAATACACTGGATTATTAGACAGCCATGTATATGTAGTATAATATATTACACGTCAGAGCAAATGCCAGATAATCAGAACTATCAGATGCCAGATTGAAGGGATTTAACTGTATGTATATATGAAAAAGTATGTCTCAGTGAAAGCAATGCATGGGATTAAAGAAAATGAATAACATGTACCGTACATGCCTGCATCCCATTTTGTAAATCTCTGTAAAACAAGACACTCTTTTCTGCCATGACCTACTGTTTTCTGTAAGTGACAAACGCCAGAAATCAGGGTGGACTATTTTAAGAGGTGGAAGATTACATTACTGCTGAGAAGGTTCAGCTGGTATGTCATAGCATGAAATGAATGTCCCCATCTTACGACATGTTATTCTTGCAGCAGGAACTTCAATGTGTTACCAGTGTATGTTCTTTATTATATTTTATGAATTCACTGTAATTTATAAGCATCACTTAAACCCCAGTGTGAATTATGTTTTATGTTTTTTGCTCTCCTTTTTGTACTTTGAGCAATCAGAATTATGTTGAGCAAATAATAGTTCTATCTTTTGGCTCATACAATAAATTCCCTGCCTATTTAGTGGTTGCTTTTATAATATCTCTGGTATTTATGTATGTCACCTGCCACTCTGTTGTAATCTTCATAATGAAACAGAATGTGTTTTTTTTTATATTGATGTGATATCAATGTGCTTTATTATTTCCTCCGTGAATTTTTGTGTGTCTTTGTGAGTCCAGATCGACAAATTTAATATTTTCAGTGACTAGGCCAAAAGAAAATATAGATCAGTAGATAAATAATAGGTATTAGATGCAATGGTTTGAAAATGTATTTGCCCCTCACCCGATTTCTTCTGTCTTTGCTAATTTATCACATTTACATTTTCAGATCATCCAACTAATTTTAATATAACACGAGTAAACACAAAATGCAGCTTTTAAATGATCATTCCATTGACTGAAGATAAATATTTATTCAAAACCCATGGTATATCACCCATGTGAAAAGTAATTGTCCCCTAAACAACTGGTTGTGCCACCCTCGGCAGCAACAACTGCGATCAACCATTTGCAATAACGTGCGACGAGCCATTAACATCGTTGTGGAGGCATTTTAGCCCACTCTTCTTTAACCAGCTTCATTACCAGTGTTTACCCCCCCCCCCCCCCCTCCCCTTCAGTACCAGGCCAATTTTTTCATTTTTTAACTGCAAATAGCTATTTAATTTCTGAGCCAACCTACATGTATTTGATATTATTTTTTACAGGACATCTTAGACCTTTCGTTTGTGCCATTAGATGACAGATGTAATATCTGTAGATAAAGAAAGGATTTACAAAGTAACTAGTTATCAAGTGCAAATACGATTTAGTAAAAATAATTAAGCAATGCCTGGAAATGTTAATGGTTCTTAAAGTGTATCTATGGTTGCAAAAATAAAATCACACTCGCTTCTTAGGCCGCGTTCACATCTGCATTCTGAACTCCAGATAAACTCCCCCTGGATCCCATTATAAGGAGTGGGAATCAGGCAGTACAAGGAGGTATCTGGCTATCCGGTGTTCAGAATGCAGATGTGAACGTGGCCTAAGAAGCGATTGTGATTTTATTTTTCAATCATAGATACTATTTAAGAAACATTAAAGGGGTTATCCAAACTATAAAAATGCCCTTCATATAGGTTATACTTATCCCACTCCCTGGCACCTATTTCGCTCCTGATCCCCGCATGGCCAACGTTGCATCTCCCCGTCGCGAGGATCAAAACATCTGGTGACAGGGGGGAGCAGCCAATAGCAGGCCACAACGGGGACCAGCCTCCCTAGCATTACCCGTGGTGTGGGGATCAGGAGCGACGTGGGTGCCGGGCAGCAGGGTAAGTATTATCTATATCAGGGGCCTGGGCATTGGGGGGCATGTTTTATAGTTTGGATAACCCCCTTTAACATTTCTAGACGTTGCATAATTGTTTTTACTGAATCTTATTTGCTCTTGATAACTAGGAACTTTGTAAATCCTTTCCCTATCTTGTGCTGATTTTAACTTTAGGCTATTTATCATCAATAAATGATATAATGTGTACCCCAAAGTCTTATTCATAGTATTATATAGAAGAACAAACAGAATTATCACAGACATCTAAACGACTCAGCATGGTAATGGTCTTGAGCTTTCTCAGATTTATTCCGATCATTACATTTAATAGGACTTTCTAAAAGTGACCATGTATTATTCCATGTCATGGTCCATTCATCTCCTGTTGTGTTTCTGGTTGCTAGTCATTCCCCTCACCTTTACCTGCAGAACATACAATATAAAAGTAAATTGCTCAGTCAGGCATACACAATGACACGAGTACTATTGGTTTACGTGACAATTTGGAAGATCTTCCTATCAGAGGGAGTCGTGTTCCACAGTTGGTTTAGCAGTGCCCATCCTGTTGTGCTTCCTACTGTTAGTTTTGTGATTACAGTTCATCTGTCAGAAAACATTGTAGAGCTATAAAACCATAAAATATTATTAACTGTACCTCAAAATAACTGCTAAACTGTACTTTACAGGTTGTATATGCATTTCTTTATATATCATCACACAGCCATCAGATAACGGAGCATACTGCTCCTATATATGGAAATTTAACATATGGCAAAAAGGTTGCCCTCATCATTTGTCGACAGTGCCAGTTCATGGCTCAGACAGTGACTATATATACCAGATACTTTCATGGCAGTAGGCTCATACTGTCAGGGGAGGAAAAAACACTGGCCTTACACATCATCATCTCTACATTCAAAACCTGTCATGTGCGTTCTACAAACTTTTATCTGAATTAAAGTAGTTTTACTACATCTTTCGTGACCAGGATAGTTTGGAACCTTCATACAGAGAATGAACAAGGTGCTGCATTCTAAAGACGAATATTTTTTTTATATTGTTTTTGTGGGACACATAGGGCTTTCTTATTATTGGACCAGTTCAGGACTGAGCCATTTTCACCCTTCATGACCTGACACATTGCAGTTTTTCACGTACATGTGGCTTCAAAAGTCATGACTTTTTTTTTTTTTTCCTTTGTTCGCTTGGAGGGGGGAGCCTAGAAATTTTTCGTTAAATATGTCATCCCTGTCTATGAAAAGTGTATTAAAGTATAGATAAATGCAAAGGCTGAAAACCCTGTAATAGTCAGTGAGGCAGAAGTACTCCACCCTAACGACAGAGTGCAGGAAGGGACGTGTGAATAAAGATTTTGCCAAGGTTCCTGCCACGCTGGGGGTCGTCTTTTTCAGAGAGTATGTTCTGACATCGGCCCACCATTTACAGTCCACATCATATATGGAATAGGAACTAGTGAGTGCTGTTGAGTGAGCAGGCATTGCCTATTTATAGAAGGGACCCACAGCAGTGTCAATTTAGGGACTTAATGGAGTTACTGACTTATTTTGACACAGTTTTTTTGATATAAAACAAAAGTTAGGTTTTATTTGTAAAACACACAGACCTGATTTTGGTGTGCATTAAGTAAAGATTTGTTTATCAGAAGGCCGCTATCAAATGACCTGCGGGTTCTTTCTTCCGATAGCTGCCTGCTTGTCAGTGGAAGTAAAGAGCTGCATTTACATGCAGGAATTGCCTCCACTGTAAGGGGATGAGCAATGGCTGCTACAATCCCTCGTCCTCATGCAGATTCATTGTTTCTGGACAGCAGAGCCCTGATTACACAGCATGATCTGCTGTTCAGAATCGATGATTGAGGTGACTGCATAAACAGGGATTTCACACAATGAGCGAGCATTTTGCTTGTTCACCGGGTGATCTGTGGCACCTTTACATAGGCTGATTATGGGGAACGAGTGTTCATACTGTTTTTCCCAATAATTGGCTTGACAATTGCCAAATCCACCACTAGACAATACATTATTTGTGTTCCCTGCTGATAACAGCAATCTAAGGCTGGCTTGACATCACGTTTTTGCCATCCATTTAATGCATACAAAGAAATGTATGCATTAGGCCTCTTTCACACGAATGTCTTTGTGAGTGTACAGGCCATTTTTTGCGTTCCGTATACGGAACCATTCATTTCAATGGGTCCACAAAAAAAAAAAACAGGAGGTACTCCGTATGCATTCCATTTCCGTATTTTCGTTAAAAGATAGAACTTGTCCTATTCTTGTCCGCATAACGGACACGCATAGTACTGTTCTATTAGGGGCCAGATGTTCCGTTCCGCAAAAAACGGAATGCACGCGGATGTCATCCATTTTTTTTGCAGACCGCAAAACCATACAGTCGTGTGAAAGAGGCCTTAAAGAGGACCTTTCATCACTTCTAAAGATATTAACTAACGATGCTGACATGTAGAGCGGTGCCCAGGGATCTCCCTGCACTTACTATTATCCCTGGGCGCCGCTCCGTTCTCCCGGTATAGGCTCCAGTCTCTGTGCTCACAAAGTTATAGTAGGCGGGGACTTGGGGGACTTGGTTATAGTAGGTGGAGCCTGCCCTTCATCTCCTTCTCCCAGGCTGTAGCACTGGCCAATCGCAGTGCAGAGCTCATAGCCTGGGAGAAGGAGATGAAGGGCAGGCTCCGCCTACTATAACTTTGTGAGCACAGAGACCGGAGCCTATACCGGGAGAACGGAGCGGTGCCCAGGGATAATAGTAAGTGCAGGGAGATCCTTGAGCGCCGCTCTACATGTCAGCATCGTTAGTTAATATCTTTAGAAGTGATGAAAGGTCCTCTTTAAATGGATGCCTCTGACGGATGTCTTACAGTGGCACCCATCACCAAAAAAAAAAAAAGTATACCTTAAAACGTATATGTTTTTTACCAGACTCTGCAGGATGGAGAAGCGTGGTGTGCTACACTTTTGTATCCCTTTTTTTCCCAACATAAATATGGCAAAAACGTGACATGAGCCCAGACGCATAGTATCAGCCTATGCCTGCCTCTAAACTGGCTCTGCATTCATGATGTCAAGGGGTTCCCAATCAACGACATGACTACTGAAGTGTTGGCATCTGCGTTGAAGACCAAAATACTTAATATGAGCTCTGTATTCCGGGAAAACTGATTTCTGTTCCATGTCACATAACCAATCCGATCCTGCGAATGACACTGCATACAGGACCGTGCAATGCCATCAAACTCAGCACATAAAGAAACAAACTTCATGGAATGTGCCATTGGCCTATTAATTTACGTGTGGTCGACAAGAAGGAGTTAAGAAGGCTCACCACCTTCTTACAAGATATTTACATTATGATCAGGCCGAATTTTTTTACAGCAGAACAGGTGAAATGTAATGGCTAATCCCGAGTCCTCCAGAGGAGTAGATAGTGGTTTTCAGCTCTGGCTAATATACAGTACCAGTCAAAATTTTGGACACACATTTTCGTTTCATGGTTTTCATGTTTTTTTTTTTTTATTATTTTACATTGTAGATTCACATTAAAAGACATGAAAACGACGAAGAAACCCATGAAATTATGTAGTAAATTATGTAGTAAACAAAAAGACCTGAATATATTTTGCATTTTAGATTCTTCACTAACGCACCTTTTTGCTTTGATGACACCTTTGCACACTCTTGGCATTCTCTCAATTAGCTTCATGAAGTAGACGCCTGGAATGGTTTTCAGTTAACAGGTATGCCTTGTCAAGAGGTCATTTTTGGAATTTCTCCCCTTCATAATGTGTTTTGTGTTTGAGACCATTAGTGTTGTGCAGAGGTAAGATTGGTAAACACTTCCATACAGTGTTTAACTCTATTCTGCTACTGTTCTTCTAATCCCCATTTGGCAAAAACCACTCAATTAAGTAAAGAGAAATAGCTGTCCATCATTACATTAAAGACATAAAGGTTGGTCTCTCCAGAACTTTTAAGGTATTCTCAAGTGCAGTCACTAAAATCATCAAACATTATGATGAAACTGGTTCTCATGAGCACTACTCCAAGAAAGGAAGACCAAGAGTTACCTCTGATGCAGAGGATAAGTTCATTAGAGTTACCTCAGAAACTGGTGATTTACAGAGATCAAGTACCAGACACATCTCAACTTCAACTGTTCAGATGAGACTGAAAGAATTGGGCCTTTATGGTCAAATTGCAGCAAAGAAGCCTCTACTAAAGAAGATAATTGCTTGGAACAAGAAACGTAAGGAATGGACATTAGACCAATGGAAATCTGTACTTTGGTGACTCATAATTTGAGATTTTTGGTTCCAACTGCCATGTCTTTGTGAGACAGAAAAGGTGAGCAGATGGTTTCTACATATCTGGTTTTCTCTGTGAAGCATGACAGGATGTGTGGTATGGGGGTGCTTTGCAGGTGATACTGTTGGCGATTCAAGGCACACTCAACCGGCATGGCAACCATAGCATCCTGCAAAGACATGCCAAACCATCTGGTTTTGAGCTTAGTGGGACCATCATTTGTTTTTCAAGAGGAGAATGACTCCAAACACATCTCCTGGCTATGTAAGAGCTATTTGACCAAGGAGAGTGATGGAGTACCGCATCAGATGACACTGTCTCCACAATCACCTGACCTTAACCCAACTGAAATGGTTTGGGATGAGTTAGACCACCGAGTGAAGGAAAAGCAGCCAACAAGTGCTCAGCAACAGGGGCGTGTTCTTGCGCAACCCCTTTACAAATTTCTATTTCCTATTAGTAAATGAAAACCTTCTTCTCTTCATCAGTAGGTTGGAAACCTGTACAGGTTTATACTAATCATATACACTTATTCAGCTGACAGTGAACATGTGTCCAGTCTAGGCTTTCTTCTGTGAGCGGAACAGCATGGACTCCAGATGGATACATTTTACTTAGGCTACATTCACATGACCGTATGTGTTTTGCGGTCCGCAAAACATGGATCCCCCAAAAATACGGATGATGTCCATTTGGCATCCGTATTGCAAACGGATCCATTGTAACAATGCCTATTCTTGTACACAAAACGGACAAAAAGAGCACATGTTCTATCTTTTTTGCAGGGCTACGGAATGGACGTACAGATGCGGAGAGCACACAGTGTGCTGTCTGCATTTTTTGCTGACCTATTGAAATGAATAGGTCTGCATCTTATCAGCAAAAAGAATGGAACGGACACAGAAACAAAATACGGTCGTGTGCATTAGGCCTTATACTGTAGCTATCAGAAAAGGAGACAGATCTGAGCTGCTTATGTATTTACTGTAGCTCTCAGAGAATTGGCTAGCCAGTCTGTAATGATATCCACTCCTCATCTATAAATTATTGTAAAGCTGGCCATATACATTAAATTATGACAGAAGTCAAAAAAGCTCATCAGTGTGACTTGGAGTAATCAACTCTAGTTAAATCTGATCATTTCTCCGCAACACAGACCCCCTCCAGCAGATCGTAGAATGTTTTTACAGAAGTCTGGACAGCGATCTGGTGTGTACACTGGACAAAAATCTGTGTAGATTTTCATGCTCTCGATGTACAGGGTAAAAAAAATAATAATTTTCACCGACTGATGACAGAGGTCTTGAAAATGGTCAGGAACTGAACTAAAAAGTATATTTGAAAGTTGTAGAACTTTTAATTATACTTAAAATGATTAAGCAGAGCTTGTCATCTCCCTTATAAAGTACCGACAGACATGCTGATTTCACACTGATTTTAACCACCTAATATACCAGAGTCCACAGAAAATCTATTACTAAACGAGATAAACGAGGCGGCAAATCATAATGAAGTCGTTATTATGGGGGACTTCAACTACTCAGATATAGACTGGGAAACTGAAAGCTGTACATTCCAAAAAGGAAACAGGTTCTTGGCAATAGCCAAAGACAATTAACTTTCCCAACTGGTTCAGGACCCCACTAGAGGTACGGCCATACTGGACTTAGTATTAACCAATAGACCTGATAGAACAACAGATGTGCACTTTGGGGGACACCTGGGAAATAGTGACCATAAAGTAATAACCTTCCAATTATCCTTCAAACGAGAGTTTCTAAAAAAAAAGCTAAATTTAGCCAACTAAGCGAGGCCATAGGCCTAACTAACTGGGAAAAAAAGTCCTCAAAAATAAAAATACAACCACAAAATGGGAGATTTTTAAAAGCATTGTAACATCTAATTGTGAAAGGTACATACCTTATAGGAATAAAAGGCTAAGGAACAATAAGAAACCAATGTGGATAAATGGAACCGTAAAGAAAGCAATAAATGACAAAAAGAAAGCATATAAATCACTAAAACAGGAGGGGAGCCAGGAAGAACTGATAAACTATAAGGAAAAAAATAGAATATGCAAAAAATTTATAAAATTTGCCAAACTAGAGACCGAGAGTGTAACAATGGCAGTTGGCAGCCACCAGCGTGCAGTGCGTCCGACTACGTACCTCAGGAGCTGCACGCGGGGCTCCTCCTCTTCACTGCAGGCTCCGGACCCGCTTTCCTGCGCTGTCGCCGGCTACGACAGCTTCTGTTGTATCTTGTAGGAGCCGCAGGCGTCCTGGTACCTTAAGGTTTAATGCACGCCCCTGATTCCGCCCTCTCTCCAATCCTGGCCAGGCACCACCTTTATAAGGGTGTTTCCCCCTTCCTGCAATGCCTGAGCAATTTTGTACTTCCTACAGCTAAGGCTCCTGTTGTTCCTGCATTTGATATTCTGTTTATGACCTCTGCCTGTATCCTGACCTCGTCTCTGCTTGATCCTCTTGTACCTCGCTGCTCTCAAGTTAAAGACCCGGACTGTCGACCACACCTCTGTCTGCTGTGCAGATTGTTACACCAGCTCCACCTGGACTAACTCAGCTTTGCTGTTCTCACAGCACTAGCTCTGCTATACCGCTTTCTCAGCTCAGCATTATCCTGCAGGCTGTCTGCTATATTGCCTGTTTCCCCGGTGCTAGCATCGGGGCTTTCTGGCCTGCCCGGCCAGCTGCCACTTAACCGGGCCCACTCTTGCGGTAGCGACCTGGTGTCTCCCCTGCAGCTGAGTCCAGCTTCCGCATCCTGGAGCGGGATAAAGGGTGAAAACCAGGGGGACACTTAGACTCCGCTCCCAAGTTTGGCCCAAAGCTAAACCGGTAAGTGGCACAGCGGGTCCACACCCGTTGATCCGTTACAGAGAGATTAATTGCCAAAGAGAGTAAAACTAACCCTAAAATGTTCTTCAATTATATAAATAGTAAAAAATATAAATCTGAAGGAGTCGACCCTCTACATAGTAATGAGGGGGGTGTTGCAGAGAGCGACGAGTGTAAAGCAAAACTATTAAATATTTTTTTCTCCACTATTTTCACTGAGGAAAATAAACTGTCAGATGAAATGCAGAATGTAAAAGTAAATTCCCCATTAAAAGCGCCCTGTCTGACCCAGGATGAAGTACAGCAGCGACTTTAAAAAGATTAAAATAGACAAATCGCCAGGACCGGATGGCATACACCCCCGTATCCTAAGGGAATTAAGTGATGTCATAGCCAGACCTTTATTTCTGATATTTACGGACTCTATACTGACAGGGAATGTTCCACAGGATTAGCGCATAGCAAATGTGGTGCCAATATTCAAAAAGGGTCCAAAAACAGAGCCTGGAAATTATAGGCCGGTGTAACGTGGTATCTCCCTACTTCGTGCGATTTCCCTACCTGTCACGCCGGAAGTGACGTTGTAGGCGTTCCTGGCGTTTGGACGATCTGCGCAAAAGGGCAAGGGATGGGAAAATCTCACATCGCAATTCTGGCTGCACACGGGCTACAGTAGGGACATATTACGGCCCAGTGCGCAAGCGCCTAGGGGAGATCAGAGGGCCATTTTTTCTGTTAGATGAATATATATATATATATATATATATATATATATACCTATAGATATATATACGCATTATATAGGGTGGTCTGCCCAGTATATGGGGGGGCTATCTACGCAGTACAGGGAGACCACCCTATATAATGCGTATATATATATATATATATTCATCTAACAGAAAAAATGGACATCTGATCTCCCCTAGGCGCTTGCGCACTGGGCCATAACATGTCCCTACCGTGGCTCTCCAGCGCATGCGCAGTGTCCCGTGTGCAGCCAGAATTGCGATGGGGGATTTTCCCATCCTTTGCCCTTTTGCGCATGCGCAGATCGTCCAAACGCCAGGAACGCCTACAACGTCACTTGCGGCGCGACAGGTAGGGAAATCGCACGGTAAGTTTAACATCTATTGTTGGTAAACTGTTTGAAGGGTTTCTAAGAGATGCTATTTTGGAGTATCTCAATGAAAATAAGCAAATAACGCCATATCAGCATGGCTTCATGAGGGATCGGTCATGCCAAATGAATTTAAATCAGCTTCTATGAGGAAGTAAGTTCTAGACTTGACAGCGGCGAATCAATGGATGTCGTATATCTGGACTTCTCCAAACATTTGACACTGTACCTCATAAAAGGTTAGTATATAAAATGAGGATTCTCGGACTGGGAGAAAATGTCTGTATGTGGGTAAGTAACTGGCTGAGTGACAGAAAACAGAGGGTGGTTATTAATGGTACACACTCAGATTGGGTCACTGTCACTAGTGGGGTACCTCAGGGGTCAGTAGTGGGCCCTATTCTCTGTAATATATTTATTAATGATCTTGTAGAAGGCTTGCACAGTAAAATATCTATTTTTGCAGATGACTCTAAACTGTGTAAAGTAATTAACACTGAAGAGGACAGTTTTCTGGTACAGAGGGATCTGGATAGATTGGAGGCTTGGGCAGAGAAATGGCAGATGAGGTTTAACACTGACAAATGTAAAGTTATGCACATAGGAAGGAATAATGCAAGTCACCCGTACATACTAAATGGTAAAACACTCGGTAACGCTGACATGGAAAAGGATCTAGGAATTTTAATAAACAGCAAATTAAGCTGCAAAAACCAGTGTCAGGCAGCTACTGCCAAGGCCAATAAGATAATTGGTTGCATCAAAAGGGGCATAGATGCCCGTGATGAGAACATAGTCCTACCACTTTACAAATCACTAGTCAGACCACACATGGAGTACTGTGTACAGTTCTGGGCTCCTGTGAACAAGGCAGACATAGCAGAGCTAGAGAGGGTTCAGAGGAGGGCAACTAAAGTAATAACTGGAATGGGGCAACTACAGTACCCTGAAAGGGTATCAAAATTAGGATTATTCACTTTAGAAAAAACTGAGGGGAGATATAATAACTATGTATAAATATATCAGGGGTCAGTACAGAGATCTGTCCCTTCATCTATTTATCCCCAGGACTGTGACGAGGGGACATCCTCTGCGTCTGGAGGAAAGAAAGTTTGTACACAAACATAGAAAAGGATTCTTCACTGTAAGAGCAGTGAGACAATGGAACTCTCTGCCTGAGGAGGTGGTGATGGTGAGTGCAATAAAGGAATTCAAGAGGGGACTGGATTTATTTCTGGAGTGTAATATTATTACAGGTTATAGCTACTAGAGGGGGGTCGTTGATCCAGGGAGTTATTCTGATCGCCTGATTGGAGTCGGGATGGGATTTTTTTCCCCTTAAGTGGGGAAAATTGGCTTCTGCCTCACAGGGTTTTTTTGCCTTCCTCTGGATCAACTTGTAGGAAACAGGCCGAACTGGATGGACAAATGTCTTTTTTCGGTCTTATATACTATGTTACTATGTTACTAGTAGTTTTGTAGAATGTAAGCCTTGATGCTTGCAGTGTCAACCAGAAGTCCAATGTATTCATTATATGCAGTCTTATTTCCCCGCCTCCACCACCGGCCACAGATTGCCAGATGTTTCCCTATTACTGAACACTGGGAGAAACTTCCAATCAGCAGCTGAAGCGGGGTGCATATCATCAATGTAGCAGACACCTTACATGGATTAAAATGTAAGGTCTGCAAAAGTCCTGCACATTAACACATATGACAGACCACAGAAATCAACATGTCTGTCTCTAGTATATCGTGCCCTCATAGATGACAACATAAGGGAGTTGACAGGTTTAGTTTGAGTTATATTTACAAAAGACAGGACATCCCCTATGTCCCGAAGTATAATTTCCATTAATGTCCTAGTTTCAGTAATACAACTGACTTGTTAAATTTTCCATCATTATATTACATAGATTTACTGATAAATTTTGTTTTATTAATCAACCTGCTCTTTGAATGTCCACTTAAACATCAGTGGCATAAAGCCAGGGAAAGCAGATAAAAACCGACTGACAATGATTTCATTGCTGTATTGTGTTTTTGTACTGAATATGTCTGTAGTCATACTTCAAGTACCCTGCAGGTGGCGGCACAAACCTTCTTAGTGGCAAACCATACAGTTGTGTTCAAAATTATTCAACCCCCACTGAAATTGAGTGTTTTGGCCAGTTTGACATAGATTTTGATCATTTCAGTCATCTTGTTTACAATTAAATCAAAGAGACACTTGTAAGTCAGACAAATATAACATAACATTTATAATGAAATAACCACAAATGTCTTTTCTGTGCTCACATCATTATCAGTTTTATTCAACCCCCAAGTGACATTCAATCTTAGTACTTAGTACAACATCCTTTTCCAGTTATAACAGCTTTTAAACGTGAAGCACAGCTTGACACAAGTGTCTTGCAGCGATCTACGGGTATCTTCGCCCATTCTTCATGGTCAAAAGCCTCCAGTTCAGTCACATTCTTAGGCTTGCGCGCTGCAACTGCTTTCTTTAAGTCCCACCAGAGGTTCTCAATCGGATTTAAGTCTGGTGACTGCGATGGCCACTTCAAAATGTTCCAGCCTTTAATCTGCAACCATGCTCTAGTGGACTTGGAGGTATGCTTGGGATCATTGTCCTGTTGAAAGGTCCAACGTCTCCCAAGCCTCAGGTTTGTGACTGACTGCATCACATTTTCATCCAATATCTCCTGGTACTGAGGAGAATTCATGGTACCTTGCACACGCTGAAGCTTCCCTGTACCTGTAGAAGCAAAACAGCCCCAAAGCATGATTGACCCCCCGCCATGCTTCACAGTAGGCAAGGTGTTCTTTTCTTCATAGGCCTTGTTCTTCCTCCTCCAAACATTGCGTTGATCCATGGGCCCAAACAGTTCTAATTTTGTTTCATCAGTCCACAGAACACTATCCCAAAACTTTTGTGGTTTGTCCACATGACTTTTGGCATACTGCAGTCGACTCTTCTTATTCTTTGGAGACAGCAAGGGGTTCGTCTGGGAGTTCTGGCATGGAGGCCTTCATTACGCAGTGTGCGCCTTATTGTCTGAGCTGAAACTTCAGTATCCGCATCTGACAAATCTTTTTCAGTTCCTCAGCAGTCACACGGGGACTTTTCTCCACTTTGCGCTTCAGGTAGCGCACAGCAGTCGAAGTCAGCATCTTCTTTCTGCCACGACCAGGTAGCGTTTCAACAGTGCCCTTTGCCTTGAATTTGCGAATGATGCTTCCTATGGTGTCTCTTGGTATGTTTAACATCTTTGCAATCTTCTTATAGCCATTGCCCTTCCTGTGAAGAGAAATCACCTCTTCTCTTGTCTTCCTGGACCATTCTCTTGACGTCACCATGTCTGTAAACACACCAGTAAATGTCTAGAAGGAGCTGAGTATCACAGTCATTTTAAATCTGCCTAATTGGTGCTTATTATGCTTGATTGCTGCTCCTTGACATCCACAGGGGTTTTCAATACCTGATCGAAAACACTTGAATGAACCTCTGTTCTTAAGAGTGGTAGTCTTTAATAATTGTGTCAATGAAGAAATCACAAAAAAAACATTTAATACTGTATTACAAAAACAATTGATGTCATTTTAGTTGCATTTGGTTCTTTAAAAAGTCCTTGTAAGATTTCATTCTGAACACAATTACAAATGTACACTAAATTCCCTAAAACCCTTTACAGCATTGGGGGTTGAATAATTTTGAACACAACTGTAATTTATGGGAAACAGAAATACCTATTAGGGTACTTTCACACTAGCGTCAGTTTTCCGATCAGTTTTAACCTAATGCATTCTGAATGGAAAGCAATTTGTTCAGTTTTTGTATCAGTTTGTCTTCAGTTCAGTCCTTTCACGTTTGGACGCAGATAAAAGCACAGCATGTTGTATTTTTGTCTCCGTCCAAAAATGCGGAAACACTTGACTGAATGACGGATCTGCCATTAATTTCCATTGAAATGTATTAAGGGCGGATCCGACACTGAAAATTGACGCATTAACGGATCTGTTCTTTCACTCTGCGCATGTGCAGACCTTTAAAAATGATAAAATAATAAATAACGAGGAGAGAATATTTAAAAGAAGACAAACTGCTACAAGAGGACATAGTTTTAAATTAGAGGGGCAAAGGTTTAAAAGTAATATCAGGAAGAATTACTTTACTGAGAGAGTAGTGGACGCATGAAATAGCCTTCCTGCAGAAGTGGTAGCTGCAAATACAGTGAAGGAGTTTAAGCATGCATGGGATAGGCATAAGGCCATCCTTCATATAAGATAGGGCCTGGGGCCATCCATAGTATTCAGCATATTGGGCAGACTAGATGGGCCAAATGGTTCTTATCTGCCGACACATTCTATGTTTCTATGGATCAGTTTTTACGGATGACAACGGAAAGACGGATCCGTTATTTTAATGCAATTGTCAAACAGCTCTGCAAACGGATCCGTTTGCAAATTAAATCCGTTTTCAAGCGTTTTAACGGATCCGTCGGGCAGTTCCATTCACGGAACTGCCTGACGGAATTCTTCAATGCAAGTGTGAAAGTGCCCTAAGTAACCACCATTTTTTTATGCTGAGACATATAAAATAGTGTAGTTGTGGTATGGTCTGAGGCAGGTGAGAGAGAGAGGGAGAAGGCCAGCCTATGTTTCTCCATGACCTATCTGGCTGGAGTGTGCCCGGAGCCAGGAGCTGGGTAAGGCCTGGATATGTGGGCCACCCAATGGAGTTGAAGTAAGAAAAAGGGGGGGAAAAGGGCGGGTGGGGCACGCGACGACCATCCCCCTAGAGAGAACGCCCGGGGTTAAATAGCAGCAGCCCCTCCCACAAATCCAGGCTGTGACCAGCCTTAATACTTGTGGTATGGTCTGAGGCAGGTGAGAGAGAGAGGGAGAAGGCCAGCCTATGTTTCTCCATGACCTATCTGGCTGGAGTGTGCCCGGAGCCAGGAGCGGGGTAAGGCCTGGATATGTGGGCAAAAATGGACTTTCACGACCAGTTAGGTGCAAGGAACTTAACAGTGTAAAGCTTGGTAATTCACAAAGCTAAAGAACAGGACGCCCTAGAATCTTGATCTGAGGATTGGTGATGTACCTAGATTAACGCAACAACCTCCCGCCCCGTCTAGTGGATGACATGCGCTGGTACGTGGTGCCGGGAGGCTGACGAGGCCGCTCACGACCGTTGGTGGAATCGGGATTGAGCCCTAACCCTGCCACTAAATGAGCGGAATTAGGAAATGAACTGAAGGGAGACGAAGGCCTGTCCTGCAGTGGTAGTGACAGGTCATCTGAACCATACGCTGAAGTACCTTGGACAGATCCCTGAGCATCTGATGTGGGCACCCGCTATTTAATGACGGAAAGGACTTAACTTCCACAGGGGAACCCACCTGGCAGGTCTTGAAGATGGAACGAGCAGGGAAGTGTGAATGCCATGTCAAGCTAGATGTTGCTTGGGAAGGATGGAGCATGAACGTGTGCTACGAGTGAATTCCCCGGGCCTGCGGAACCCAAGAGATCCTAAATACATGGCAGCCTTTATGATAATGCTAGTTGGGCGCCAAAAAGGAGCACCATCCAGGGCTAGGGATAGCTCCTGAAACAGTTTGCCCGACAAGGGCTACGCACTATTGGACCTGCACTGTTTTTCCGGATGTATCTAATGGTAGCTTGATGGACAAATTGACTAGGAAGACGAGTCCTCGTCGCAACTGTTCCTTGAGTAACCTGGAAACACGAAACGAACAGGAATGATGGAGTGAAATGATCAGTTGGAACTTATAAAACCAAGCGTTTAGACCAGCGTGTGAAAACAACAGACAGCCAATATTGAACTAAAAAGCACCGAGACCTAGAAACACAAAGTAACGGGATGGAGCCTGAGTGAATCAGGCGGACAAACAGATGTGTATATGAGCGTGCCGGGAAGTGGAAGGAAAGGCGAATAAACTCATGCGAAAAACGGAAGCTGCCTGAGGACGAGCCTGAAACACGAAGACTAGTGATAACCGGGTGGAGACAACGGAATATCTTGGGATTGGGATGATGCCAAATGGGCTGGCAGGCGCGTGGCCTGAATGATGCGGGATACGATGCAAGACTGGTGACGAAGAGGCGACCTGAGTGATCCAGGCCACTATTCATGAATGAGACATGACCTGAGTGTTTCAGGAACAAGCATCACACTATACGAAGAATGACCCGAGTGGGACAGGCAATTATACATGAATGATGGGTGACCTGAGCGATTCAGGAACCAATATTATCCTGTGAAGAATGACCTAAGCGATTCGAACAATTATACATGGCATGAGCGATTCAGGAACCAACGTTACACCGCATGGAGGATAACCTGAGCGATTCAGGCAATTGTGGCTCGGCCTGAGGGCTTCAGAAGCCCCAAGAACACTGGGCGAACGAATAGAAGAGTGTAAGGCTAGGAAAGTGAGAACGAGGAGATGAACGAACCCCGAAAAAACGTGATAAAAAATATGCATGACGAGCCCTGAGTGGTACTGGTGATAAGATATGACCCTACCCTGAGGATTCAGGCAGAGTACAGGCGCTGAATGATGGGTGGCCTGAGGGAAGCAGGACTGAATAGGAGATGACCCAATACCGGGAGGATTTGAGGGACCGAAGAGGAGATCGTGATGAACAATAATATACAAGACCGGACCTGAGTTGACTAGAAAATCATGGGCCCATGCAAGATTGAAACAAGTGCACCCTGTAAAACTGGACTTGTTTTCTTTTTTTTTTTTTTTATTTCACTGACGGGACTGGAACCTGCAACCTGGGAAAGCATGGAACGAACAGAAAAAGACACATGATCCTGAGCGATTCAGGCAGTTATACATGGATAATACATGAACCCGAGCGTTTCAGGCAACTATACATGAAAGATACATGATCCTGAGCGATTTAGGCAGTTATACATGAATAATATATGAACCTGAGCGATTCAGGCAGTTATGAGTGAATTATACATGAACCTGAGTGATTCAGGCAAGTGTGCATGAACCTGAGCGATTCAGGCAGTTATATATGAATAATATATGATCCTGAGCGATTCAGGCAGTTATAACTTGTAAAATATATGAACCTGAGCGATTCAGGCAGTTATGCGTGAATTGTACATGAACCTGAGCGATTTAGGCAAGTGCACATGAACCTGAGCGATTCAGGCAGTTATACATGAAAATATATAAACCTGAGCGATTCAGGCAGTTATGCATGAATTATACATGAACCTGAGCGATGCAGGCAGTTATGCGTGAATTATACATGAACCTGAGCGATTCAGGCAAGTGTGCATGAACCTTAGCAATTCAGGCAGTTATGCGTGAATTATACATGAACCTGAGCGATTCAGGCAGTTATAGATAAATAATACATGGACCTGAGCGATTCAGGCGGTTATCCATGGATAATACATGAACCCGAGCGATTCAGGCAAGTGCGCATGAACCTGAGCGATTCAGGCAGTCATACATGAAAATATATGAACCTGAGCGATTCAGGCAGTTATGCCTGAATTATACATGAACCTGAGCGATTCAGGCAACCATACATGAAAGATACATGATCCTGCGTGATTCAGGCAGTTATATATGGATAATATATGAACCTGAGCGATCCAGGCAGTTATGCGTGAATTATACATGAACCTGAGCGATTCAGGCAAGTGCACATGAACTTGAGCGATTCAGGCAGTTATACATGAAAATATATGAACCTGAGCGATTCAGGCAGTTATGCGTGAATTGTACATGAACCTGAGCGATTCAGGCAAGTGCGCATGAACCTGAGCGATTCAGGCAACCATACATGAAAGATACATGATCCTGAGCGATTCAGGCAGTTATACATGGATAATACATGAACCCGAGCGATTCAGGCAGTTATGCGTGAATTATACATGAACCTGAGCGATTCAGGCAAGTGCGCATGAACCTGAGCGATTCAGGCAAGTGCGCATGAACCCGAGCGATTCAGGCAGCTATACGCGAATGGAACATGAACCTGAGCGATTCAGGCAGCCACCCGCCGCTGCATAAACCTGAGCGTTTCAGGCGATAACATACCTGTCAAGTGAACCTGAGCGATTCAGGTGAACGCCATATCGCTGCATGCACCTGAGCGTTTCAGGTAACAATGTACCGTCACAGTAACCTGAGCGATTCAGGCAAGACGGCATATCGTTACATGGACCTGAGTGAATCAGATAAATACCATACCGCTAAAGGTACTTAAGCCAACCCGGCAACACTAGGCTGTTACACTGACCTGGGAGATCCAGGCCTGCCCTGGCCGATTAGGGGAGCCCTATCGTCCCATGGGCCTGAGCGATTCAGGTGGATGTGAAGCCGGTACCTGACCCTGTGCGATTCAGGCGAAGCCAGCCCTGTTATAAGAACCAGAGTGGTTCAGGTGTGCGCTGTACCGTTACCTGGCCTAGGGCGACTCAGATGAATACTACGGTAGCATGACCTTGCAACCGTTACATAAAGCCGAGCGATTCAGGCCGACAAAAAAAACGATGCATGACCCGCACACCAGTTTCTATTACTCGTGGAGTACTTGGAACTATACATATAATATTGGAGAAAAATTTTTTTTTCATTTTTTTTTTATTTTTTACAGGTATGTATACTGCCGGGGGTCCGGCGGTGAATGGTGAATGGTTTATGCATCAACAATCTGCCCCAGGAACTGAAGGTGTAAAGGAACATGTATGGCTGCACATAGACATGCACCAAATCACCGACGGACTGTGCGAACTCATACCAAGGGATCCAATATTGGGGAGTGCAAGCTACATATTCTGGCCCGCGAAGAACGGTTCTTGAACACACTTCCTATTTTATTTTTACAAAACCCAGAGCTGCTGGATATGGCCTAACTCGGCAAGTGCGCCATAATTGCTACCCGCCTGACTATAGTTAAAACGGGGGGGCCCGATCGATTGTGGCAGGCAACGAGACCAGACCACCCAACGTGGTGGTCGCAAAACGCAGCAGGCGAGGACCCGCCGAAACACAAGTTAAAAGAACCTGGCAGGCCCCTTGCATCCTCCGTCCTGTACACTCACCAGCAGGATCCCCAATGCCTCCTCTGAATACTTTGCCAAGTGCGCATGTATTGCCGCATGGAGTGCGGCCGGCGTGGAGTCGCGGAGAAGCGCCGGGAGTGGTCTGCGCTTGCAGGTAGGGTGCTAACCCGGAACGTCATGCTGTAATGTCCGCCGGGGAGCGGAAGAAGGCTGGCGGAATCACGCCGAGGGACTCCCGCCCCAGACGCCAGCTAGGAGGGCTGGGGTTGCCAACGCTTCAGCATGTTAAGCCCGAGATAGCAGAGCTGAGCGTGCGGACGAGCCTGGGCAGCTTGTAGCGTTTGCTCAACGTTCCCAGCTCTGCCATCCCAGACAACTCCGGGAGTCCCTACCCACAACCCGGAGAAGCGCCCCCCTTACCGTGCGGGACCTGGCGGTCCCCTCCCCCAGCGCAGCCTCCGAGTCCTGGTCCAGCGCCGGCTGACCGCGAGCGAGCCACACCCGCGGCGCAGTGGCCTTGCAACCCGCTGTCAGCTGCAGAACTAACCACGAGAGGCGGTCTGGGGGCCGGAGTGGGGAACCGCCATTGCCCCGACCTGCACCGGCAGGGTAGTAGCCGGAAGTGACATCACGCTTGGCCGGAAGATCTAAAGGCACGCGACGACCGTCCCCCTAGAGAGAACGCCCGGGGTTAAATAGCAGCATCCCCTCCGACAAATCCAGGCTGTGACCAGCCTTAATACTAGTAGAAGTAGTATTTTTTTACTACAACAGTCCAGCCACCATTATTTGGCTTCCCAGTCCATTCCTAAAAATATGAAATAACCTGTGTCAAGTCCAATATATAGTTACATTATATGTGCATATACTGTAAAATTGGCAATCATAATACAAGTATGTATAAAATATAAAATATACAGTTAGGTCCATATATATTTGGACAGAGACAACATTTTTCTAATTTTTGTTCTGTACATTACTACAATGGATTTTGAACAAAACAATTCAGATGCAGCTGAAGTTCAGACTTTCAGCTCTAATTCAGTGGGTTGAACAAAATGATTGCATAAAATGTAAGGAACTAAAGCCTTTTTTAAACTCAATCCCAAAACTGCCTGAAGTCTTGAACTTATGGACATCACCAGATGCTGGGTTTCCTCATTTTAATGCCCTGACAGGCCTTTACTGCAGCGGTTTTGGGATTTTACCACTCCTAATAGTGTAGCAATTTCTTGGATTTTTTTTTTTTCGCAGATGAAGGATGGCTTGTTTTACCTGCATGGAGAGCTCCTTAGACCACCTGTTTACTTCTCAGCAAAACCTTCAAAATGCAAGCAACACTCCTCAAATCAACTCCGGGCCTTTTATGCTTTTCTGTGCTTAATTGAGAATTAAATAATGGAGGAATTGACCACACCTGTCCACGAAACAGCCTTTGAGTCAAGTGTCTAGTTACTTTTGGTCCCTTTAAAAACAGGGTGCCACATGTAAAGAAGCTGAAACTCCTAGACCCTTCACCCTTTCATCAAATGAAAGCTAAAAGTCTGGAATTTATGTTATATAACCATAACTGGATTTTTGAGGTTGAAGTTTTAGTAAACAGGTAATAAAAACAAAATCTGTGTCAGTGTCCAAATATATATAGACCAAACTGCACATATAAATATGTATAAAATCCAACAGGGGCAAAGATTCACCACAAACTTTCCAAAACTGATATAAACTTTTGGAAACTTTGTTATTAACGGTTTAAAAGGAACCTGTCACGTTGAACATTGTATCTGAGCTTCAGGCAGCATGAGATTCAATAAAACTTGTATTTTATTAATTTAAATTCCTGCTCTTTCTGGGCTTTGAAGACCAGGAGGTGGTCCTATCAGTGATTGACAGCCTTCCCTCTATGACTGTGTATACAGAAATAGCTGTCCTCACAGATAGGACTGTCCCCTTGACTTCAAAGCCTAGAAGGAGCAGGAATATATATGAATGAAATACAACAAAATATTTTCCTGCAAAACTATATATCAGTCAGCTATTCTTACTCTATAACCAGATACTGACAGACTACTTTGCATTTTCATGATGACAGGTTCACTTTAACGATAAAGGGTTAAATATCACATGCAAAAAGACAAATAAAGGATATTAGGAAAGAGAGAGGTGACCTGTGCTATGTTGTCAGATTAACTATGATTAATGACATTCATTATAGTTTGAAAATTCTAAACGCATTCACTCAACATGTTGACAATTAAACCTTTTCCCCCTTCCGATCAGTTTTTTTCAATCACGATTACCGTATTTTTCGGACTATGAGAAGCACCTAGGATTTGAAGAAGGAAATTAAGAAGAAAAAAATATTTTCCATCAGACCTCAGAGCAGACCCCAAATCAGACTCCCAATCTTCATCAGACCTCAGATGAGATCCTCTTCAGACCTCCAGTCCTCATCAGACCCCCAAATCGGACCCATATTCTTCATCAGACCTCAGATCAGACTCCAAAATCAGACCCCCAAGCTCCATCAGCCTGAGTCAGAGCCCTCAACCTCCATCAGACTCAAATCAGACCCCATTATCCTCAGTTCAAACCCCCCAGCCATCATTAGCTTCAAATCAGTCTCCATCAGATTCAGATCAGACCCCTAATCAGCATCAGATCGGACCCACAAGTCCCAATCACCCTCAGATCAGACCACCCAGCACCCATCAGACGCAGATCAGACTCCCAATCGTATCCCATCAGCCTCAGATTACACCCCCAGTCCCTCTCAGCCTCAGATTACACCCCCCAGCCTCCATCAGACCTCAGATCAGACATAAAAAAGGGGGCATGGCCAGCCATGAAGGAGTGAGGACATGCTCTTAAGAGCTCAGCTGTAATCCTGGCGATTTTCTTCTCATATCTACCACTCCTGATGGGCAAAACGCTGAAAAAGGGTAGAGCCCGACCATCGACTCCCCTGGCATCTTCCCAAGGTGATATCCCTCACTTCACCCAGCAATATGCTTCTCCGGGCCCGACTCTGCATGATCGGGCCATGCACTCCCAAGATGGTGCTGGCGCTCATACCCTGTGGCCTGAAGCGCCTGGGAGTTCTTTCCTACAGGTCAACAGACGCGGCTCAGCATCAGTGCGCTTCTTACCTTCACCTGCTGAGCACCAGGAGCGGCTCCGCAGCCCTGACCCGATCTCTCCGTCACAGCCACGAACGCACTCACCATGTGCGCTCCCCGACCTCACGTCTCTTCACCTGCTGGAACCTCCGCTGGCCTTGTATCATCACAACCTGCAGCACCACAGGTCAGTCCAGGGGGCTCTCCCCCCTGCTCACTGCCTTTAGCAGCAGCAGCTCCCAGCCCTGCCACTCCAGTGGATTTTGCCCTAAGACCCTCTGCTCACCCTTTTTAACCCAGAGGGCCCTCACCTGTGGTGATAAATGCCTCAGATACGCAACAGAGGCCTCTTATGACCAACCATCGCTGGATACTGGTCCCCCCTCCCAGAGACAGCCTCTGGACCATCAACATCGGTCCCTTAGCCTGCCAGCTCATCATGTCCCCTCCTCTCCCATTGCACAAGACCCTTTTCTCCCACCCTCTCACTCCCCTGGACCTTCCTTGGCAGCATCCCCACACCGGTCCACTGGATCCTCATGGGATGGTTCTCATTCACAGACGTCTGGAGCAGCATTGCTTGGTCCAAAGACTATGATCAATTTTGAAGCCATACCCATGCCCCCCCCCCCCCCCAGGGGTCCCGTTTTCACTCCTCTTTGAGACTTTCCTCCTTTGCAGACTTATTTCATGAGGACTCTAGACCACTAACTATGGAAGACTCATCTGCTCTCTACCCTCTAATGCCGACCTGTCTAGTTTTGCTACCAACATCTTACAAGAATGTAAGCGGGAATTCTCTCAGATCCGCTCTGAGCTGGCTGCAATTGACACGAGAGTCAACGCTGTCACACAAGACCATGCAACCCTGTCCGCGACCATCAAAGCCTTACAAGATAAGACCCAAACTCACGATACACAAATTTATGTTTTACAACATCTAGATGATATACAAAATCGCAGTCGCCGCAACAATATACGGGATAGAGGTCTTCCAGAGTTAGTAACGATGGTGGGAATATTCAATAACATCTTGGGTCGCCCGCTAGGTACCCACATAGAGATTGACAGAGCCCATCAAGCTCTCAAACCCCCTAGCCCAGATGGCTCCGGACCGAGAGATGTCATTTGCAGAACCCACTTCTACATACTCAAAGAGCAAATTATCAACAAAGCCAGAGAATCCTCTTCCCTGTCTCATGAATGGACCCCAATTACTCTGCTGCAAGACCTTTCTCGTCATACTTTGTTGCAGCGAGCTGCCCTCCCTCCTCTACTGGACCTTCTCAGGGACTGTGGAATCCCTTGCCGCTGGGGCTACCCATTTGCCCCCCAAGGGACATGTTGCTGTTTTCCGTAATCCCACGGATCATATCCTCCAACAGCTGGATTTGCCGCTGGTTGACCTGGGTTCTTGGCCCTCTATCCACACACCTGTTCCAGCATCGCTAGGATGACCTCATCCCTCTCAGACTGTCAGTACAGAGACTTTGGGATCGACCATGCTATCTCCTCGTGGATGGAGACACCGACGACCTGCCGGTCATCGAAGGAACCCCACTGAGTTCCATCACCTGAAGGACTACCTGCTCTTTCTGACTGGGACTACTAACCTGTTGCCCTAACAGCTCCTCTCTTCCTTATTTGCTGCACCTCTCTACTTTATTTGCCCCCCCTCAGTAGTATTATTATTATTTATTATTAGAGCGCCATTCATTCCATAGTGCTGTACATATGAAAAGGGGTAGACATACATAATTCAGGCAATTGCATTAAGCATGAACAAGACTAGTTACAGACTGGTACAGAAGGAGAGAGGGCCCTGCCCGTCAGGGCTTACAATCTACATGGTATGGGGGAAGGAGACAGTAGGTGAGGGTGAAGCTGGTCATGGCGGTATGGAGGCAGAGGGGTCACTGGTTGTAGGCTTGTCTGAAGAGATGGGTTTTCAGGTTTCTTTTGAAGGATTCCACTGTAGGTGAGAGTCTGATATGTTGGGATAGCGAGAAATCTTGGAGGCGAGTGTGGGAAGAGGTGATAAGAGGAGAGGAGAGAAGGAGGTCCTGTGACGATCGGAGATTGAATATAAAATCAGTGATACAGTACTAACCTCAGTATCTGAGGAAAGGGATTTAGGGGTCATTATATCAGACGACCTAAAGGTGGGCAGACAATGTCATAGAGCAGCAGGTAATGCCAGCAGAATACTTGGGTGTATAGGGAGAGGCATTAACAGTAGAAAGAGGGAGGTGCTCGTGCCGCTCTACAGAACACTAGTGAGACCTCATTTGGAGTATTGTATGCAGTACTGGAGACCATATCGCAGAAGGATATTGAAACTTTGGAGAGAGTTCAGAGAAGAGCTACTAAACTAGTACATGGATTGCAGGACAAAACTTACCAGGAAAGGTTAAAGGACCTTAACATGTATAGCTTGGAAGTAAGAAGAGACAGAGGGGATATGATAGAAACTTTTAAATACATAAAGGGAATCAACACGGTAAAAGAAGAGAGCATATTTTAAAGAAGAAAAACTGCTACAATAGGACATAGTTTTAAATTAGAGGGGCAAAGGTTTAAAAGTAATATCAGGAAGTATTGCTTTACTGAGAGAGTAGTGGACGCATGGAATAGCCTTCCTGCAGAAGTGGTAGCTGCAAATACAGTGAAGGAGTTTAAGCATGCATGGGATAGGCATAAAGCCATCCTTCATATAAGATAGGGCCAGGGGCTATTCATAGTATTCAGTATATTGGGCAGACTAGATGGGCCAAATGGTTCTTATCTGCAGACACATTCTATGTTTCTATGTTTCAATGGGGAGCCAGTGAAGGGATTGGCAGAGGGGAGAGGCAGAGGAGTAGCAGGGTGAGAGGTGGATTAGTCGGGCAGCAGAGTTGAGGATAGATTGGAGGGGTGTGAGAGTGCTAGATGGGAGGCCACAGTGGAGAATGTTGCAGTAGTCTAGACGGGAGATGATGAGGGCATGTACAAGCATTTTTTCAGATACAAAGTTGGGGAAAGCGCGGATGAGGGAGATGTATTTAAATTGGAGGCGGCAGGTGGTGGAAAGGGCTTGGATGTGTGGTCAGAAGGAGAGGGCAGAATCCAAGGTCACTCCAAGGCAGCGCACTTGGTTGACCAGGGAGAGTGTGCAGTCATTGATTGTGATAGATAGGTCTGTTGTTGGGGAAGGGGGGGGGGTGAGCAAGATGGAGGAAAGATGATGAATTCTGTTTTATCCATATTAAGTTTTAGAAGGGAGAGGAGAAGAAGGAGTATATGGAAGATAGGCATTGTGGGATTCTGGATAGTAAGGTGGTGATGTCTGGACCAGAGAGGTAGATTTGTGTGTCATCAGCATAAAAGTGATACTGAAAGCCTTGGGACTCTAGGAGTTGTCCCAGCCCGAAAGTGTAGATAGAGAAGAGCAGGGGTCCTAGGACAGAGAGGGAATTAGGCGAGGAGGTGGTGTGAGAGTGGGAGACGCTAAATGTCCGGTCTGTGAGGTATGATGTGATCCAGGAGAGGGCCGGGTCAGTGATGCCAAGAGATGAGAGAGTTTGCAACAGAAGGGAGTGGTCAACAGTGTCAAAGGCAGAGGACAGGTCAAGGAGGAGGACAGAGTAATGTTTTTTGGTTTTGGCAGTTAATAGGTCATTAGTGACTTTGGT
Organism: Bufotes viridis; assembly: GCA_033119425.1. NCBI lineage: Eukaryota > Metazoa > Chordata > Amphibia > Anura > Bufonidae > Bufotes > Bufotes viridis. The sequence goes on from CM065591.1 coordinate 105,128,858, forward strand.
GAGGGCAGTCTCAGTTGAGTGGTGGGGTCGGAAGCCAGATTGTAGCTGGTCAAAGAGGGAGCAGGAGGAGAGGTGAGAAGACAGTTCAGAATGGACATGTTGTTCAAGTAGCTTTGAGGCAAATGGAAGAAGTGATATGGGGCGATAACTGGACAAAGAAGATGGGTCAAGTGAAGGCTTTTTGAGGATGGGTGTAATGGTAGCGTGTTTAAAAGCAGAGGGGAAGAGACCAGAGTTTAGTGATAGGTTGAAGAGATGAGTTAGGGCTGTGATAAACACTGAGGAAGAAGTGATATGGGGTAGGTGATATCCCTTTGACAGTTTACTTAGACAGGGAATGTAGCATGTCTGCTCTTCTCTGGCTGTTACTTTCCCCCAATAGTTTGAGACACTCCCTTGGGGCTGCTTGGTCCCTGGTGATTGCCTCTCTTGACCTCTTGGTCACACTAGAGAGTTATCTCTTCTTTTCTTTTTTCTCTTTGGTTACCTCTTTTATTTTCCTCTTCTCTCTCTCTCTTTTTTACCTACCAACCCCCCCTCCCTTTGCTCCTTTTGTTCTTCCCTCCCCCATATATGACGGGATATGATGTCACTCAAGATAGCGTGTTTTAACACGAAAGGCCTCAACACCCCTGAAAAAGGAACCCAAGTGCTTCACCATTTTCATCGCCAGAAGGTACATATTATCTGTTTTCAAGAAACACATTTCAAGGGGTGGTGTGTGCCTGACATTCGGCACTAGACGACCTTGCACTTTCCAAACAATCCAGTGAATAAGACGAAGGGGGTCGCCACAGCTATCCACAAATCCTTGCCTCATCAGGTGCTGGGTTGTACTGTTGATGCTGGGGCCAGGACCTGATTCCCTCGCTATTAATTGGTGGACGAGAATTCACAATTATTAATGCCTACGCCCCCAACCAAAACCAGGACTTTCTTCTGGACTTAGTTGACATGGTCCTGCCCTTGATCCGCAGCACGGTCGTCTTCTGGGGTGACCTTAACCTCACCCTGGATCCCACACTTGACAATTCCACTGGGCACGCCTCCCTTCCCTACTCGACCATTAAAAAAGTTAGAAAAGCACTTCTCCAATTACAACTATACGACCTGTGGAGTCTTCAACACCCGGCAGAGAAAGATTATACCTTTTACTCTGCCCCACATTCTTCCTATAGTCAAATAGACTACATCCTGCTCCAACAACAGGCTCTTTCATGGCTGGACTCCACACATATAGGAAACATCTTGTGGTCGGACCATGCCCCGGTATGTTGTTCTCTAAACCTCCCTTTCCTCACCAAACAAGAGTGGACATGAGGTTTGAATGACTCTCTCCTCCTTGACTCAGTATGCACCGCTGACCTTTCCAGCACCGTAAAAAACTTCCTCTCTGACCCCCACATAGATCCCACCCCTCTCCCAACACAATGGGAAACTCTGAAGTGTGTTCTACGCGGGGTTCTTATTAAGCATGGCTCTCGTCTCAAGAAGGAGAGAGCATATTCTCTCAAACTTGCCTTACAGAAGGTGGCCTCTCTCGAACTCGCCACAAACGAGCACTCTCTTTACCAACACTCCGCGATCTCCAGAATGCACTCCTAGACGCTAAAGGTCTCCTGGAGTCGTTCTATAAACGCATGATTCAATTATGCTGTAGTAAATTCTACGAATACGGCAACAAGAGTGGGCGTTTGTTGGCGAGGCCTCTTAGGAGAAAACTGGCTGCCTCCAATATCCCTGCTATCAAAAATCCTGCGGGTCATATGGTCCATACCTCCGCAGATATTGCCTCTTCCTTCCACTCCTTCTACTCTGAGCTTGACAACCTACCTCGCTGGTTTTTATCAACTACCTTCAGCACGAGTCAAAGTCAACGGCAACCCCCCCACCCCCCTTTCCTTATTCATAATGGTACGCGACGGGGGTTGGTCTGCTGGACTGTCGCTTATATTACCATTCTAACGAATATGCGAAGCTTCTAAACACGATGCGTACTGATACCTCCAAGTCCTGGGTTCACATAACGCGAGATTCTTCCACTTGTTCTATGACAGTACTTCCATGGCTGATAGGCACTCCACACTCTACTTCTCCTAAGCTGTCCTTTACGGCCGACCATACTTTTGCGATATTAGCATCCACTACCTGTCACATCTCACTTATTGACCCTAAAGGCCCTCTTGTCCCGATTACTGATTATCCACGCTTCCCCCCAGTTTCTCCAGGGGACAAAAATTCGACCTCTCAGGTTCTGTCATGTTCTCTCGGGATCTTTCCTGAAGCCCCTAGCTCAATTGCTGGAAACTCAATTGCTGGAAACTCACCCATGCTGCTGCATGGTTTAATACCCTTGAGCACAGGAAGTTATACGTGCTCACCCTTACTGTATGTTTATTACACTAATGTATCATTTGTTGATGAAAAGAAAAAAACTATACTAAAAACCTCAATAAAACTTGAATGAGAAAAAAACAGCGTCGCATATCCAGCACTCACCACTCATTCGCTTCTTCCAGGAAGAAGACCAGGGAAGGCAAGTACAGCCAGCGCAACACTGCGCTCACCTCCCTGTGCCTCCCGCTTTGGTCTTTAGCATTTAGACTATAGGACGCACGGCCACTTTTCCCCTATTTTTGTCTTATAGTCCGAAAAATACGGTATGTGTGTTCAGCATTTCATCGGGAGATACTCTCAGCACATATTCTGAGCATACAGACCTGTAAGATGTCATAAACATGTTTTTTGGGATCCATCTAATCAATTGGTATAGCTTATTTTTTAACAAAAATGAAAGACATTTGGGGAAATTTATCATGAGGGTAACATTTCAGTTTTCCTTGAGTCTGGGTTGGCATACTTTGTGTCAAATTTATTATATAGCACATGTTGTTTGTTAAATTTGGCTCATCTTTAAACGTAACACCTTTGTCTAGGAATGCTACTGCAGTTTTCTGCACCTTTTTTTAGAAAGTCCCAGCCATGAATCTGGAGTGAATCCGATTAATATATCTAACCACACCCACTTTTCCTCCTACTTTTCAAAACTGGAGTGAGTGGTGTAAAAAATGCAAAAAAGTCCCAAACATTTTGTGCAAGTGACACCAAAAAGTTGTAAAAGCACAATTTTGCTACTTTTTCAAGACAGTGTACAGGGCATGATAAATTCACCTATAGTGTATTGTGCTGTCTTATACAGTGGGCCACAGTATACTTATTATACTTGTGGACCTGTGCATGACACATGCCACTGTAGGGCATACCATGGCATACAGTGAGGCTTTCTTTTCATATATCAGCATGTTTACCCGGTGTGTATGCTGAACAGGGCCTAATAAATCAATTAGAACCCAATTTAACATATTATTTATTAATAAAATATCATAATAATTAACAATAATAACCTTGGTCAGTTCCAAAATATAATTATAGCAGAAAAAAAAGAAAAAGAAATGATACATATAAATATGTCAGACAAGTCCACATATTAAATGTCAGAAATAGATACTGGAGGTTGAGAGTCGAAACCAGTACACACAGTGTACAGTAAAATGCAATGGAGTCACCGAAACCTCATAAGCTACAGTCTGCTAAAGGGCACATGTGAAAGTCTAAAATTAAGTGGAGAAAAAGGTTCTGTGGTCTTATGAAATCATAAGTGACCTTATTTAGACATTAAACTACTATGTTTGGTGTAGGGAAAATATCACACACCTCCAAAACACACTATCATAATGTGTGGTGCTTGTGGCAGCATTTAGTAGGAATGCTTATCTACAGCAGTTCCTGCTAATGCATAGAGAAAAATAAATGCAACAAAATACAGGGACATCCAATAAACTAGCTGCAGTCTGCAAGTGAACTGCAGGAGAAGATTTTCCCAGCAAAATAATGACCATGAAAATAAAACTTAGGCTACATAGGGATGACAAAAAACAAAGGGGGTCATTTATCATGCTGGTATAAAGTAGATCATATTCCACCTTTCATTTTGGACAGCTTCTTTGGAAAAGTAAAGGTGGAATCTGATTGGTTGCTATGGGCAACTAAGCCAGTTCTACTTTACACCAGTTTGATAAATGACCCCCAAAGTCCTGGAGTGATCAAATTAGAAACCAATTGCCAGTCCAACTAAGAATGTGTGGGTGGACATCAATCTATCTGTTCACTCACAAACTATTTTTTAGAAAGTCATGGCCTGATTTTGTGTTCTGAAAGCCACTGGGCGCTCCTTTACGTTTGGGCCCTGTCATGTGTCAAGACATAAGATTAGGGCCACAATGGGGATATTTCTAAAGTCAAAAGAAACGAGGGTACACATTTTGGGGTGTACTCCTTCATTTTCATGTACTGTAAACAAATAAACTGTCTTTAATCCCTTTAGGACCCTGCCATTTTTCTCCTTAAAGGGATTCTGTCACCACAGCCCTGTGAGCTAAACATATGCTCATGTCCAGAGTAACATTCTGATTTCTAAGGTGGCCTTATAAAAGATATTTGTGGCTTTATTCTGCTGAAAAAACAGGTTTTTCTAACGTGTCAATGATTGAATTAAGATGCCCAAGGGGAGGTCCGTGGATCCATGGTGTGCGCACGCGCGTGATCTCAAAGCGGTAAGGGAGGGAGAGGAAGAAGCGACACAGAGGAGTAGTAGGCGCCGCTGAACGCTGGGAAGGTGGCGCTGGGCACCAAACGCCGATGGGTGCGGCCGGGCACCATGGATCCACGGACCTCCCCTTGGGCACCTTAATTCAATGATTGCAAGGTTAGTAAAATCTGTTTTTTTAGCAGAATAAAGCCACAAATATCTTTTATAAGGCCACCTTAGAAATCAGAATGTTACCCTGGACATGAGCATATGTTTAGCTCACAGGGCTTATATGTGGTGACAGAATCCCCTTAAGGACCAGGCCATTTTTAGCAAATCTGACATGTGTCACTTTATGTGGTGATATCTTTAAAATGCTTTTACTTATCCAAGTTATTCTGAGATTGTTTTTTTTATCACATATTGTACTTCACGACAGTGGTAAAATTAAGTTAAAAAAAAAAAACATTTTTATTTATAAAATAAAATACCAAATTTACCAAAAATTCCAAATTTCAATTTCTCTATTTTTATAATAGATAATAATAACTCCAAAAATAGTTATTACTTTACATTCCCCATATGTCTACTTCATGTTTGGATCATTTTGTGAATGCCATTTTATTTTTTGGGGACGTTAGAAGGCTTAGAAGTTTAAAAGCTAACCCTTGACATTTTTCAGAAAATTTCCAAAATCCACTATTTAAGGAACAGTTCAGGTCTAAAGTCACTTTGTGAGGCTTACATAATAGAAACCACCCAAAAATGACCCCATTTTAGAAACTACACCCCTCAAGGTATTCAAAACTGATTTTAGAAACTTTGTTAACCCTTTAGGTCAGGCATCCTCAAACTGCGGCCCTCCAGCTGTTGTAAAACTGCAACTCCCACAATGCCCTGCTGTAGGCTGATACCTGTAGGCTGTTTGGGCATGCTGGGAGTTGTAGTTTTGCAACAGGAGGAGGGCCGCAGTTTGAGGATGCCTGCTTTAGGTGTTCCACAAGAATTAATGGAAAATGGAGATGAAATTTCTGAATTTCACTCTTTTGGCAGATTTTCCATTTTAATCCACTTTTTCCAGTAACAAAGCAAGGGTTAACAGCCAAAAAAACTCAATATTTATTGCCCTGATTTTGTAGTTTACAGAAACACGTCATATGTGGTCCTAAACTGCTATACGGACACACGGTAGGGCGCAGAAGTAAAGGAACGCCATATGGTTTTTGGAAGGCAGATTTCACTGGGATAATTTTAAGCTGCCATGTCACACTTGAAGACCCCCTGATGCACCCCTAGAGTAGAAACTCCAAAAAGTGACCCCATTTTAGAAACTACACCCCTCAAGGTATTCAAAACTGATTTTACAAACTTTGTTAACCCTTTCAGGTATTCCACAAGAATTAATGGAAAATGCAGATGAGATTTCAGAATTTCACTTTTTTGACAGATTTTCCATTTTAATCCACTATTTCCAGTAACAAAGCAAGGGTTAACAGATAAACAACACTCAATATTTATTGCCCTGATTCTGTAGTTTACAGAAACACGTCATATGTGGTCCTAAACTGTTGTATGGGCACATGGCAGGGCGCAGAAGGAAAGGAACACCATGTGTTTTTTGGAAGGCAGATTTCACCGGGATAATTTTAAGCTGCCTTGTCACATTTGAAGCCCCCCTGATGCACCCCTACAGTAGAAACTCCAAAAAAATGACCCCATTTTGGAAACTACGGGATAAGGTGGCAGTTTTTTTGGTACTATTTTATTTTACATATGATTTTTGGTCGCTCTATAATATACTTTTTGTGAGGCAAGGTAACAAAAAATTACTGTTTTGGCACTGTTTTTATTTTTTGTTATTTACAATGTTCATCTGACATGTTAGATCATGTGGTATTTTTATAGAGCAGGTTGTTAACCACTTAAGGACCACAAGTTTATACCCCCCTAGTGACCAGGCCCTTTTTTACAAATCGGCACTTTACAGCTTTAACGGTTTATTGCTCGGTCATGCAACTTGGCACCCAAATGAATTTGACCTCCTTTTCTCCTCACTAATAGAGCTTTCATTTGGTGGTATTTCATTGCTGCTGACATTTTTACTTTTTTTGCTGTTAATCAAAAATGACTTTTTGCAAAAAAAAAAAAAAGGAATTTTTGCAAAAAATGACATTTTTCACTTTCTGTTGTAATTTTTTTTTTAAACTACATTTCTATATAAATTTGAATGTAAATTTATTGTTCTACATGTCTTTGATAAAAAAAAAATCCAATAAGTGTATATTTATTGGTTTGGGTAAAAGTTATAGCATTTACAAATTATGGAACAAAAAAGTGAATTTCCGCATTTTGAAGCAGCTCTGACTTTCTGAGCACCTGTCATGTTTCTTCAGGTGCTAGAATGCCAGGATAGTATAAATACCCCCCAAATGACACCATTTTAGAAAGAAGACACCCCAAAGTATTCGCGGAGGGGCATGGTGAGTTCATGTATCATTCAATTTTTTTTACAAGTTAGCAGAAAATGACACTTTCTGAGGAAAAAAAAATAATAATAAAGTTTCCATTTCTGCTAACTTCTGGCAAAAAAAATAAAAAAAATATACCCCAAGATATTCCGTGAGGGGCATGGCGAGTTCATAGAAGATTTTTTTTTTTGGCACAAGTTAGCGGAAATTGATTTTTTTTTTCCTTTTTTGTTTTTTCTTACAAAGTCTCATACTCCACTAACTTATGACAAAAAATAAAAATGTACATGAACTCAACATATCCCTCACAGAATACCTTGGGGTGTCTTCTTTCTAAAATGGGTCACTTGTGGGGTATTTATACTGCCCTGGCATTTTAGAGGTCTCTAAAGCGTGAGAAGAAGTCTGGAATCCAAATGCGTAAAAATGCCCTGTGAAATCCTAAAGGTACTCATTGGAATTTGGGCCCCTTTGCGCATCTTGGCTGCAAAAAAGTGTCACACATGTGGTATCGCCGTACTCAGGAGAAGTAGGGCAATGTGTTTTGGGGTGTATTTTTACATATACCCATGCTGGATGAGAGAAATATCTCTGGAAATGACAACTTTTTTAAAAATTTTATACAAAGTTGTCAATTTACAAAGATTTTTCTCACACACAGTATGGGTATATGTAAAAATACACCCCAAAACACATTGCCCTACTTCTCCTGAGTACGGCGATACCACACGTGTGACACTTTTTTGCAGCCAAGATGCGCAAAGGGGCCCAAATTCCAATGAGTACCTTTAGGATTTCACAGGGCATTTTTAGGCATTTGGGTTCCAGACTTCTTCTCAGCTTTAGGACCCCTAAAATGCCAGGGCAGTATAAATACCCCACAAGTGACCCCATTTTGGAAAGAAAACACCCCAAGGTATTCCGTGAGGGGTATGGTGAGTTCACAGAAGATTTTTTTTTTGGGCACAAGTTAGCGGAAATTGATTTTTTTTTTTTTTCTCACAAAGTCTCCCTTTCCGCTAACTTGTGACAAAAAGTTCAATCTTCATGGACTCAATATGCCCCTCAGCGAATACCTTGGGGTGTCTTCTTTCCAAAATGGGGTCATTTGTGGGGTGTTTGTACTGCCCTGGCATTTGAGGGTCTCCGCAATCATTACATGTATGGCCAGCATTAGGAGTTTCTGCTATTCTCCTTATATTGAGCATACGGGTAATGAGATTTTTTTTTTCCGTTCAGCCTCTGGGCTGAAAGAAAAAATGAACAGTACAGATTTCTTCATTCGCATCGATCAATGTGGATGAAAAAATCTCTGCCAAAAAAATATGTTAAAAAAAAAGAGGGGAAAGGACATAGGAGTGCTTGTGAAGTAAGGCCCCATTCACACGTCCGCAAAAATGTCCCTATCTAGTTTAGGGGCACCCAATCTAAAACACTACCATACCGCGTGCCTACTAGATCAATTGGTGCACTGGTGGAACGATTCTAATGACAAGCACTGGGTGACCATGGAGAGAGACTTAATGAACCTTACATCCCTCCGTTCGCCATTTCTAGGTGCAGCATGGAACCTCAATTTTGGGCCTTCCTCGCTGTATGCGGTCAAATTATCGAGTACAGCCTGGAAAGCATATCTCCAAAGTGTTGGCGCTAGTCATAACGCTACAGTCCCTAATGGATCACATCCCGGGTCATAATCTTAAACACTGGATTACACAGGGTATTAAGTCAGCTCGAGATCTGCTCGACAGCAAGGGACTTGTATCCTTTTCCCATCTACAAGACACTTATCATATCCCTCATAGGGAATTCTATAAATTCCTACAACTTAGATCTTTTCTAAAAAAGAGGGAGGGTACGTCTTTACAAATACCGCAGCCAATTAAGAGATTTTTGCATGATAGGTTCCCGAAAAGAGGTGGCATCTCTCTCTTTTATGGTCTCCTAGTCCAAGGTCGCGAATGGACGAAACCGTCCCCAATGGTAAGCATGGGAGAGGGACTTGGGTGTGGCATTTTCTAAGGAGCAGTGGCATGCGGCCTTTAAAACGGCTATCTCCTCCTTCAGGTGCATAACACATCAAGAAGCAATTTTCAAGACTAGCTTGAGATGGTATTTCACCCCTCATAGATTGAACCTGATGTACCCCTCGGTCTCCCCGTACTGTTGGAGACTCTGTGGACAGAGAGGGACTCTTCTACACACCTTATGGTCCTGCCCTAAAATCTCTTCCCTATGGAGCAGTGTGCATAACATGCTGGTCACTCTTCTGCCTGGTTGCCCTCTGTTATCGCCCAAACTGGCCCTGTTGCTCATTGGTGCAGAGGCTCTTGAAGGCAAATACAGAAGTATTGTAGCCCATATATTTATGGCAACCAAATTGGTCATAACCAGGCATTGGAAGGACCCTAGCACTCCCCCTCTTCAGGAAGTAATTGCCCTGGTCAATTCCACTTGTATGTATGAACGAATGATTCATAATAGTAATCTGTCCGGTAAAAAGTTCCAAGTTGCCTGGGAGGCTTGGTTGTCAAGTCCCTGGTATATGGGTTGACGTCTGTTTGAGGATAGTTCCCAGAGCAATGATTCCAGCTTACCCTTCCCCAAACGAAATATGAATCCAGTGGCATGACTTTTATTTATTTTTTATTTATTTTTTCTTTCTTGCCTAAGGAATTGTGGGATTTTACTAAAACATGACGTAAAGTCATGATTTTATGAAAGACACGGAGGCGAGCATTGCTTAACTCTTTCTTTACTCATCTGAATAGCAGCAAAGAAAAAACAGAAAATATCACAAATCCCACCCAACCGGTGGTAGCCCCTCCCCTGGAAACCCTATAAAAGGCCTTCCACACAGGAACTCTTCCTCTTTCTTCGATGTTCAAATCACTGAAACACAGCGAACGTATAACCAGTCATAACGATGAACTTCTTCCGGACCAAAAGTAACCATCTCGGACGGACTCTTCCGGAGACCACGAACTGTCTTAAAACATCTGGAGTCCTGCAAACCGGAACTCAAGGAAGCCGGAATCAACCTACAGGGGAGAGAAAAACAAAACATAATAATAATATCTCATCCAAAGACGGAGAATCAGCACAAAAGCATGTTATACAATGCAGGCAAACAAAAACGACAACACCCCAAACAGGTGATAGTCCACCTCGAGAAGGGGAGGGTAGGGAGGGGCAATGCTCGCCTCCGTGTCTTTCATAAAATCATGACTTTACGTCATGTTTTAGTAAAATCCCACAATTTTATATCAAGACACGGAGGCTCCCATTGCTAGTTCAAAGCCGCGAAACTAAAGAAGAAAAGATATGAGAGCCTGGCCTGAAGTAGAAGTCCCTAAAGGTAGAGACACGAGACCAATCGGCCAGGCGCATGACATCTTCCAATTTGGCCCCCGCCAAAGTCAGCGAGGTGGCTGAGGCGCTGCGTACTGAATGCGCGGTGAATAAAGACGTGTCAATCCCCGACAAGGACAAGACCCACTTCACCCACCTGGATAAGGTGACGCTGGTTACAGGATGAAAGGGACGGCGGAAGGAGATAAATAACTGCGGGCTAGACCGATCGCGCAAGGGCAAAGTCCGCGCTTCATATTCCCTGAGGCAAGCCACTGGGCAAAGAAACGGCGAAGTGGGAAAGGCTGGGTAAGTGACCGATCTAATGCCCGTCTTCGTACGACGGGAAATATTGAAAACCACCCCCTCCGGGGTGAAGGAACGCGCGTCGAAATCTAACGCACGTACATCCGATACCCTTTTGCATGAAATTAGACAAAGCAGGGTAACCAGCTTCGCCGAAAGCTGACGGAGGGACAATTGATCATTAGCGGGCCATGTCGTCAAAAAGGTTAAAACCGTGGCCACGTCCCAGGTGCCGCTGAAGCGGGGCCGAGGCGGGCGAGAGAGTCGAGAACCCCGAAGCAACCGACAAACCAACGGGTGCCGTCCCGCTGGGCAACTGTCAAAACCATGATGTCCCGAGGATATCGCGGAACGGAAAACATTCAGTGTGCGATAAGCCTTGCCTGATTCGTAAAGGGATGACAAGAAGAGTACGACATAATTCACAGAGGCAGAAGTGGGATCCAGATCCCGTGGCAAGCACCAGTCAGCCCACGACCGCCAGGCTGCTCGATAAGCACGTCTGGTCCCCGGGGCCCATGCGCTGTCCAACAGGAAGCGAGCCGTGTCCGAAAGACCCGCGGGGCCCCCCGTGCCCCGGAAATCCGGCACGCCAGCAGACTGAGCGACCCCGCCTCCACCAGCGGATGGGGTCGGTGAAGAGGATCTGACAACAGGTGAGGAGAGTGTGGCAACTGTCTGGGTATGTCCACCAACATCTCCAACAGGAGAGGAAACCACGCCTGGGACCCCCAAAACGGAACAATCATGACCACATCCGCCTGAATGAACCGGACCGTCGAAAGGACCCGAGGAATCAGAGAGAACGGTGGAAACGCGTACAAGCGGCCCCGAGGCCAAGTCTGAGCGAAGGCATCTACCGCCTCCGCCCTCGGATCTGGGCGCCAGCTGAAGTAGCGGGGCAACTGCGCGTTCCAACGGGAGGCGGACAGGTCCACCGACATCGGTCCCCAAAGGGATTGAATGGCGGAGAACACCTCCACATCTAACCTCCAATCGCTGGAGTCTGAAATGAACCTGGAATTCCAGTCCGCCATGGTGTTGTGAAGGCCCGGGAGATACTCCGCCACTACCGAGATGTTGTGAGAGAGGCAGAACTCCCAAAATTCCTTGGCCAAGTGGGTCAGCATGGCTGAGTGAGTGCCGCCCATGGCATTGATGTATCGGACCGCCGATACATTGTCCATTCTGAGGCGAATGCACGCCCGCGCTCTGCCGTTCGCGAAGCTGCGAATGGCGAACGACCCCGCCAGAAGCTCCAGGGCGTTGATATGCAAGGAGGTCTCTTCTAAAGCCCACGGGCCTCCGGTGGACACCCCTTCGCAGTGAGCCCCCCAACCGTGCAAGCTGGCGTCTGATTCTATCACCAGGTCTGGGCGAGGCCCGAGTATGGCTCTGCCATTCCATGCGTCGAGGTTGGCTATCCACCAGGTGAGCTCGTCTCGTGTTTCTGAGTCCAGAGAAATCAGATCCGCGAAGGAGGCACCCGCCTGCAAGTGGGCTATCTTGAGCCGTTGCAGAGCACGGTAATGAAGCGGGGCTGGAAAGATCGCCTGAATTGACGAAGTCAATAGACCTATCACCCTGGCTAGATGGCGTAATGACACCTGTTGGGAGGACAGAGTGCGTCGCAATTCCTTGTGAATTGACGACACCTTCTGGGGAGGTAGACTGAGGGTTAACGCCTCTGAGTCGATGCGAAACCCGAGAAACTCCATGGATCTGGTGGGCTGGAGGCAAGACTTTTCCCAGTTGACGACAAAACCGAGATTTGTAAAAAGCTCCAGGGCTACCCGCAGGTGGGACAACAGTTTGTGGTGGTCCGTGGCCATCAGAAGGATATCGTCCAGGTAGACGATGAGCCGTACCCCCCGACTGCGCAGCCAGGCAACCACCGGCCGCAGCAGCTTGGTGAAACACCACGGGGCGGAGGACAGGCCAAAGGGAAGGCACGTGAACCGCCACAGGGCATCTCGCCATCGAAACTGGAGGAGGTCTCTGGATTCGGTCGCCATGGGGACCGTGAGATACGCATCCTTCAAATCTAGTTTGACCATCCAGTCCCCCGGAAGCAACATGTCTCGCAAGAGGTGGATGCCCTCCATTTTGAAGTGACGGTATCGGACATAAGCATTGAGAGCTTTTAGATTGATAACGGGGCGGAATTTACCTCCCTTTTTCTCCACCAGGAAGATGCTGCTTATCACACTTCCCGGTTGAGCAACGGCCGGCTCTATAGCCCCCTTCTCGACCAGATCCGACAGTTCTCTGTCCACCAGGGACTGCATTTCCGCAGAACCGAACCCGCGGCCCGGCGCGGGAATGATGTTTGGGTAAGCTACCAGTTCTATCCAGAACCCCTGGACCGTGCTCAGGACCCACGGATCCGAGGTGATAGAAACCCAAACATGCAAAAAATGTCGGAGTCTGCCCCCGACCAACATGCCCGAAGAATGGTGAGCTAAGCTCGGACTTACTAAGGGGACGGCGAAGATTCGGTTGTCCTCTATAGGATCGCCCTCTTCCGAAGTTGCCTCTTGGCGGAAAGAAAGATGGAGGCTGTCTGGGGTCCTGGTAGGAGCCGCGGTATGATGTTGATGAGGAGCCTCGCCCCGTGGCACGGGGTTGGTATGATGCACGGCCGGCCAGACGGCCCCTCGCACTGCCGGCCCTGTTGGAGACCTTGTTGCCGAACACTCGTTTCATCGAGGATTGGGCTTTATCAAGCGCCGTAAAAGTGCCCACAAATTTCCCCAATTCTTTTATAAAGGGTTCTCCAAACAGAAAACCTTGGGCCTCTGCGCCTGTCTCCGTAAGGGCCATGGCCGCCAATTTTGGTTCGATCTTTATCAAGATCGCTTTTCTGCGCTCTACCGCCAGAGCCGTATTAGCATTGCCAGTTAGGCAAATTGCTCTCTGCACCCATCCCGCTAGCTCTACGGGGTCAACCTGGTGGCCTTCCATTTTGGCGGACTCCGCCAAGTCAAATATTTTTGCTAGTGGCCCCATTACGTCCAATAATTTGTCCTGGCAGGACTTCAGGGAGGCGTCCAACCCCTTACGCGGGTTAAATCCAGATTTAGACATGAATTGAACCACCTTCGGATCTACCGAGGGTGTTTCACACACCTTATTAGGTATGATCGGGCGCGGGCATTCTGCCCTAAGCTTACTCCTCGCCTCCTTATTGAGAGGTTTGCGGATACGCGCCTCAATATAACTGGCCACATGGGGCGCCGGGAGCCACTCAGAGGACCTCGGATGATGTAGGGAGTCCGGGTCGAATAAAGGAGCGCCAGAAGGGTCCGTAAGCCCAGGCTGAGGATCGGCCACTGACGGTTGAGAAACCGAGGGCAGCAAACTAGGGGCGGTTTTGGGTGCCAACCCTTGCTGATCTGTAAATTCAGCCAAGTCCTCTCCGTCCGATATAACGGGGGAGTTAAGGATCACCTCCTCGTCTGACTCTAACGAGTCTGATTCAGATTCCGGCTGTGACCTAGCCGTTTTCCAGTTACGCGCATGTTCCGCCTGGCGCGTGCAAGCTCTTTTGCGCGACCGAAGCGCGCCGTCATTTGATGGACCAGAGCCATCCGTCATAGGCACCATAGTATTGGAGGTTACAGGAGGCGGGACCGTGGCGGGCGGAGCCGCCTGTGCGCATAATGCCTGGGACAATGACGCCGTTAATGCTGAGGAGACCGAGCCCTTAGCCAAAAATATTGCATCAGAGATGGACTGCTGCAGGGCTCTAGTTTGCGCCTCTATATTTTGGGGTGCTAAATCAAAGGATGGGGGAGACCCCTGAATGGAAGGGACAGAGGCAGGGGTGTCTGAACGCCCCTGTGTGGCAGGAGTGGAGCGGTGAGGAGCAGACATGCTTATCAATAGCCCTAAGCCCCCAAGGTAATGCTAGGGAAAATATGATATAGCAGGTTATACCAAGGATATTATATATATGTGGCAACCTTCACTTGCAGAGTGGCGCGGCAGTGCGGTGGAAGCTCCGAGTGGCTATGGCCGAAATCTCGCGAGATCTCGCCGCCAAAGCCACAGGGAGCCTGGGAGGCCGACGCAGTCCCGCGATAACACGCAGGGCGCGAACGGCCGGGGCCAAGATGGCCGCCGAAATCTCGCGCCTCGCGAGATTACGGCCGCCGCCCGAGGAGAGAAGCGCACCGGGCCCGAACAAGTATACAGGCCCGGCCGCCGTCAAAAGGAGCCCGGACAGCAGGAGCCGCCGGGAGGTACCGCACCACCGGCCAGGGGAGAGGGAGGGAGCTATACCCCCGAGGGGACAGAGCAAGAAAATACTTACCTATATGCAAGTAATACAAGTATAACAAATACAACCTGAAAAGCAAGCCACTAGGAACAAAGCACTACAGAAAATAGACAAATAGACAAAAAAATAGACAAAAAATATATATATATATATATATATATATATCCCTGCTGACCCAACAGGCAGCAGGGAGTATACTTATCTGAAAGCAGCAAAGAAAGAGGAAGAGTTCCTGTGTGGAAGGCCTTTTATAGGGTTTCCAAGGGAGGGGCTACCACCGGTTGGGTGGGATTTGTGATATTTTCTGTTTTTTCTTTGCTGCTATTCAGATGAGTAAAGAAAGAGTTAAGCAATGGGAGCCTCCGTGTCTTGATATAAAATTGCTCGATTGCCTTACATTTTGATGATTTGTTATTGTTGGTTATTTTCTCTGTCCCTTTCCTGACAACCTCAGTCAAGGTTTAGATCCCCCACAGGATGGAACACACCCATTTATTGTTTAATTGGCCTTTGAGATGATATTATCTGGCTGTTTCTGTATTGATTATCTGTACCTAAGAATTGCAGTGTTCTGCCTAATTGTGGAATTGTAACCTTACTCTGCAAAATTCAATAAAATTTTCGGGAGTAAAAAAAAATATCCCTATCTATTCCACAATTCTGCAGAATAGATGCGAACCCATTCAGTGTGAATGGTGCCGGAGGTGATGCGGAGAGCACACTATGTGCTCTCCGCATCAGCATTTGCGGAGCTGCGGACGCGAACTTCCGAGTTTCGGCCCCGAAACATCCGGCCGCAGCTCCGCAAAAGATAGAGCATGTCCTATTCTTGTCCACAGCCTGCGGACAAGAATAGGAATCTCTATGGAGAGTGCCGGCATGATGTGCTGCGGATCTGCAATTTGCGGGTCCGCAGCACACCACGGACGTGTGAATGGACCCTAAAGCTGCGATCGCTAATAAAGATCCAAAAAGCTCAAAAGTAATCTTTATAGCGCCGCAGCGATTTTACGGTGTTTTGCAGTGATCAGAAAAAAAAAATTCTGTCACTGAGGTGGGGCGGACTGAACGCAAGTGTGCGCACAAGATCAGGCCTGATCAGGCGAACACTGTGTTTTTTGTAGAGCCTAAGGTGACCCTAATGTACTGATAAAGATCTGATTGCGATCAGTCTTGATCACTTACAGATACTATATAGTACTAGTGCTGATTAGCGACAGCGATGACGCTAATCAGCGACTAATCAGTGACTGCGGTGCGGTGGGCTGGGCGCTAACTACCTAACAAGTAGCTAACTAACTGGCGGTGATAAGGGACCCTTAGGCCCCATTCACGCGTCCGCAATTCTGTTCCACATTTTGCGGAACGAAATTGCGGACCCATTCATTTCTATGGGGACAGACTTTGTCCCGCTCGGATCCGGAATTGCGGATCCGCACTTCCGGGTCCGCACTTCCAGGTCAGCAAAAATATAGAACATGTCCTATTCTCTAATAGGCATTTTCTATATAGTTCTGGCAATGTGCTGATCCGCAAAATGCGGAAAGCACATTGCCGGTGTCCGTGTTTTGCGGATCCGCAAAACACATACGGACGTCTGAATGGAGCCTTACAAGTGGGTGATCAATGACATGGGGGCGACGGGGTGATCAGGGAGTTAATATAGGGTGATCATGGGTTAATAAGGGGTTAATAAGTGACCAGGGGGGGGGGTTGGTGTGTGGTAATTGGTGCACTTACATAACTGCCCATGTCCTCTGGTGGTCCCAAGCAAAAGGGACCACCAGAGCAGCGGGCAGCAGGTATATCAGACGCTGTTTACAAAACAGCGTCTGATATGCGATTTGGATGCGATTTACTGACATCCACAGCCTGCCAGCGCACGATCAGCGCTGGCAGGCTGTAGACTAAGTTCTTACCTGTTGGGCTGCAGTGAACGCGCGCGCGTTCACATGAAATCTCGGGTCTCGAGGGATGACGCCGATAGGCGTGATCGAGACCTGAGAGAACCACCTCCTGCACGCCTTTTGGCGTTAGCGTGACGGGAGGTGGTTAAGGACACGACAATAACAAATATTGTTTTTTTGTTTCAGATTTACATAATAAAGCATTTAAAAAAAAAAACAAACATTTTTTAGTCTCTCTATATTCTGAAAGCCATAGTTTTTATTTTTTGGGCGACTGTCTTATGTAGGGACTCATTTTTTTTGGTATGAGATGACGGTTTGATTGGTACTATTTTAGGGTGCATATGACTTTTTGATCACTTGCTATTACACCTTTTGTGATGTAAGGTGACAAAAAATTGCTTTTTTGACACACTTCTTATTTTTATTTTTTTACGGTGTTCACCTGAGGGGTCAGGTCATGTGATATTTTTATAGGTTCTTATGGATGCGGCGATACCCAATATGTATACTTTTTTATTTATTTAAGTTTTTCACAATAACAGAATTTTTGAAACAAAAAAAATGATGTCTCCATATTCTAAGAGCCATAGTTGTTTTTTTTTTGGGTGATTGTCTTACGTAGGGTATCATTTTTTGCAGGGTGAGATGATGGTTTGATTGGTTTGGGCTGCGTATGACTTTTTGATCGCTTGGTATTACACTTTTTGTGATGTAAGGTGACAAAAAAAGACTTTTATTTAATTTTTTTTTATGGTGTTCACCTGAGGGGTTAGTTCATGTAATCTTTTTATACAGAAGGTTCTTACGGACGCGGCGATACATAATATGTATACTTTTTTTATATATTTAAGTCGTAAACAATAATATCATTTTTGAAAAAATAAATCATGTTTTAGTGTGTCCATAGTCTGAGAGCCATAGTTTTTTTTTTTTTTTTTTGGGCAATTGTCTTAGGTAGGGTATCATTTTTGCGGGATGAGATGATGGTTTAATTGGCACTATTTTGGGGTGCATATGACTTTTTCTGATGTCAGGTGACAAAAAATGGCTTTTACACTGTTTTTATTTAATTATTTTTTTTACTGTGTTTTACATTTAACACAATAAAAGCATTTTTGAAACAAAAAAATAATAATTATGTTTTAGTGTCTCCATAGTCTGAGAGCCATAGCTTTTTTTATTTTTTGGGTGATTGTCTTAGGTAGGGACTCATTTTTGGTGGGATGAGGTGACGGTTATTTTGGGGGACATACGCTTTTTTGATCGCTTGGTGTTGCACTTTTAGTGATGTAAGGTGACCCAAAAAAAATTTTTAAGCACAGTTTTTATTTTATTTTTTGACTGTGTTCAACTGAGGGGTTAGGTCATGTGACATTTTTATAGAGTCGGTCAATACGGACGCGGTGATACCTAATAGTGTGTCTACTTTTCTTTTTTTCCCTATTTTTTTCTATTACTTTATTTTGGGAAAAGGCCGTTTTTTCTGTAAAACTTTATTTTTTTAACTTCTTTTTTCACTTTCTTTTTTGTCCCACTATGGGACAACATTTCAGGGTCTCATCCCTGTTTCAATTCAGCACGATACATTTGTATTGTGCTGTATTGAACTGTCAGTGCCTTACACTGTAAGACGCTAAGGACCAAGTGATTGGACCATGTGATGAGCGCAGTGACGTCATCACAGGTCTTTTAGCCGGCAGCTAATGATTGAAGAAGAGATCGCAACTACGCAATCAAGTGGATAAGGTGAGTGATTTTTTTTATTTTTGACCCCTTAATCCACATCTTACTAAGCATTCTGTAGTGAGAATGCTATTATTTTCCCTTATAACCATGCCAGAAGGGAAAATGATAAAATCAACATAACACCTAACCCAAACTTCAGTGATGAAGTCCGAGTTCGGGTCTGGGTACCAAACATGCCGATTTTTCTCACGTGGGTGCAAAACGCATTAAAACAGTTTGCACTCCCGTGTGAAAGAGGCCTAACAGTTGCCTAGGAGACTCAGCCTTGGGGCTGGATCTCCTGTGCTTGCATAGCTGGCAGTCCAGATGCCTGTTCAAGGAATCGGGCTGCCCTAGCAACCATCGGGTCCCCGTCATTGCATTGCGGAGACCCGATGGGGATGTACAAGCTGCCGCGGTCAGCCTGACCACGGCATACAGGGGGTTAATCTGCCGGCATCCGTGTTTTCACCGATGCTGGCAGATACAGCAGGGGCTCAGCTGTCAGTATCAGCCGGGCCCCTGCTGCTGATCGCAGCAGCGCGTGTGGGGCAGGCGGTTAACCCTAGGATAAGAATGCTTATCCTAGTGCGTTAAGTACCGGCCAGTTAGGACGAGAATTCTCATCCTAGGTCGGCAGCGTGTTAAAATGACACTTTTGTGCAAAAAATTAAATTTTTATTTTTACCTGCTTAGCATTAAGTTCTTCAAAAAACTGGGGAGTTCAAAAACTCACTACAGCCCTAGATGAATACCGCAAGGGGCCTAGTTTTCAAAATGGGTCACTTATGGGGCTTTTCTATCATTTAGGCAACGCCTTTGCAAGTATGCAATGGGGCCTGAAACATTTTCTATCAAACTTTGTGTTCTGAAAGCCACTAGGTACGCCTTTAGGGTCCAGTCACACGATCGTGGTGTATTGCAGATCCGCAATACAACTGTCCAGCACCCCTATAGAGCTGCCTATTCTTGTCCGCAATTGCGGACAAGTATAGGACTTGTTCTATTTTTTTCCGGAGCCACGGACCGGAAGTTAGGGGCCGCGCTCCGGAAATGCGGATGGGGACAGCACACTTTGTGCTGTCCACATATATATTTCTGCCCCATAGAGAACGAATGGGTCCGGATCTGTTCCGCAATGTTGCGGAACAGATCCGGACCAGTTCACGGACGTGTGAATGGACCCTTACTTTTGGGCGCTGCCGTGTGTCAAGATATAAGATTAGGGCCACAATAGGGATATTTCTGAAGTCAGGGAAACAAAGGGTTTTTAAAATAAAACTAGAGGATCAAAAAACTCACTACACCACTAGATGAAAACATTAAGAGGTCTATTTTTAAAAATGGGTTCACTTTGAGGGGTGGTTCTATTATTCTGACACTTATAAGCCTTTGCAAACTTAGCTTCAAAAAAATATATGTTAAAATAGTGTCTCCTACATTTATTTTTTTAAAGTATAGGTTTTTGGAAAGTGCAGCCAAAATTAAGTATAGAGATGTGGAAATATATTTGATAAAAAATATTGAATAGTATTTATGTATGTATGTGAAATATTGCAGTTCAAAATAGGAACAATTTTCATTGATTTTTGTGTTTTTTTATAAATATATGCAAATTTTAGTAGTTAAATTACAATATGTGATGAAAAACAATGTCAGAATTACTTGGAATGTGCAAAACCTTAACGTAGTTATTCTGTACTAAAGTCACACATGCCAGATTTCCAAACTCTGTCTGGTGATTTAGTCCCAAGCAGGCTTGGTCACCAAAGGGTTAAGTTCTTCATAATGGATAGGTCAATTTAAGTTTATTCTTTGCCTTCATATGCTATTGAATAAAGTATTACTAATTACTCCAATACACACATCAACCAAAATTAGTACAATGAAAAAAGAGAATTCATGAAAGGCAAATAAAGGATACCACTTTTCTTTCGGGGGTATAATTCCATTTTAATATTAGTTAAACTAATATTAATAATACACCAAATCTTAGCATGGAATTTGGATCTGGTTTGTAATAACATAATCCTATTTTTATAATAGCTTTCTTATTTCATATATCTAGTATTTTGGCAAATTAAATGTGCACAAAAGTCTCCCGTTATTGCCTTTAGCTCCTTAGAGGTTTATCACACCAATACCTTTACATGGCTGCTTTCCAGTCTGGAAGGTGGAATTGAAGTGTGCAAGCTGTGACTTTTAATTTATACCTAGAACAAATATGACATATTAAACCCAACCTTGGAGGTGACAACTCGATTTAAAGGTTATTACTTTTACTCTTGCCGTACTTGTAAGGCATGGCTTTACATAAAAAAATAGCATTTCATGACCCAGGGTTCTTTTACTTTCCCTAATATTGTTCAGAAAATGACAATCAGCATTTAGTTTTTATTTGTTTGGCACACAATGGATAAGGCAGGGGATGATCAGTTACAAAGACTCCCATTAATATCAAGGGCTCTTTATTATTTTCAGGTGTTTATATTTTTATGCCATTCAAATGTGGTCTTGAAGGGAAGATCCATTTTTGAATAATTTTTAACAAAATCTAAAGTGTAAAAATGTGTTTTTCAAGATTTTTACTCAACTGTTGAGCAGTTTCTGAAGCTGAAAGACAGGAGCAGTAAGGCAACTGAATGCTCTCCAGGCAAAACCCAACTGTTATAAAGCAGAAGGAATACAAGGTGTCAGTTCTAAATTACATCTTATGAACCTATTACAGTGTACTTCTTTGACCATTTCCCCCTCCCTTCCTGACCAGGCACATCCCAAGCCTAGGGCGGCAAAAAGCGTGTATACAAACCATCTATGAGCCAGACATCCAACTACAAGTGTTCCATTGACCTGACGCCATTGTTCTAAAGTCTATCATGTGCACAGTGATGGAGGCGGGAATGGAGGTCTATTCTCTTCAAAGATTACTCCTGCTTATTGTCTTAGACACAATGATAACTAGACCACCTGGGCAACACCCTGAAGGGAATGTTACACCAGTCCTACTACTGGGATTATAGTATGGGTTGGCATAATGTATGGTAGCTGGACCCCTCTAGTCTTCATTTCAGGTACACTAGCAGCTCAACATTAGATTGATTTGGTGGTTAAACCAGTGGTACGGTTATTTCTACAAAGTGTCCCAGGAGCCATTTTTGAGCAGGACAACACCAGGCTGCATGTTGCTTGCGCTTCTGTGAGCAGCCTGCGTGGCCTAAACATGTTACCATGGCGTTTAGCGTCTCTGGACTTGTCTCCCATTGAGTATATCTGGGATGTCATTGGTCGGCAATTGCATAATTCAAGATGTTTTTAATATTTTGTTTCAATTTTTTATTATTTGCCTATTAGTAACATGTCCATCGATCCTCCGATTTCCATAATTCCATGACTTTTTCTTCTTGGTGTTGCAATATCAATGTTGAGGAGTTTATCATAGCAGCTAGGCTCTATCCCCTCTGAAGCTAAGGGGTAAACTGCTAAAATGCCAGAAACAACAGCATGCTGCCGTATTATCTCCGTCCAAAATGCCTGATCAGTTGCCGGAATGCCAGATCCGGGATTAATTTACATTGAAATGTATTAGTGCCGGATCCGGCATTAAAAATACCGCATTGACGGATCCGGCATTCTGGTCTGTGCATGTGCAGACCTTTAAAAATGTGAAAAAAAATAAATACCGGATCCATTTTGCCTGATGACACCGGAAAAACGGATCTAGTATTGCAATGCATTTTTCTGACTGATAAGGCATTTTTCAGACCTGATCAGTCTGAAAAATGCCTTATCAGTCAGAAAAAATGACATACATTTGCATACAGGTTGCCTGATCAGGCAGGCAGTTCAGGCAACGGAACTGCTTGCCGGATCACACTGCCGCAAGTGTGAAAGTACTCTTATTCTGAAAAGTCAGCTGAAATGACAAGTATGCTTCAGTTTTCTTTTGTCAGGAAATCATGAATTGTGATAAAATAAACACGTGTAGACATGTATAATGGTACCGTTACACGAGTAGATGATTGGTATGATTGAGTGGCGAACGAATCATTTCTTGGTGTAGTGAACATTTCAACAATGACCCTTTAGATGTGCTGATAATCGTTCACAAAATTGTAATTTCGACCCACAGTGTATTCGCATGAAATCGTACGTGCAGTGAATGATTCCTGTTTACACGTATGAAATCGTTAATGTCCAATGCTGATTTGCGCCCACACATGATCGAACCAATGAGAAATCTACTTATTGGGGTTTGTCACTCTATCGTTCATTACTTTTACAGTGCGCCATAATCGGGTTCGATTTAATCATAATTTGCACTATAATCAGCTTGTGTAAAGATACCTTAAGAAGCTCAAGATAATTTGCGCATCATTATACTTGCTATTATTGTTCAAACAGGAACTAAAGTCTAGCATTTTATCAGATCAGTCTTACAGTACATAAATATATCCGTGGGGAGCACTAAAGAGATCATTTACTGCAATTACACAGAAGCTGCTGAGTGTTAGGTATTGGCGAATTGTGCACAATTCAATTACAGCGTATACTGATAAACCTTGAATAGTTGCAGTTAAAGGGGCACTTCACATAAAGTCCATCTTATCTAACTTACATTTTCTTTAATGACATTACGTACACAAGGTCCAGATAGATGCCTGCTGTATGATGACCACTGTATCTGATACATCACCAATTCTGAGAACCATGGGAGTCATTTATCAAATCTGCTATGCCAGTTTTGTGGTGTAGAAAAGATGCAAGCGATGGCTGCGTGCAACATTTAATGTATATTTTTGCGTCATATTTTGTGACATTTGGTGAGCCTCAACACTTTTAGAAGTGGAGTGAAAGTGAAAGTGGGTCAAGATTTCAGGTTACAACACCTTTAAGTCTCATTTATGATGTGCAATTATTTAAAAAGTCGCAAAAAAGTCACATCACTTGCACCAAATATATTATTGCTGTGCACAATTTCATAAATTTGACACAACCTCACAGAGCAAAGATAGACTTAAAACTGATGTCAAAACCCGCGCAAATGCTAAATTCTCCCCATCCTAATTCCGTAGACAAACATTGGCAGTTGCAGTCTACGTCACTCTCATCCAGTTTTTTAAAGAGATCATCTCACCTCAGACATTGGTGGCATCCGTTCCTACATCTGGAGCCACAGAGATGAGCTGTCCGTGGTCCTGTGGCTCCAGATGCTCCTGTGTGACAGTGATCATGTGACATCAGTCCTGGCACATGCACAGTGAGTGCTTGAAGCTGAGATGTGTACACCTCTGCTCACTGTGCATGTCAGGATTGTGGCTGTGCAAGGAGGACTTCTGCTCCTGCGCAATATTATGCATGGCCAGGTGCTGACATGAAAGCAAGTTTAGGACTATGAGAGGAAGAGGGGAGGTCTGTGAGAGTGAAATGGGCAGAAGAGTGGAGGGAAGTTCAGGAACATTTTCAAAGTTTATTTTTGACATACACACACTACTTTTGAGCATAAACGAAACAATTTTATAAATGATGGGAGCATTAACAGTAGGAATATGCAAATAGCTTCTGTTAAAGCGGCTCTGTCACGAGGATCAACCATAGTAAACCTATTAAATCATGCTGATTAAAACCATACCTTTCTTTTGTCTGTACGTTAAACGGCTGCAGAGAAATCTGCGTTTTTTTCATATGCACTGATTTGTAACACCCCCTGTGCTCTGCACACTCCCCCTCCCCTAGATTGACAGGGCTAGACATGCTGAGGGCAGAGCTGTGTCCTGGGTTAAACATATCTACTGTAAATATGTGTATTATACGCACTATGTACTATAGTTTCGCCACACTGCAAATCTACATAGAACTGCTTTATTCGCAGGCACAATATATGATTATAAAGACACCAGTAATATATATTAGCTTATAAGCATAGAAAACCATGCAACTTCTATACAGTAATGCTATAGCTTTGTGGTTTCGTGATCTACCTTGCATATAGACATCCTTGGTTTAAGTCTTAGGAGAGAGATTATTTTTTTTTTTCTTTAAAACCACTTTAAAAGGAAATACTATAATAAATAAATAATATGTAATCTAATAATAACAATAATAATAATAATAATAATAATAAGACCTTACTATATTGAATTTAAGAATAGTGTTTTTTTTCTAAAACCTGTTACTGCTTTATTCACAGACACAATACATGATTATGATGAGGTTTAACACTGACAAATGTAAAGTTATGCACAGGAATAATGCAAGTCACCCGTACATACTAAATGGTAAAACACTCGGTAACACTGACATGGAAAAGGATCTAGGAATTTTAATAAACAGCAAACTAAGCTGTAAAAACCAGTGTCAGGCAGCTGCTGCCAAGGCCAATAAGAGAATGGGTTGCATTGCAACTGTGTACAGTTCTGGGCTCATGTGAACAAGGCAGACATAGCAGAGCTGGAGAGGGTTCAGAGGAGGGCAACTCAAGTAATAACTGGAATGGGGCAACTACAGTACCCTGAAAGGTTATCAAAGTTAGGGTTATTCACTTTAGAAAAAAGACGACTGAGGGGAGATCTAATAACTATGTATAAATATATCAGGGGTCAGTACTGAGATCTCTCCCATCATCTATTTATCCCCAGGACTGTGACTGTGACGAGGGGACATCCTCTGCGTCTGGAGGAAAGAAGGTTTGTACACAAACATAGAAAAGGATTCTTCACTGTAAGAGCAGTGAGACTATGGAACTCTCTGCCTGAGGAGGTGGTGATGGTGAGTACAATAAAGGAATTCAAGAGGGGACTGGATGTATTTCTGGAGAGTAATAATATTACAGGTTATAACTACTAGAGATGGGTCGTTGATCCAGGGAGTTATTCTGATTGGAGTCGGGAAGGAATTTTTTCCTCTTAAGTGGGGAAAATTGGCTTCTGCCTCACAGGGGTTTATTGCCTTCCTCTGGATCAACTTGTAGGAAACAGGCCGAACTGGATGGACAGATGTCTTTTTTCGGTCTTATATACTATGTTACTATGAAGAAACCTGTAACATTTATTATCTTTCTGAAAAACATTATTCTCAATATAATAAGGACATAGACTTTTCTTATGGGAACTATGTGGAAGAAATAAAACATCTTAAGAAATAAAACTTCAATATAAAGTTTCTATTAGGATTCAAACCTGTGGTGTCTACATACAAAACCAATTCCTTAAGCTCTAAGCTCTAACTTCCCCACATAAGAATACATGTTTTTTTCTATACTCATAAGCTAACCCACATTACCAGTGTCTTTATAATCATATATTCTGCCTGTGAATACAGCAGTAATATGTATATCAGCTTTCTGAGTAGATCTCAGTGTGATGAAGCTATAGTACATAATGTGTATAATACACATATATACAGTAGATATGTATAAACCAGGACAGTGTTCAAATTGTTCATTTGCGTATGATTAAAAGCAGATTTCTCTGCAGCTGTTTAACATACAGACAAAAGAAAGGTATAGTCTTAATCATGATGAGCACTATTAGCCAGAATGTCTGGTTTAATAGGGTTGATCCCAGTGATACCTCTTTAAACGTATTTATTTTAGAATTTATATTTAATTTTTTTGTATATCACTATCTACATAAAAAAAAAAAATTCTATAATCCTGCAATCTTTGTAGGATAATTAGGCCTAATAATAGGTCATGATGGCCTGTTCTTTACAGGTAACTTTTCAATTAGAATTACAATGACAAATAACACCTCTATATAGATAAGACAGGATCCACCATTCATAATAGGTGATATCACAGTTTATCAGCTCTCTCCTGACCTCTGCACAGATCACAGGGTATGCCTAGAAAACTCCTTCATAGAAATGAATGGGGTCAGCTCCTATCAATTGTGTATATGGCCCAATTCCCTTACACATTTTCATTACTCTTCATGGGAATTAAGGGTCTACACCTTGAAAAACAGCCACAGACATATCATACTGCCAGACCGTGAATAATGGATTCACACATAGGCCCACATTTAGGCTGGGCCTGAACGGAAATCTTGGCGCTGACATCGCATGAGGGAAGATCGCACTTTCACTACGCTGCAGGAGCCATGTTGTGGAGTCAAAAAATTAGCATTAGGACTGGTTCCTCAATGTCCCGGACATCCTGAAGGCTGGTCAATGTTCCATTCACAAACACCAGATGGAACAATCATGGTAGCTAATGATGCCTCACACCATGACACCTGGTGTGGATCCTGTGTGTCTCTGCACAATGCATGATGTCAGTAGGCGTTCTCCAGCCCTCCTGTGTACTCTGACGCAGCCATCAATGGCAAACAATAGTGTTCAGTGATGAAAGCAGGTTCTGCCTTGGCACTAATGATGGTTGCATCAGAGTCCCCTAGTGGCGCACAAACTGACAGAAATGTCCTTTCAATGAGAAGAAAGGTCCAGCGTTCTGCAATATTTTTACCTGCAAATTTGACGTAACTTCCCCACTTGACAGAATTTGCAACTAAGGCCCGTGACTGAGACCCTGATGGAAATGTGAGCAGAGGCTTTACTTTCTGTCAGAGGTAGACAGTGGTGGTACTCCCTGACCTATACCAACATGTGTTACTGTAAGTTATGTTATGTATTACACAAGTGACCCATAAGTTCCCATAATAAATAAAAACTGTATGCTGCACAGTATACTTTTTTTGTGGGATGCCTATACATAGAAAAGAACATCATGCTATCCTTTCCAAAACAGCTAAATAGAGGTATCTCCCAAAAAACAGAACGCCAGCTATTGGAAGTGGCTTCCTATGATTCAAGATGCCAAGGCTTGTTGGAAAGTCAGATCTTGACTAATGGGAGCCCCTTCCAATTAGTGGCACTAGTGAGATGGTTTTCTTTCTTGGTAGATACCTCTTTGCATATTAGTTTCCCATGGATCATTGCCGATAAGTCTCCATGCAGGACTGATTGGAGATTCAGTACCCTGACTAAGGGTACTTTTACACTTGTGTTAAAGTTTTCCGGTATTGAGTTCCGTCCTAGGGGCTCAATACCGGAACAAAACTGATTAGTTTTATCCTAATGCATTCTAAATGGAGAGCAATCTGTTCAGTAAGCATCAGGATGTCTTCAGTTCAGTTACTCTTACGGTATTTGGCCGGAGAAAATACCACAGCTGCGGTATTTTCTCCATCCAAAATTCCAGGACACTTGCTGGAATGCCGGATCAGGCATTATTTTCCATTGAAATGAATTAATGCCGGATCCGGCATCAAGTGTTCTGGCAAAACGGATCTGGTCTGCGCATGTCAGACCTTTAAAAATGCAAAAAAAATTTTTTAATAAAATACCGGATCCATTGTTCCGGATGACACCAGAGAGACGGATCCGGTGTTTCTATGCATTTTTTAGACGGATCCGCATCCGGATCGATCTACAAATGCTTTCCGTTTGCACACGGATTTCCGGATCCGGCAGGTAGTTCCGGCGACGAAACTGCCTGCCGGATCCTCACAACGCAGTATACCTGTCTGGTGGATCCTCTAAGGAGCTCCTGGAATATACTATATTGAGAAGTTGCAGAGACGTGAACAATATTTCATAAACCCAGACAGTAAACGGAAATGAAAACCGTAGATAGAGGGAGGAGCTTCAGTGGGTGCACTTCCAATGAGTTAATTATTGATATCCAGAAAGATCTCAACAAGATTTTATTGTGTTTATGCGAATGTTTTACATTATGTTTGAGTGTTTAATACAAAATGGCCTTTTATTTAAATATTTCTTTCTGAAATGACACAACAGGAGTAATGAAAGTGGAGAACCAGTAGATGGCAGTAATGGAGAGCACAATCTTGTGGAAGTTTGAAAGAAAAGTTTAAAGTAAATAATAATAATAATAATAATAATAATAATGATCTTTATAGTGCCAACATATTCTGCAGCGATTTACAACCAGAGGGTTCATGTACAAACAAAACAATGATATATTACATAGCAACAAACATGTCAACAATTAAAACAAGAGGAGTGAGGACCCTGCATGCAAGAGCTTTCAATCTATTAGGAGATAGGGATGACACAAATTGTAAAAAGTGCTTGTGTTGTCTAATGATCCGGCTCTTAACAAATGTAGGAGAGTAGATATAAAGCTGCATGAGCCAGTCCCAGCTTATATCTGTAGTGCTTCTTAATGCATGGGGTGTGGTGGATATTGTTTGATGATACCGTGTTTCTCCAAAAATAAGACAGGGTCTTATATTATTTTTTTTCTCCAAAAAAAGGGTTAGGGCTTATTATTGGGGTAGGGCTTATTTTGGCTCTATGTTTGGTAACATATTTTATATAGACACATGCCAATTACAGAACAGTCCCTGGACAGGTGCTTATATTAAACATGACTATAACCCCCCCTCATCCATAGGAATGCACCCATATACTGCAGTATATGGGTGCATTCCTATGGATGAGGGGGGGTTATTATAGTCAAATTTGCTACACATCTTTCATTCTGGTACCGTATATTGCCCCTGAGCTGTCCTTACCCAAGGGACCTAGGCAGCAATCTACGGTACCAGGGAGAGATATGACACGGGAGAGATGTAGGGAGCTTCTCCAGGCAGCAGAGAGGAGAAGGAGATCCTCCTACTGCCTCCTTCATGTAAGTAAGAACGTGCGGGCTGGCAGCAGTGCAGGCCATACAGAGAAGCCAGTATAATTTAGCATTTAGTGAAGCCGCCAGCCCGCCCATCAGGTGTTGCTTAGTGCCATGATGTATGCGCGGGCTGGCGGCTTCACTGAAGGCCAATTCACTGAAGCTTGAAGCCTGCGCTGCCTGTGCTGTCCGCCCGCCCACAGTTTCATGGCAGCTCAGGAGCCATTAGTGAGCGCCCCTGAGTAGGGATGAGCGAACCCGAACTGTATAGGGGTTCGTACCGAATTTTGGGGTGTTCGTGACACGGACCCGAACATTTACGTAAAATTTCGGGTTCGTTGTTCGGCTATTTCTTCCCGCTTTCTGAAGGGCTGCACAGCAGCCAATCAGCTAGCGTTTTACTTCTTGCCCTAAGAAGCCATCACAGCCATGCCTACTAATGGCATGGCTGTGATTGGCCAAGTGCAGCATGTGACCTAGCCTCTATTTAAGCTGGAGTCCCTCTGCTCTGATTAGTGTAGGTATAGGATTCAGCTGCTGTTAGGGCGAGATTAGGCAGGTTAAATAAACATTAAACAATATATATGGAGGTACGCTAAAATTAAAATAAAACTTTATTGGTCAATAAGATTAAAACACTGGGGTAATACCCTATATCAACTCCCTGATGCACCCTTGTGTCAACACATTGTCCAGGAGTATATGGTCAATGAGATATGTAGCTATTGAATAGGATATCAGAGACCACATCAAACCCCCAGGACCAAGTCAAACACTGTACACCTGGCACAGGGATAAATATTTATAAAGGGCAGGTGAGTGGTGCCCAAATTATTCTTTGGACTTACACTGTGGACAATGGACAGTGGTGCGCATTACTGTCCATATCACAGAAAGGTGCTCAGTGCACACTAAAAGGGGACCCACTGACCCATGTGAGCCAGCCTATAGCGGGTACCCCAATTAGCTACCGTGAGATATATGTTTTGGGGTGAAATTCAATTGCCAAAATAGCAATACCGTAAATCTGGTGTTCCAGCTGTGACTGGACAAGTTTAATAGTGTCCGGCAAAGAATATATTTTGTTCTGGGGTGAAATTCAATTGCCAAAATAGCAATACCATAAATTATTGGTTTCAGCTGTTGCTGGCCAAATTTAATAGTGTCCGGCAAAGGATAGATTTTTTTTCTGGGGTGATATTCAATTGCCAAAATAGCAATCCCCTAAATCTGGTGTCCCAGCAGTGGCTGGCCAAGTTTAATAGTGTCCGGCAAAGGATACCGTATAGGGTTATAGAGATTTAGATTTATAGAGACTTGTAGTGCGTGCTAACTGCTGAACAGCTGTGCCACTGATGTGGACACAGCTCATCGGCGCTGTTCAGCAGTTAGCACACACTACAAGTGCCTCAATGCCCAGCCAGCGCGTACTAGGCTCCTGATGAGTAGTGAAACGCGTCAAGCCACAGCTGCATTAATGGGCACTGCATTCTTAAAACACTGCTAAATCTCTATACACCCGGTTTGCTCCAGTGCGCGTTGAGTGCTGGGTAGCCGCCTCACAACCGCGGGCAGCATCCAGCAGCGCTTAGTCCTGTGAATGCACGCCGATTTCTGCTGGCTGTAAGATTCCCTAATAGAGGGGACGCCAGACGTGCGTACATTCACAAGGCAGGGCTGATTCTAGGGCGCACTGATTACCGGTGCTCAAGTGGGGCATGTCATGCACCCCTTTGTTTGCCACGGGGTTTTATAGACTGGTTATACTCCCTTTCGCTCATAGGAGATACCAATCTTATACCCCACGTGACGAATACCTGTGTATCCCAAATCCAGGGTTGGCTTTCCGGTGGCTGTAAGATCCTCACTTAAGGACGCCATTCAACAGCCTGCACCTTGTGGGTTATAGATACCCAAGCAGCACATTAGCGAGCTCGGTGGTTCAGTGGTACAACCACATAGGCCACTGAATGCTTAGAGCTCGCATAGCTGCGCTGCCGTGTGTCTCGATTCAGTCAAGATACAATCACGGCATCGATTTATTGAGGTGCATGCTCCGTATTACATGCTTGTAGTCTCCGTTAACTAAGAGACAGGCATGGTTATTTGCTTAATGAGTTTTGGGTGCCCCATGACTTATTTGGTTCAGGTCCTCTGGTAGGCACAAATTCCATCACTCATTTATTGATTTATATGGATATTACCACCACTCTCTCTATTTTTTTTTTTAAAGAAGCTAATAAAATCGTTAATTTTAGCCTTCATCACACTTCTTACCTTTCCGTGACCAGAAATAATAGCATTCTTAAAAAAGAATGCATAGTAAAATGAAGTGGAAGGGGTTAAAAATAATAAAAGTTATCATTTCCCCTTATAACATGGTTATAAGGGGAAATAATAGCATTCTCCAGAAGACCCGAAACCGGATTTCAGTGATGAAGTCCGGCTTCGGGTCTGGGTACCAAACATGGCGATTTTTCTCACGTGCGTGCAAAACGCATTACAAACGTTTGCACCCGCGCGGGAAAAATGCGCATATTCCCGCAATGCACCCGCCTCTGAAAGGGGCCTCAGAGTGCATCTCCAAGTGTATTTCTTTCCGTTAAAGGGTATATTACACAAAGTGTTAAAATACAAGTTCTGAAAACATACCGTAATCCTATATATTTTTTCACACGCTACTGTGCATCTCTAAGTGTAAATCTGTACGTAAAAAGATACCTGTCATCCAGGGCCTAAATACTAGGCATACAATTGATATTCCCCTAAATCAGTGGTTACTGCTGTGCCTGGATTAGTGTAATACGGTACATAAATAGATAGCCAGATGGTGTTAGGTGGATGTAAAAAAAAGGCCTGAATTTGAATTCAATACATTGGGCCAAATCATTTTTTTCTTATTGTGGTAAACGGTTAACAACATCTAGTAAGGGATGCGGACATGGTTGTGGTGTTAGTGGACCCTCTGGTGCTGGGAGAGGACATGGCCATTCTGCCACAGCCACACATCCTAGTGAACCAACTACCTCAGGTTCCAGTACCCGCCCGAATTTACAGCGATATTTGGTGGGGCCTAATGCCGTTCTAAGGATGGTAAGGCCTGAGCAGGTACAGGCGCTAGTCAATTGGGTGGCCGACAGTGGATCCAGCACGTTCACATCATTATCTCCCACCCAGTCTTCTGCAGAAAGTGCACAGGTGGTGACTGAAAACCAAGCCCATCAGTCTGTCACATTACCCCCATGCATATCAGGGAAACTGTCTGAGCCTCAAGTTATGCAGCAGTCTCTTATGCTGTTTCTGTGGCAAGGTCCACCTAACCACAGATACGTGGACCAGTAAGCATGGCCAGGGACGCTATATCTCCCTAACTGCACACTGGGTAAATGTAGTGGCGGCTGGGCCCCAGGCGGAGAGTTCTTTGGCGCACAGCCTTCCGCTGCCAAGGATCGCAAGGCACCATTCTTTGCCTCCAGTAGCCTCCTCCTCCTACTCGGCTTCCTCCTCCTCATCCAGTCAGCCACACACCTTCACCACCAATTTCAGCACAGCCCGGGGTAAACTTCAGCAGGCCGTTCTGAAACTCATATGTTTGGGGGACAGGCCCCACACCGCACAGGAGTTGTGTCGGGGTATTGAACAACAGACCGACAAATGGTTGCTGCCGGTGGGCCTCAAGCCTGGCCGTGTGCGATAATGGGCGAAATCTCGTCGCAGCTCTGGGACTAGCCGGTTTGACGCACATCCCTTGCCTGGCGCATGTGCTGAAATTGGTGGTGCAAATATATATAGGGGAAGCAGGGGAAGCGGCTGCTTTGGGGCCCTGACCCAGAAGGGGCCCATCCAAGAGGAGGAGAAGTACTAAAAGATTTTGTCAGGGCCCCTCAACATTATTACACAATAAAATTATATACAGTGGCAGTATAGACAGTGTAGAAAACGGATGGAACAGCTGCTGGGCCTGGTCTGAGAGAGTGATCTTTACTAGCCACAGGAAAGGGGGCGGCGTGAAAGGAAGGGGTTGTGAAAAAATTACTGGGGGAGGGGGCCCCATTAAAAAATTAGCTGTAGGGCCCAGTCATTTCTAGTTACGCCACTGCAGCTACCCAGACATGTCAGAGCTGCTGCATAAAGTGTGGGCCGTCTGTGCGTGCTTCCGGCGTGCACATCCTGCCGCTGCTCGCCTGTCTGCGCTACAGTGTAACTTCGGCCTTCCCGCTCACCTCATATGCGACATGCCCACCAGGTGGAACTCCACCTTGCACATGCTGGAGAGATTACGCCGTTATCAGCGTTACAATACCACTTCTATGTCTCCTTGAGAAAACACTTAGGGCGATGATGGAAGAGGAAGCGGCCCAGGATGAGGAGGAGGAGTACACTTTAGGAACCAACAGTAGTTCCACCAGATCCTCTCCCCTTTTTTCCACCTGGCACAATAATTTGCGTTTTACAGCTATATGTGGAAAACAAAGTCTGCTGTCTGGCTCTACCAGTTTACCATCTATAGATTTCACATTTTCTCGGGCTCTAGTAAGGGTGGGATCTTTTAATTGCTCAGCACCAAATTGCTCTTACCTTACTGCAAGATCTGGCAAATTGTCGCTAAGGGAGTCTTCTCTCTCTGGACTGTTCTGACCCTCTTCTAACCCGACATTATGGTCCGAGACCTCAGGCTCCCCCACCATAACAGACAGAGGAAATGATTCATCCTCAACAGTAGACCCTCTTATATACCCACACACTTCGGTACTCTGGGTTGATTCATCCCTTTCCTGACAGACCTTTGTAAGTTTATGTTCCCATAGCTGCCAGAAATGTGGGAAATCGCGCCCCATGATAACATCATGCATTAACCTGGACACTACACCGACCATAAATTTTTCTGCCCCGAACTGGGTATTTACATCTACCACCGTCGTGTAATAATCACGGGTGTCTCCATGTATACAGGTCACTGCAAAGGTTTTTGGTTGCCATTTCCTGGGGTTTACCAAATCCGAGTGACCAGACTGCCCGAGTCCAATAAGGCACTCATTTCTTTACCTTCCACAGTGATAACAGACATTTGTTTCTCATCCCCAGTATTTGGTAAAGCCACACACGCAAGCTGAGCATACAGTGATAAACGGCGGTTTATATAGGAAGCATCACATTTCATTGGTTCACTATACATTGGACAATTAGCAACAACATGACCTGGCATTTGACATCTGAAACATTTTATCAAGTCCTTATTAAGCCTCTTATAGGCCACAGACTTCCCTGGCACAGCTTGCCAGCTTCTGGAACCCGTGTCTCTAGTCTCTCCACTTGCACCCAGAGACATATTACTTCTGCCAGCCCCCTTTTCCCTTAGAACAGTCTTACCAGGTAGCCCTGGAGATCTCCGCTGCAGGGCTGAGGGGCGCTGTGGCAGACTTAGTAACTCCTCAGCATTTTTGGGGACCCCATGTCTCACCCACTTACGCAGTGTAACGGGGAGGGCCCTTAAGTACTGGTCCATCACAACCCGCTCCACCATCTGGAAGCCGGTCAGGATCTCCGGTTGCAACCACTTCTTGGTCAGGTGTATAAGGTCATGCATTTGGGAACGTGGAGGTTTATCCATGCTATAGTCCCAGTTGTGCACGGACTGAAAGCATAACACCAAGGTGTGTAAGGATCTCCTTTTTTAGAGTAACATAGTCCATAGCATCATGATTCTCCAGGTCAAAATATGCCTTTTGAGGGTCTCCTGAAAGGAAGGGCGCCACCAGTCTTGCCCACTGTGCCCTGAGCCAACCCTCTCACTCGGCTGTCCTTTCGAAGGTGGTCAGGTAGGCTCCCACATCATCTGTGTCTGTCATCTTTTGCAAAAAGTGACTAGCCCTTATGGACGAATGAGGGGTGTCTGCCATACCAGAGACACGTCCAGCAACACTGGTTAGTTGCTGCACAACAACTGCTAAGGCCTCCAGGTCTTGTCTTTGCGCCTCCTGTGCAGCCTCCAGTTGGGAAGTCAGCCTGTGGCTGGTTTCCTCAAGCGCCTTTTGCTGCACCCTGGTAGCCTCTTGTTGAGATGCAACAGCCTGCAACACACCTTTACCACATCCTCCATTTTTCAAGAGGCAGAAATACAGTCTTTAGTGTGCTGTGAAAATCGACTCTGGCCCTTTAACTTGCTGCACAGCTTGCACCACAGAAGAGAAAAAAAAAAAAAACAGTCCAGTTTTAACCACAGCAGCTTTCCAGCAGCACCCGCTTCAGTGCAAAACAGGCTTCCTGCCCTTTTTATGCCATAGCATCCTCCACCATATGTAAGGGATCAGTTAGCGGGGTGTCGTCTCCTGGGTAGAAAGGCACCGTTTAGCAGGCACACCATAGAAATTGCAGTCATGACATTTCTTTAACTGGCCTCAGCCAGTTTTATTGATAGGTGAGGTACAGACCACAAAAAGCAATATAACAAACAAAATTCTAAGCCTGTCCGGCTCTAACTATACAGCAGGAAACCTAACTGCACAAGTGCCGGCCTAATACCGGGCACCAAACAAAATAGCAAGGTCCATACCTCTAGGAGTGCTCTCTCAGGCTCTAAGCATGTAACCTGTTCCCAGGTGGAGCAAGCTGTGTCTATATTCTCAGCCTTATATCAGACTAGCACTCCTGAGGAGTGATTACCTGACAGCCCAAAACCCGGACTGTCCGGATGGAGTGGGGGCCCACCCTTCTCTCCCCACTCCAGCAACACAGGCCCTAAAACCAGGTTTTTATACAAACCCAAATTGCAGAGACGTCTGCATAGACCTCTGAATTTCCCTGGTTGCATTTTAAATGACAGAAGTGAGGAATCTTGGACACACATAGACCCCGTCCACCACTTCTTCAGACACTCTGTCACAACAGATTGAGGGGTATTGAGGCATTGAGTAAAGCTTTATTTTTTATTTTAGCACAAGATACAACATAACAAAATGTGAAAAAAGTGAAAGGGTCTCTGAAGACTTTCTGAATGCACTGTACCTAGTCAGTACAGTTGAAAAAAGACACATGTCTATCAAGTTCAACCAGGGGAGGAAAGAGGATATGAATTCTTCAGCAATGTAGCAATCCTTGACAATGGGCAGTAAAAACACCAATGACAAAATGTGCCAGAAAGGTAGGTAAAGGGTGCTAGAAAAAGATTACAATTTATCTTCTCCATATCTATGAAAACCATGACCTATTATAAGTGTTGTTCCTCAGCATGTATAAAAGATTTGAACAAAGATGTTTTTTTTTTTAAAAGAAAGTACTTGTATGATATCATACCCCGGAGATGCAGCAAGAAAAATCTGTACATCTAGTATGTAGTACATTATATCAAATATATTATTATGAAATGTGTAATATTTTGATACATTAAGTTAAGGCAAATTAAGTGGCCGTCTCTCTCTTCATGGCTCATTCACACAACCAATTTATGAATTGTATGGGGGCATAATATTACATTCCTAGATTTTTATGGGCCCCCACTGTATCTACATAGACCTATGATTATATGCATATTAATATGAATTTGACAAAACAAAAATTGTGAAACGCCTCCATAGGATCAACCATTACAAAAAATTCTTCCTTAGACATCTCGGTAAGGCCTCATGCACACGCAATTTGCGGTCCCCAATGCACGGGCAACATCCGTGCGACGGCCGGGACGGATCGAGACCCATTCAACTTGGATATGGGAAAGATATTTTTATATTTTTATACTATGGGCGTTTCACACATGGCGATACCCATGATGTATATTTTTTTTAGTTCTTTTATTTTTATTTTGGGGAAAGGGGGGTGATTTAATTTTTTTTGTAAGAACTAAATTTTTTTTTTTTTTACACTTTTTTATAGTTCCCATAGGGAACTATAACAAGCAATCATAGGGTAATCATAGGGCTAAAAAAATGGCGGTCCAGCTTAAGACCTTGTAGTGACCGCCGTAAAAAGGCGTATGGGTCACTAAGGGTTAATGCCAAAAAAAATTCGATCTGGTGGGGTTTATTAACATTATGTTAAAGAAATGGTGATTTTTCAGGCATTTTCAGGCATCTCTCTACAAAAGAAAACGTCATCTACAAAATTGTTTGTACAAAAAGCCAGTTAAAAAATGCCTTAAAAATAGGTGCGATATTTAATTTAGTGGTTAGTAAACATCAAATCAAATTGGTTTCTGTATGGGCTCTAAGGGCTGAGTTCACACATAGGTTTTTGCAGGTATTTTTCTTGTCATTGTCATGCTGAAAGATGAAGTTCCTCTTCATGTTCAGCTTTCTAGCAGAAGCCTGAAGGTTTTGTGCCAATATTGAGTGGTATTTGGAACTGTTCATAATTCCCTCTATCTTAACTAAGGCCCAAGTTCCAGCTGAAGAAAAACGGCCCCGAAGCACAATGCTGCCACCACCATGCTTCACTGTGGGTATGGGGTTCTCTTCATGATGTGCAGTGTTGTTTTGCACCAAACATATCTTTTGAAATTATGGCCAAAAAGTTCAACCTTGGTTTCATCAGACCATAACATCTTTTCCCACATGCTTTTGGGAGACTTCACATGTGTTTTTGCACAATCTAGCCTGGCTTGGATGTTTTTCTTCGTAAGAAAAGGCTTTCGTCTTGCCACTCTAACCCATAGCCCAGACATATGAACAATACGGGAGATTGTTGTCACATGTACCACACAGCCAGTACTTGCCAGATATTCCTGCAGCTTCTTTAATGTTGCTGTAGGCATCTTGGTCGCCTCCCAGACCAGTTTTTCTTCTCGTCTTTTCATCAATTTTGGAGGGACGTCCAGTTCTTGGTAATGTCACTGTTGTGCCATATTTTCTCCACTTGATGATGACTGTCTTCACTGGATTCCATGGTATATCTAATGCCTTG
This sequence comes from Bufotes viridis, assembly GCA_033119425.1. NCBI lineage: Eukaryota > Metazoa > Chordata > Amphibia > Anura > Bufonidae > Bufotes > Bufotes viridis. The sequence continues at coordinate 105,167,031 of CM065591.1, forward strand.
GGAATTCTTTTGTACCCTTCTCCTGACTGATACCTTTTAACAATGAGATCCCTGTGATGCTTTGGAAGCTCTCTGTGGACCATGGCTTTTTCTGTGGGATGCGACTAAGAAAATTTCAGGAAAGACCCAAATATAGCAGCTGAACTTTATTTGGGGTTAATCAGAGGCACTGTAAATGATGGTAGGTGTATGCTGACTCCTATTTTGAATGTGATTGCTGAATTCTGAACACAGCTACATCCCCAATTACACTTAGGCCTCTTGCACACGAACGTATGGCTTTTTCAGTGTTTTGCGGTCCGTTTTTATCGGATCCGTTTTCTAGTTTTTTGCTTCCGTTGTGTTTCCATTTTGGTTCAGTTTTTCCGTATGGCATATACAGTATACAGTAATTCTATAATAAAAATTGGGCTGGTCTTAAAATTTTCAATAGATTGTTCAGCAAAAACGGAACAGATACGGAAGACATACGGATGCCTTTCCGTATGCTTTCCGTTTTTTTGCGGACCCATTGACTTTTAATGGAGCTACTGAACATGATTTACGGACAAGAATAGGACATGGTCTATATTTAAACAGAGCGGAAAAACGGAAACGGAAGGCATACGGAGACACTTCAGTATTTTTTGCAGACCCATTGAAGTGAATGGTTCAATATACTGTCAGTATACTGAACTGAAAAAACTGCCAGTATACGGTCCGTAAAATACTGTCGTGTGCAAGAAGCCTTAGGCCTAATTCACACGTCTGTATGTGTTTTGCGGAAACACGGATCCGCAAAACACGGACGGCTGCAATGTGCATTCCGCATTTTGCGGACCACACATTGCTGCCACTATATAGAGAATGCCTGTTCTTGTCCGCAATCGCGGACAAGAATAGGACATGATCTATTTTTTTACGGAAACTCAGATGCGGAAACACGGATGCGGACATCACATAGTGTGCTGTTCACATCCATTCCTGCCCCTTTGAAATTAATGGGTCTGCAACCCTTCCGCAAAATTGCGGATGGGATGCGGATCCATTTTGCGGACGTGTGAATAAGGCCTTATGCAACAACATTATTTTAGTTTTTTTGTTTTCTTTCCTCCACCTAAAAGATTTCAGTTTGTTTTTCAATTGAGTGGTACAGTTTAAAGGTCACTTTAAGGCTACATGCACACGACCGTTGCCTGCCTCCGCGTCCGCTCCTCCTTGAAATTTTGCGTCCTTAAAAAAAAACGGATGACGGACCATTTTTTTTGACGGATCCGATTTTTATGGTAGATCCATTGTAAAAATGCCTATCCTTGTCCGCAAACGTGAAAAAAATAGGATATGCACTATTTTTTTTGACGGAATGAAAACACGGATCACGGATGCGGAACACAAACGGTTGACCATCCGCATTTTTTGACGGACCCATTGAAATGAATGGGGAAGCATCCAATCCGTGAAAAAAAACGGAACAGACGCGGAAACAAACAACGGTCGTGTGCATGGGGCCTAAAGGTGGAAAAAGTTCTTTGTCTCATTTTTTTACAGCACAGAAACCTAACATTTCAACAGGGGTGTGTAGACTTTTTTTTCCTTTCTTCTGATCCGAACAGAAAAAAACGGATGTTATTTTGAGCACCAGTTACGATCACTTTGCATCAGTTTGAGTCACTGCATGCAGGACTTTTTCTCCTGTCAGAAATAATGGAAGTGACACAAACTGATCATAAGTGATGCTCAAAATACTGGATCTGGATTTCCAGGACATCCTCCATGACAGCACATGGGAGGATGTCCAATCCAATCTCTGTAGGGACAGGAAGTGAGACAGGTTAAAAGCCCCCCCCCCTTCCCTCCAATCTCCAGTGTCTTCCTGTCCCTACAGGGATGGGATGTTGAGGCAGGATTCCGTCATTGGAAGTTAGGGTGCTTACCGAGGCACCTGGGGCCAGGTCTGGTCGGGGGTCCCGTACTCTCCTCTCAGCCCAGCGCGGGCGGCGTCCAATTTGGCCCCTGCTAGCTCCCCCTTCGGGGGTTCTCTAGCCTGTCCCGGCCTACCCTGGGCGGCGGTAGGCGGGACGCTGCAGCCGCTTCTCCTCCAGGAGCTCTGGGCTCAGCGGCGCGCTCCTGACCCGGCGACGCGGCATCACGTGACGCGGTGATGACTTCACTTCCGGGGTCAACCGGAAACAAGATGGCGGCGCCCAGTACAAGCGCTGGAGACCCGGAACTCCGGTCTCGCGCTCAGGGGTTGACTCCCCCCCTCCTGTGGGTTGAGTCCCCCTATAAGAATGGAGCAGCGCGGCAGCAGAGGTGGAAGGTAAGCCCCAGTGGGGAACGCTATCCGCTGTGTATTGCAGGTACACCATGGAACCCCAGATGTCAGCCAAATGCGAGATTTTGTCTGACTCCTCTGCTGCACCTCATGTAAGTGCCTTATCCTAAAATTCTTGGTATTCTGGAAGAATGGAAAGAGGCTGAAAAGAAACTGATTATATCTAAGGAGTTTAAAAATCGGCTGATTTTTAATCCAGAGGATACTAAATTGTGTGATGAAGTCCCTAGGATCGACATTCAGGTGGCCAAAGTTACAAAAAAGACCTCCATTCCCTTTGAGGACTCCTCAAATTTAAAGGATCCTATGGATAGGAAGGCAGAAGGGCTCCTTAAAAAAGCCTGGGAGTGTTCATCTACACTCATTAATACAAATATTACCGCCACCTCGGTAGCCAGGTCTATGGGGTTATGGCTAAATCAGCTGGAGAACCACCTTAGATTAAAAACCCCAAGGGAAGACATCCTGGAATCCATTCCCCTTCTTAAAATGGCTACGGCTTTTCTGGCGGACGCCTCGGCCGAATCTATTAGGATTGCGGCTAAAAACAGCACTCTGGGCGAACTCGGCTAGGAGGGCTCTGTGGCTGAAAAGTTGGTCGGGGGACATAGCTTCAAAAAATAAGCTCTGCTCAATCACCTTTTCTGGGTCACATGTGTTTGGTCCGGTCTTGGATACAATCCTTGAAAGTGCGGCAGATAAGAAAAAGGGGTTTCCGGAGGACAAATCTAAAAAGACCCAGTCCTTTCGTAAAAGTACAGGCCAGGGACAAACACAGAATTTCTCTAATAGAGGGAAAGGCAAGTCGGGCAGATGGAGCTACCCTAAAGGTGGAAAGGGGAGAGGGTTCCTTCTTAGACCCAACTCTTCCTCCTACCAGAACAAATGACGCCATTCCAATAGGGGGGAGACTTCGCTTCTTCAGTCATCAATGGACTCAGATAACTCAAAACCCCTGGGTGCTCCAGACAGTAAGCGAGGGGTACAAGATAGAGTTCAGCCAGCTCCCCCCACAGAGATTTTGCGTTACAACACCTCAGTCTCCGTCTCTAAAAAACCAAATGGTTCAGGACTTAGAAAAACTTTGCAAGTTGGAAGCAATAGTTCCTGTTCCAAGGCCCCAACAGAGCATAGGCCATTACTCCAAGCTGTTCTGGGTAAAAAAAAACTGACAGTTCACTAAGAACTATTATAAACCTAAAATTCTTGAACAAATGGATCCAATATTTCAGGTTCAAGATGGAGTCGATACGGTCAACAGTTCCACTGATTCCAGCAGGGGCCATGATGTGCACCATAGATCTCAAAGACGCCTACTACCATGTCCCCATACATCCGAGTCATCATCAGTTCCTCAGATTTGCTGTGAAGTTAGACGGGCTCTGTCAGTCAGACTATAGAAATACATTTCCTCACAGTCAGCTGGGCTCTGTTAGCCAGGTTACAGGGGTACATCTCCTCATAGTTGCCTGGCCCTATCTGTCAGAATATGGGGGTACAGTGCCTCAGAGTCAGTTGGGGCTCTGTCAGTCAGACTATGGGAATACATTTCCTCAGAGTCAGTCGGGCCTCTGTCAGTAAGACTACGGGGGTACATCTTCTCACAGTCAGCTGGGCTCTGTCTGTCAGACTATGGGGGTACATCTCCTCACAGTCAGGGGAGATCTGTAATTCAGACTACGGAGGTACAACTTCTCACAGTCAGGTGGTCTCTGTCTGTCAGGCTGCTGGGGTACATCTCCTTACAGTCAGCTGGGCTCTGTCAGTCAGGCTACAGGAGTACATCTCCTCTCAGTCACCTGGGCTCTGTCAGTCAGACTATGGGAGTACATTTCCTCAGAGTCAGTCGGGGCTTGGTCATTCAGACAATGGTGGTAAATCTCCTCACAGTCAGCTGGGCTCTGTCAGTCAGGCTACAGGAGTACATCTCCTCACAGTTAGACGGGCTCTGTCAGTCAGACTATGGGGGTACATCTCCTCACAGTCAGCCGGGCTCTGTCAGCCAGACTATAGAAATACATTTCCTCACAGTCAGCTGGGCTCTGTTAGTCAGGTTACAGCTGTACATCTCCTCACAGTTGCCCGGCCCTATCTGTCAGACTATGGAGGTACATTGCCTCAGAGTCAGTTGGGGCTCTGTCAGACAGACAATGGGGGAACATCTTCTCACAGTCAGCCGAGCTCTGTCAGTCAGACTATGGGAGTACATTTCTTCACAGTCAGCTGAGCTCTGTCGGAGTACATTTCCTCAGAGTCAGTCGGGGCTCTGTTAGACAGACAACGGCGGTACATCTCCTCACAGTCAGCTGGGCTCTGTCAGTCAGATTATGGGAGTACATTTCCTAACAGTCAGCTGGGCTCTGTCATTTAGGCCTCTTTCACACGGGCGTTGCGGGTGCACTCCGTCAAACAGTGCGGGTGCGTTGCGGGAATCGCAGCGATTTTTCCCTGCGAGTGCAAAGCGCTGTCATGCGTTTTGCACGTGCGGGAGAAAAATCGGCACTTTTAGTACCAGACCCGAACCTGCACTTCTTCACAGAAGTGCATGTTCGGGTCAGAAATTGTCCCGCTGGTATTATTTCACATTATAACATAGTTATAATGTGAAATAATACCCTTGGCCATCTTCCTAATGTTCAAACCGGTGCTGAATGGGTTAAAAATAATAAACTAATATTAACATACCTGTTCCATTTGATCGCGAAGCCCGGCCTCCTCTCTGTTAGCTTGCTTGTAGGAAAGGACCTGTGATGATGTCACAGCATCACATGGCTCAATCACATGCTCCATCACCATAGTGATGGAGCATGTGATTGGGCCATGTGATGTGACGTCATCACAGGTCCTTTAGATCATAGATGCTGCAGGGAAGAGAGGACAGATCGCGACTACGCGATCAAGTGGCTAAGGTAAGTTAACTTTTATTATTTTTAACCCTTCCTCATCATTTAACAATGCATTCTTTATTAAGAATGCTATTATTTCCCCTTATAACCATGTTATAAGGGGAAATAATAGAGATTGGGTCCCGTTGCTAAGCAACAATGCGGGAAAATCGCAACGCATCCGCACTTGGTTGCGGATGCTTGCGATTTTCCCGCAGCCCCATTCACTTCTATGGGGCCTGCGTTGCGTGAAAAACGCAGAATATAGAACATGCTGCGATTTTCACGCAACGCAGAAGTGATGCGTGAAAATCACCGCTCATGTGCAAAGCCCCATAGAAATGAATGGGTCCGGATTCAGTGCGGGTGCAATGCGTCCTCCTCACGCATTGCACCCGCGCGGAAAACTCGCCCGTGTGAAAGGGGCCTTAGGCTACAGGTGTACATCTCCTCACAGTCAGCCGGGCTCTGTCTGTCAGGTTACAGCTGTACATCTCCTCACAGTTGCCCGGCCCTATCAGTCAGACTTTGGGAGTACATTTCCTCAGAGTCAGTCGGGCCTCTGTCAGTAAGACTACGGGGGTACATCTTCTCACAGTCAGCTGGGCTCTGTCTGTCAGACTACAGGGGTAAATCTCCTCACAGTCAGTCGGGTCCCTGTCAGACAGACAATGGGGGTACATCTTCTCACAGTCAGCCGAGCTCTGTCAGTCAGACTATGGGAGTACATTTCTTCACAGTCAGCTGAGCTCTGTCAGACTATTGAAGTACATTTCCTCAGAGTCAGTCGGGGCTCTGTCAGTGAGATTATGGGAGTACATTTCCTCATAGTCAGCTGGGCTCTGTCAGTCGGACTATGGGGGTTCATCTCCTCCAGTGTTGCCAAACGTCCAGAAATTTCTGAACAGTTCGTAAAAATAGGTGACCTTTTCCCTGTGTTTGTGAAAAAAAATAGATATCTCTGTAATTTTTTTTTAAGGTTGGTTGTTCTTGAATAGATTATTTTGGAGGTAATTATTATAATTTTACAGCTCACAGTAAATGCTGGTGATGGGCCCTTATCAGTATACTAAGCTATAGACATGTATTACTTATAATCTTTATCATTCATTATGATTTTCCAAGGTGTCCATAAAAATTTTGGCTGTCCATGATTTTGGCATAAGTTGTCCAGAAAAACAAAAAAATCTGGTTGGCAACCCTGATATCCTCACAGTCAGCTGGGCTCTGTCAGTCAGACTATGGGGGTACATCTATCTCCTCACAGTCAGCCGGGCTCTGTCAGTCAGACTATGGGGGTACATCTATCTCCTCACAGTCAGGGGAGATCTGTAATTCAGACTACGGAGGTACAACTTCTCACAGTCAGGTGGTCTCTGTCTGTCAGGCTGCTGGGGTATATCTCCTTACAGTCAGCTGAGCTCTGTCAGTCAGGCTACAGGAGTACATCTCCTCTCAGTCACCTGGGCTCTGTCAGTCAGACTATGGGAGTACATTTCCTCAGAGTCAGTCGGGGCTTGGTCATTCAGACAATGGTGGTACATCTCCTCACAGTCAGCTGGGCTCTGTCAGTAAGGCTACAGGGGTAAATCTCCTCACAGTCAGCTGGGCTCTGTCAGTCAGGCTACAGCAGTACATCTCCTCACAGTCACCTGGGCTCTGTCAGTCAGACTATGGAAGTACATTTCCTCAGAGTCAGTCAGGGCTTGGTCATTCAGACAATGGTGGTACATCTCCTCACAGTCAGCTGGGCTCTGTCAGTAAGGCTACAGGGGTAAATCTCCTCTCAGTCACCTGGGCTCTGTCAGTCAAACTATGGGGGCACATCTCCTCACAGTCAGCCGGGCTCTGTCAGCCAGACTATAGAAATACATTTCCTCACAGTCAGCTGGGCTCTGTTAGTCAGGTTACAGCTGTACATCTCCTCACAGTTGCCCGGCCCTATCTGTCAGACTATGGAGGTACATTGCCTCAGAGTCAGTTGGGGCTCTGTCAGACAGACAATGGGGGAACATCTTCTCACAGTCAGCCGAGCTCTGTCAGTCAGACTATGGGAGTACATTTCTTCACAGTCAGCTGAGCTCTGTCAGACTATTGGAGTACATTTCCTCAGAGTCAGTCGGGGCTCTGTTAGACAGACAACGGGGGTACATCTCCTCACAGTCAGCTGGCCTCTGTCAGTGAGATTATGGGAGTACATTTCCTCATAGTCAGCTGGGCTCTGTCAGTCGGACTATGGGGGTTCATCTACTCCAGTGTTGCCAAACGTCCAGAAATTTCTGAACAGTTCGTAAAAATAGGTGACTTTTTCCCTGTGTTTGTGAAAAAAAATAGATATCTCTGTAATTTTTTTTTAAGGTTGGTTGTTCTTGAATAGATTATTTTGGAGGTAATTATTATCATTTTACAGCTCACAGTAAATGCTGGTGATGGGCCCTTATCAGTATACTAAGCTACAGACATGTATTACTTATAATCTTTATCATTCATTATGATTTTCCAAGGTGTCCATAAAATTTTTGGCTGTCCATGATTTTGGCATAAGTTGTCCAGAAAGACAAAAAAAATCTGGTTGGCAACCCTGATCTCCTCACAGTCAGCTGGGCTCTGTCAGTCAGACTATGGGGGTACATCTATCTCCTCACAGTTAGCCGGGCTCTGTCAGTCAGACTATGGGGGTACTTCTATCTCCTCACAGTCAGCTGGACTCTGTCAGTCAGACTATGGGGGTACATCTATCTCCTCACAGTCAGCCGGGCTCTGTCAGTCAGACTATGGGGGGTACATCTATCTCCTCACAGTCAACCGGGCTCTGTCAGTCGGACTATGGGGGTACATCTTTCTCTTCACAGTCAGCCGGGCTCTGTCAGTCAGACTATGGGGGTACATCTATCTCCTCACAGTCAGCCTGGCTCTGTCAGTCAGACTATGGGGGTACATCTCCTCACAGTCAGCCGGGCTCTGTCAGTCAGACTATGGGGGTACATCTATCTCCTCACAGTCAGCCGGGCTCTGTCAGTCAGACTATCGGGGTACATCTATCTCCTCACAGTCAGTCAGACTATAGGGTTGTATTTGCGAACACTCATATGATGCGGGTTTTGTTGCAAAAACTTTCTGCAACTGAAAATCAGTTCCCTTCACCTGAATGGTCTTGCACAAATCCATGTGATTGCCGCCTTATTCAAATGAATGGAAATGATTTTCAGTGGCAGAGTGCACCCTTATACTTGTGTAGGTGTCCTTCCAGGAGTGACAGGGTGTGTCCCCAGCCGTGTGGCAGTGACCTGAGAGGAAGTCCCTGGAAGCTCAGCCCTATTCCCTGTAGTCGCCACACCCTGCACTGACTGCTGGACTGTCACCCGGTGGTCCCCCTGACAGCCTGTGAGGTGAAGGAGGTGTCACTGAGGGAGGAGCCGCTCCCGCCCTGAGGTCCGAGCACTGAGAGGCTGATAAGAACATCCAGCTGGCGGCAGAGCTCACATGACGGGTGCGCTCCCCTGACTGACAGCTATCCTGTACGGCTGCTATGCCCGCAGCTGGTGCCCCAGCACCGTGCACCCTAACCTCCATGTATTCAGGTGATACGGTGAGGTTCGGGCAGTACAGGGTGTGAGGTGACTCCTTACTACTTCTACTCTCCATGTGCTGAGGGACTGAGGCAGCATGGAGAGCAACGGCATGTTCAGCACGGCGCCGGCCGCTGGAGAGCTGGTGGTGAGGGAGCAGGGGGCGCCCGGGGAGCCGCAGGGGAACCCCCAGTGTGTGGCGCCCGCTGCTTCTGCCCTGCCGGAGCAGCCGTCTTCAGGGGAAGGAGCCCAGTGGCTGAGTAAGCAGAGGTCCCTGCGGGTCGTGTATGTGCTGAATGACAGCATGAAGGCAGCCATGGGGGGCAGCCCGGAATCTGGCGCCCTGCACTGCCTGCACCGCGCCTGCGAGGGAGAGGGGGCGCAGCTCACCAGCGTCAACTTCGGGGAGCTGGACTTCGGGGAGACGGCGGTGCTGGACACCTTCTATGATGCCGGTGAGTGCAGTCTGCGAGGTGCTGGGGTTCATGTTCACACTGTGCGGTGCAGTGTTTGGTTTTTGTGCCACAGCAAAATTACCACAGCAACAGAAAAAAAGTGATTGACTGCAAAGTGTGGACGAACCCTAATTCTTTGTATAAGGCCTCTTAATGCAGGTATACGGAAAAACCTGCAGCGAATTCACCTTCTTTAGGCGGCGCGGACGCCAAAGGTGGCGTAAATGCTGTGGTGGATTTAGGGTTTACAGCAGCGGCAAAGTGGATGAAATTTTAAAAATGTGATCCACGCGCTGTGGAGAGTGTCCGCAATGGATCCGCACATTACTCGTTATCCGGTGAGGATGTCAGTCAATGATAAGATTCCCAGCACGGATCGCAGTGTATAAGGCCTGTTTCACACTTGCATTGTGGCTTTCCGGTTTTGAGAGCCAGCACAGGATCTCCAAAACTGTTCCGTTTTTGTCCCCATTTGTTGTCAATGGTGATAAAACTGATTGATGCATAACGTTTGATATATTTTTTTTTGTGTGTTTTTTGACCAGACACAAAACCGTGGCAAGCTACAGTTTTGTGTCCGATCTGCGAAACGGAACAAACCGGTTCCGGCATGAAAATCAACGTAAGGGCTCATGCACACGACCGTATGTATCTTGTTGTCCGCAAAACACGGATCTGCAATAAAAACCCGGATGACATCCGCGTGACATCCATTTTACATCCGTATTTTTTGCGGATACATTGTAACAATGCTTGTCTGCAAAACGGACAAGCATTGGCCATGTTCTATTATTTTATATATATATATATATATATATATATATATATATATTTTTTTTGTAGAACGGATTTGCAGATATATGGATACGGAATGCAAACTGAGTCATTTCCGTTTTTTATGCGTAACCATCCCTTTCAATGGGGCCTAAAAAAAAAAGAGACCGGAAACGGACAAAAAATAAGTTCGTGTGCATGAGCCCTAAGTCAGCGCTGTTGGATCTGTTTTTCCGGCACCCATTTACTTACAATGATTATCGCACCGGATCCGGTTTCTTCCGTTTAGATTGATTACGACCTGATCCGTCCAAAACAGATGCACCCAGATGTATTAAATGACATGGATCTGTTTAATTCCGTTTTTTACAATGATTATCGCACCGGATCCGGTTTCTTCCGTTTAGATTGATTACGACCTGATCCGTCCAAAACAGATGCACCCAGATGTATTAAATGACATGGATCTGTTTAATTCCGTTTTTGAGATCCTCTACTGAATCTGAAAACCGGAAAGCCACAACGCAAGTGTGAAACAGTCCTAAGATGAAATTCACAGGTAAGTCATGGACCTACCCTTACATGTACTGTACAGGTTGTGCGCTAAAAATCTGCTCCGTGTATCAGAGCTGTGGCCTCTAATAACACTGAGGGTGACTATTACATGACTGCAAACATTTATTTACGGAGGCGTTTAAAGGGGATGTCCAAGTGTTTAAGACTGATGAGCTCTCCTCCGATGCATCATCAGTATGTGATTGGTTGGGTCTGACTCCCGGCAATCGGCTGTATGAACTAGCCTTCAGCGCTACAGCTGACCAAAAACGGCGCCGTCTATTGGACAGTGTCAGTGCTTGGTATTGCAGCCCAGGCCCATTCACTTAAAGGGGTTTTCCAAAATTTTTAACTGATGATTAGGGATGAGCGAACTTGTGTTTTACAAGTTCAAGTTTGGGTTTAATTACAATTCCGATATGGATTCCGTTACCACGGGCTATAACGGAATGCTATGTATTAAAAGCACAAGTTCGCTCACCTCTACTGATCTATCCTCAGGATAGGTCATCAGTATCTGATCGGTGGGGGTCCGACATCTGGGACCCCCGCTGATCAGCTGTTCAAGAAGGCAGCGGTGCCCATGTGAGTGCCGCGGCCTTCTCCCACCACACCGTACGTTGTGTAGCGGCTGTGCTTGGTATTGCGCTCAGCACCGTTCACTTCTATGGGCCTAGGGGAAGCTGAGAGAAGCTGCAGCGCTACTGTGAGCGCCGGTGTTATCTCAAAACAGCTGATCGGTAGGGGTCCCGGGTGTCGGACCCCCACGGAACGGATACTGATCACCTCTCTGAGTATGAAACCCTAGGACAACCTTCCTAAATAGGAGCTGTCCCCTCTCCAGACTTGCAGTAACTACTTGCATTGCCCATGTAATAACAATTTGGGATAATCTGTTCCTGCGGCGCTATGTTGTCCCATTCCTCTATTATTTCTAATATATGAATGAATTCTCAGCAGCTTGCAGTAAGGCCTCCTGCGCACGACCGTATCCATTTTGCATTCTGCAAATCGCGGCTCCAGAAAACATGGATGTGGTCAGTTTTCGCAGGACGCACTATAAAGAAATTTTTCCGCAAAACAAGAATAGGACAGGTTGTATAATTTGCGGCCCAGCCAGACGGATACAGACAGCTCATGGATGATATCCGTGTGCTGCCCGTTTATTTTGAGGACCCATAGAGATGAATTGGTCTATGTGCATCCATAAAAAAAACGGATAGGACACAGACTAAAAATCCTGTTGTGATAGACACCCAGCTGGAACCTTGCTGCAGACTGCTGGCAAGTTATTTGTAAACTTCTAGCAGGAATAATACAGGAACGACACAACACGGAGTCATAAGAAGAGATGCTCCAGAATTGTCATTACATAGGAAATGCAAGTAGCACCTAAGGGCTCATGCACAGGGCCATTGGTCGGCCGTTCTGTGCATTGGGAACCGCAATTTGCGGTCCACAACGCACAGGCAACATCCGTGCGGATTCCGCATACGTATCCGTTATCCGTCCGCGCCGCAAATAAATAGAACGTGTTCACTCTGTAATGCTTATGTGGGGTTACGTGCCTCCATTCCGCACCGCACCTTCCAGATTGCGGTCCCATTCCAGCGAATGGATCCGCATCTGTGATGCTGGGTGCACGCGGCCGGTGCCCCCATATTGCAGTGTGCATGAGCTCTAAGACTGACATGTCAGGAGAGGGGACAGGTCCTCTTTAAGGGTGCCCGCACATCCAAACAATCACATGTGACATCACACAAACAATTGACACGCTGCGCATTAAAAATCCGCATGGCAGGTAACTTCTGCATTGATGAAAAAAACCAATGAGGGCACTTATCAAACTGGTGTAAAGTAAAACTGGCTTAGTTGCCCATAGCAACCAATCAGATTCCACCTCTCATTTGTGACAGGTCCTTTGGAAGGAGTTCTACTTTACACCAGTTTGATAAATGACCCCACTAGTCTACATGAGGTTTGTCTAATCTCACTTTTTTTTTTTTTTTTTGCGGTCCCCAATGCACGGGCAACCTCCGTACGGCCGCCGGGATGAATCCAGACAAATTCAACTTGAATGGGTCTGCATTCGTCCGTTCCGCAAAAAGATAAGACATGTTCTATCTTTTTTCAGAACGGAAGTACGAAACGGAACCACGAAACGGAACCCCAAAGAAGCACTCCGTAGTGTTCTGTTCTGTGATTGCGTTTCGCATCTCCGCATTTGCTGACTCATTGAAATGAATGGATCCGTGTATTGCAGGTCCACAAATAAGCCCTTAGGGTACCTGCACACAATGCGGATTACGTGTATTCCCCCCCCCCCCCTTCATGGACTCTTATGTGTGTTTTTTTTTTTTGGTGCTGATTTGATGTGACTGTGCTGCAGATCTCTCCCTTCATTTAAAAAAGGTGAAATCCGCAGCTGAAACCCCAGATATGATTGACATGCTAGGTATTTGGAAATCTGCACAGCAGGTCAATTGCTGCACGGAATAAATCTACAAAGAGTACATGAGATTTGTCTCATCTCAGACACTTTGCTGGGATTGTACTATGCAGTTTTTTTCCGCACGGGAATCCATGCGGAAAAAAAACGCACGGATTCCGCAACTTGTGCAGGTGGGCTAAGACGGCAGGCCATGACAACAGCTCAGCACCCAGCAATTGTATCCCCGGGGGTGAAGGAGGGGGCATTCGGCGGACAGAGGGAACCTGCTGCAGCATTGGATAGGTTATCCAGATCAGCTGCCACCACCCGTACGTATGTGACGGAAGCCCACGGAAGCATTATTATTTTTTTTTTTGCAGTGCGGACTGAATATTGCGGACCCATTGGATTGAATGGGTCCGCATCCGCAAATGGCGACCACGTGGTTTCTGCCTGTGCATTGCGGACCGCTATTTGTGGCCCACAGGGCGGACACTTTTGTCTGCATGAGCCCTAAGGCCATATTCGCACAACCATGAGTGTTTTGTAGTCCCCAAAAAGCAGATCTGCAAAACATGTCTACTGGTCACGTGCACGCTGCATCCCGTGTGCAGACCCATGGGCTTCACGTTGCGGCTAGGTATAGGACATGTCCTATCTGTTGCGGTGCGGCCATGGATGCCAGGGGGCACAGGAGCCACACTGCAAAAGATATGACGTGTCCTATACTCAGCCTCGAATCAAAACATTTACGGTCGTGTGAATGTTGTTAGAGATTTTACTTTTTTTTTTTTTTTTGCAGAAAATTTCATGACTGAAAATCAGTTTTATTCATTTGAGGCAAGAACATGCAAGCCCTGTTCAGGTGAAGGGAACAGATTTTTCAGTTGTGGAATTTCCTTTGGGTGGCTTCACACAGGGCAGATTTTGGTGCTGAACTTTCTGCGACTGAAAGTCTGTTCCAGTCATTTGAATGGGGTTTGCAGAATTCCATCTGCTTGCTGCCAAAACTCCATTCAGATGAACAGAACTGATTTACAGGCGCAAAAAATGCGTGCAACCAAATCTGCCATGTGTGAAGACGACCTTAAGGCTGCATTCACACGTCCGTGGAACACGGACCGTGTGATACCGGACTGGCACCCTGCTTAGTGCAGGAGCGCACGGCGCCATTCGTTCCTATGACGCCGGGCGCTTCCTGCTGCCGCCACAGTTCATTAATACACTCGTATAGATCATAGGAGTGTACTACAGTGCGGCAGCAGGAAGCGCACTGCATCATAGGAATGAATGACGCCGTGCGCTCCTGCACTAAGCAGGGTGCCAGTCCGGTATCACATGGTCCGTGTTTCACGGACGTGTGAATACAGCCTAAGCCTCATTCACATGTCAGTGTTTGGTCAGTGATTTCCATCAGTGATTGTAAGCCAAAAACAGGAGTGGACCCTCCAGAGACATAAGGTATAAAGGAAAGATCTGCACCTGCTCTGTGTTTAAAGCCGCACCTGGTTTTGGCTCAAAATTACTGATGAAAATCACTGACCGAACACTGACATGTGAACGAGGCATTACTAGGAAGGGGGGCGCCCATTATAATCGTCTTCTGTTCTTAGCAGGGCCTTTCACTACAAATACTCTGCATTTATTGAATCTGTGCAAATTTAGATCAGCGTACACAATGCTAGTCCTAAAGGGGTTGTCTCACCTCAGCAAATGGCATGTAGAGAAAGTTAATGCAAGGCGCTTACTAATGTATTGTGATTGTCCATATTGCCTCCTTTGCTGGATTCATTCTTCCATTGCAATATACACTGCTTGTTTCCATGGTTACGATCACCCAGCAATCCTTCAGTGGTGGTCGTGCTTGCACATTATAGGAAAATTATTACATTTCAATAGACCCTTGGTAGGATGTGAATTCCCAGCATCATCCATCATTATGATGCTGTGAGTTCACTTCCAAGGAGCGGTGTTCAGTCTGGGAAATACAGCTGTCACATGGAGTGCGTTCCCCGGGTTGAATATGCTTGTGTGGAACTAGCCATAGGTTTAAAGATGCACCAAACTTAACAAACGCCATGTGACATTTGATAAATTTGGTGCAAAGTGCCCCAACACAGACTCAATGAGATCTGGCTTCAAGTATTACCCTCATGATAACGTTTCCTACTTCTCCTTCCTGCCGGATTCCATTTCTGGTTTTGGTTAAAAAGAAAACATGTGTTTCTAGTGTAAGGGTGCATTTAAAGGATTTGTCCTGTTTCCTGTATTGATAACTATACTCAGGTCGGTGGGGGTCTGACTCGGCGTTTTCTTCACTGTTTACCTGCTCGCTGTCAGCATCTCAGCGCCAAGCATCTGCTCCTTCCCATTGCAGTGAACGGGACAGAGATGCTGCAGTTACACCTGCTCGCCGCTCACATTGTTCTGTTCAATCAGCTGATTGGCGGGGGTTCTGGGAGTCGGACCCCTGCTGATCTGATATTGATCACCTATAGGAAATCAGCCAACCCCTTTAGGCTAGGGCTGCACGGCGAGCTTAGTCGCAAGACAGCCATTGTGGCTAGGTTCGCTAAATTGCAGTGGTCCCATAAAAATGGCAGCCGTGCTGGATTTCTTGCGACTACCGTGGCAGTCCCATTCATTTCTATGGGACCCTGGCTGCCACAGCTGTTGCTGTCACCCTAGCCTAAAGGTGCAGTAAAAACCTCATGGAAATGTTGGTGTGGTTTTCAACCAAATATCAACTACTTTGTGTGAAAAAACACTCAGGTATGTCCACATTTAGTTGCCAAAACGTCTTTTATTTATTTAGTAGATTTTTTTGTGTTTACAATTCCAAACACATGAAACTGTTTATTGTGTCCTGCAAGTGTTAGGCCTCTTTCACACGGGCGTCATGTTTGACGCCCGGATAGGATGCGGGTGCGTTGCGGGAATATGCGCGATTCTTCCGCGTGTGTGCAAACTTTTGTAATGCGTTTTGCACGCGCGTTGAAAAAATCGCCATGTTTGGTACCCAGACCCGAAGCCGGACTTCATCACTGAAGTCCGGTTTCGGGTAGAGTATTCTGGAGATTTTATTATTTTCCCTTATAACATAGTCATAAGGGAAAATAATAGCATTCTCAATAAAGAATGCTTTGTAGAATGAGGATTAAAGGGTTAAAAATAATAAAACTTAACTCGCCTTAGCCACTTGATCGCGTAGTTGGCGATCTCTCTTCTCTCTTCAAGCTTTAGCTGCAGTCTAAAGGACCTGTGATGACGTCACATCGCATGGTCCATCACTCCGTCGCTTAGCAACCATGCGGGAAAATCGCACCACATCCGCACTTGCTTGCTGATGCTTGCGATTTTCCCGCAGCCCCATTCACTTCTATGGGACCTGCGTTGCGTGAAAAACGCAAAATATAGAGCATGCTGCGATTTTCACGCAACGTAGAAGTGATGCGTGAAAATCACCGCTCATGTGCACAGCCCCATAGAAATGAATGGGTCCGGATTCAGTGCGGGTGCAATACGTTCACATCACGCATTGCACCCGTGCGGAAAACTCGCCCGTGTGAAAGGGGCCTTAGGGCTCATGCACACAAACGGATTTTCTTTCCTTGTCTGATCTGTTTTCTTTGCAGACCGTATACGGAACCATTCATTTCAATGGGTCCGAAAAAAAAACGGAGGGTACTCGGTGTGCATTCCGCTTCCGTATGTCTGTATTTCCGTTCCGGAAAAAAATAGAGCATGTCCCATTATTGTCCGCTTTACAAACAAGGATAGGACTGTTCTATTAGGGGCCAGCTGTTCCATTCCACTAAATACAGAATGCCCATGGACGTCATCCGTATTCTTTGCGGATCGCAAAATGCACACAGTCGTGTGCATGAGGCCTTGGGCTACTTTCACACTAGTGTTTCTATTTTCCGGTATTGAGATCCGTCATAGTATCTCAATACGGGGAAAAATGCTTCAGTTTCATTCATTCATTGTCAATGGGGACAAAATGTAACTAAACAGAACTGAGTGCTACAAAATGCATTCTGTTCTGTTTGGTTCTGTTCTCATACCAGAGAGCAGCATGCTGCAGTTTTCTTTCCATCCTGGGATGCGGAGCAAGACGCAGGGGCGGATTAAGTGCATGATAGGCCCGGGGCTGTCTACCCAACTTGGGCGCCCCCCCCCCCCCCACTCCATTTTAGGTTTCAGTTTTTTTTTCTGTATAAAGAGGCTGCGGTGCTTTGTAAGCGTCACAGTCTCTTCCTCGGCCATATGAGATCACATTCATCGTTCACATGGCCTATCTGCAGCTCTGTCCTATCTGAGTGATTGGGGTTGAGCTGCAATACCAAGCACAGTGCTATCACATGGACAGCGCCGTGCTTGGTAAGGAGCAAAGAGGCTGCGGCGCTCACTGGAACATCGCGGTCTCCTCTAACAGCTGATTGGCGGGGCTGCCAGGAGTCGGACCCCCACCATCTCATAACTCTCTGAGTACAGATGTCATAGATGTTTCCTGCAGTCCTATGTAACACCCCACATAACACAGTGAATTATTGTGTTATGTGGGGTGTTACCTAGACTGCAGAGGAACTATGTACATTATCTGCACACAGAAAGTTATCACTGTTATCTGGGCTATTACATAGGACTGCAGGTGAAAAATTTAAATTTGAGGTGCCAAATTTAAAATACATATGATTATGATAAAGACTTGGAGGAGAAGATGAGGCGCAGGTCACAGCAGTGAGGATACAGCACCACATACCTCTTACATCCAGGGACTTCTCCTGTCATGTAGATCTTCTCTTTCCTCTTCTCCTCCGGTTGACCCAGACCGACATGACTAATTCCTCCCGCCGCATCTCGTCCCTACAGAGTTTGTTACACAGACACGTTAGATTTCTCATAATTGGGGTCATTTATCAAACTGGTGTAAATTAGAACTGGCTTAGTTGCCCGTAGCAACCAATCAGATTCCACCTTTCATTTTCCAGAGGAGCTGTCAAAAATGAAAGGTGGAATCTGTTGCTATGGACAACTAAGCCAGTTCTACTACAACAGTTTGATAAATGACCCAAAGATCCCTATAGTGTCTACAGCAGTTATAATGTCCCCTAGAGTGCCCCCAATAATAATAACATCCTATATTGTGCTCCAGGTAATAATCCCTGTACAGTGTCCCCAATACCCCACACTACCCCCATATAGTATTTTCCCTTCACACTGCCCCCATACAGTAATTTCCCCCAGACTGCCATCTATTAATTAATTTGCCCCCACACTGTCATCCATTAATTTGCCCCCACACGGTCATCCATTAATTTGCCCCCACACGGTCATCCATTAATTTGCCCCCACACGGTCATCCATTAATTTGCCCCCACACGGTCATCCATTAATTTGCCCCCACACGGTCATCCATTAATTTGCCCCCACACGGTCATCCATTAATTTGCCCCCACACGGTCATCCATTAATTTGCCCCCACACGGTCATCCATTAATTTGCCCCCACACTGCCATCCATTATTTTTCCCCACACTGCCATCCATTAATTAGTTTGCCCCCACAACTGCCATCCATTAATTTTCCCCACAGCTGCCATCCATTAATTTTCCCCCACACTGCCATCCATTAATTAGTTTGCCCCCACAACTGCCATCCATTAATTAGTTTGCCCCCACAACTGCCATCCATTAATTTGCCCCCACAACTGCCATCCATTAATTTTCCCCCACACTGCCATCCATTAATTAGTTTGCCCCACACTGCAATCCATTAATTAGTTTGCCCCCACAACTGCCATTCATTAATTTGCCCCCACAACTGCCATTCATTAATTTGCCCCCACAACTACCATTCATTAATTTGCCCCCACAACTGCCATCCATTAATTAATTTTCCCCCACACTGCCATCCATTAATTAATTTGCCCCCACAACTGCCATCCATTAATTTTCCCCCACACTGCCATCCATTAATTAGTTTGCCCCCACAACTGCCATCCATTAGTTTGCCCCCACAACTGCCATTCATTAATTTTCCCCCACAACTGCCATTCATTAATTTTCCCCCACAACTGCCATCCATTAATTTTCCCCCACAACTGCCATCCATTAATTTTCCCCCACACTGCCATCCATTAATTAGTTTGCCCCCACAACTGCCATTCATTAATTTTCCCCCACAACTGCCATTCATTAATTTTCCCCCACAACTGCCATCCATTAATTTGCCCCCACAACTGCCATTCATTAATTTGCCCCCACAACTGCCATCCATTATTTTGCCCCCACAACTGCCATCCATTAACTAATTTGCCCCCATGGAAACATGCCCCACTGTCCCTTAATATCCCCCCAAGTTAGCACACACACAAAAAAATAGAGCTAATACTTACCTGTATGCTGAATGGTGTGGCAGGCGCGCGTACATCAGAGCGTGCGCGCGCCACTATACAGGCGCACAATGACGTCATCACGCGCGCCGGGCTTATACCACCACATAGGCCTCAGGCCTACTAGGCCTGAAGCCTATGGCGGTGATAGGCGGCGGGGCAGGGAACTATACGCTCCCGTGCCCCGCCGCAGTATGTGGGCGCTCGGGTCGGCATTGGGCCCCCCAGTGATGCCGGGCCCGGGGCTGCCGACCCGAACGCCCCTATGTTAATCCGCCACTGGCAAGACGGATCCATCATGACCCACAATGCAAGTCAATGAGGACGGATCCGTTTTCTCTGACACAATAGAAAACGGATCCGTCCCCCATTGACTTTTAATGGAGTTCATGACGGGCATATCTTAAATGTTAAAGATAATACAAACGGATCAGTTCATAACGGATGCATAACGGATGCAGATGGTTGTATTATCAGTAACGGAAGTGTTTTTGCTGAACCCTGCCGGATCAAGTGAAAACGCTAGTGTGAAAGTAGCCTAATTCTCTCCGCCTTGTTGCAAGCGTATAATTTTAGATTGTTTCCTTGGATAATCGGGACATTTATCTTAGGTTGTATGGGCATAAATGGATAATGGTAAACTATACCTTTTAATGCCCTACAATGAAGCTTTATCATGTTTTTATTTTTATTTCAGTCTTTAGGTTTCAATGAGTAGGTACTTGTAATGTTTGCTGTTAACCCCTTAGTGACCACCTAGACTCCTTTTTACGACTGTCTCTAAGCGGCCTTATGCCAGGCTGCCGCCTCTTTATGGTGGCCTAGTCTAAGCGCTGCCTGGTTCTCCTGTGCAGCGGAGAGCGGGGGTTCTGGTCTTGCATGAGATCCAGCCTCCTGTTCTAATGGCCCAGACCAGCAGAAGCGCCAGTCCTTGCTGTTTAACCCCTTTGGTGCCACAGTCAACAGTGAGTGCAGAATCTAAGTGGTTTATAGGGAGGGACTCCCTCTGTCTCCCATCAGCACCTGGCAAATGAGATATCAGGGTGCCGATGTCTTTCCTTGGTACACCAGGGCCTAATGATGGGCTCAGGCCTTCCTGCACTGTGTGGCTAGCAGGCTGCGCCTCTCTGGCAGTATAGTACAGTTTGCCTTATTGACTTTAGGTTTTTCCTGCCTCCTTTTGGGTCACTTGGGGGTCTTCTTGGTATCAGAACTTTCAAGCATTGTCCCTCCCAAGGGATTTTTACTCCTATGCTAATCTCTCTATGGTGCTGTCATGGATGAAGGGAAAAATGATAATTGCACTTAACGTTAAATAGGTTTTTCAGGACAGCACCCCTCTAATTTCCTCCCTTGATCTTGTAGACGATGAGAATTCTATCTCTTTATTTCATATTTAAAAAAATAAAATTAGAAGGATTGCATCTGCACGACTCATCTTGCGCCCCCCCCCTTGCAAAATAAGCCCTCATACGGCTACATTGATGTAAATATAAAAAAAAAAGTTATAGCTCTTGGAATGCGATAATGAAAAAATGCTTGTTTTCTTAGATATTAATAATTTAGCACCCCACCCATTTGTCTTGGGCAGCAGCTGGCACCAGAAACTACACAGTGGATGGAGTCGAAGGCAGAAGGTTCCATCCACAGTGGTGCCAGCTCGCTGGTGCTGAAGACTACATGCCGCCCTAATGATCTGTGGACAGGTCATCAATATCTAAGTAAGGGTACTTTCACACTTGCGCCATGGCTCTCTGGCAGGCTGTTCCGGTGGGTGAACAGCCCCACCGGATCCGCCGTGCCGCAAGTACCTGTGTGCTAAAACGAGGGTGGGGGCGGATCTACAGCGCAGCGCGGCAGTGCACAGCAGTGATCGCCGGACTAAAAAGTTGGACATGCAGTACTTTTAGTCCGGTGATCTCTGGCCGTGTGCTGCGCTGTAGCTCCGCCCCCCACCCCCATTATAGTCAATGGGGACGGAGCGGCAGCACACGGGTACTTGCGGCAGGACGGAACAGCCTGCCGGATAGCCATGCCGCAAGTGTGAAAGTACCTTAAGGCTACGTTCACACTAGCGTTTTTGCTGGATCTGGCAGGGTTTAGCAAAAACTTTTCCGTTACTGATAATGCAACCTTCTGCATCCGTTATGAACAGATCCGGTTGTATTATTTTTAACATTGCCAAGATGTGTCCGTCATGACCTACAATGCAAGTCAATGGGGACATCTTGCTCCGCATCCCAGGACAGAAAGCAAACCGTGGTAGCGTTGCTTTCTGGTGTGAGAACGGAACGGCATGCATTTTGGAGCGTTCCGTTCTGTTCAGTTACGTTTTGGGGACAAAACGTAAGCGTTTTTTTCCCCCTGGTATTGAGACCCTATGACGGATCTCGATACCGGAAAATATTAATGCTAGTGTGAAAGTAGCCTAAGGGAAAAGCCCTTTAAATTCCTGAGACCAGCAAAACCCCTCAGAGACTGCTGTAATCTTACTGAGTGGAATAGGAGTAAATCCAAATATTCCCATAGTAAAAATCTATTTTATGCATTCACAAATCACTTCCCTGACACTCGCACTGATAACTTGTAGAGCTGAATTGGGAGGGTGGGCTTCGTAGCATAAGAGCTATATGGGTGTGGGAACAAGTCACCTCCTGTAATTTTACTCTGTAACAATAGGCATTTATTCCCATGACCTGAGAAACGTCCGACTACAACAATACTGCCGCTACAAAGAGCGCCGGATAGAAGCCGCTTACAGACTCTGCATGGTTTGAATCAGTCTTTTGTTCTTTTATAATATCCACTTTCACCAGGGGGAACATAAATTCCACTTTTTACAGGATTTTTGTAATAAAAGTACTGGAATTATGTCTAAAGTGAGGTGTCCTTTAGTAATAAAATCCTTCTTTGCCTCAGGAACATCCTTCTGACCCAGGCTGTGATGCCGAGGAGGCCTGTGTTGTGCCCATGAATCAGCGGGCACTCTATTATTACTTTTAGTTGCCCCCAGCAGGCACCTGCTCCCTTACCAAGCCCATTCCTAGTTCCTCTATATGCTATACAGCATGGCACAATTTGTTCTCGTGGATAAAATCTGGAGGTTAACGGATGTACAGCCTGGGTCCATAGGAGTGTGCGTCCATGAATGCCTAATACAGGCGGATGCACCATATGGTTTCCATACACTCCCGTGGACCATGTATGTGCTGCAGTCTGTTTGTACAGCACCGCCTTTCTCCTTTTCCTTACATGAGCGCAAACACTGCATCGATACGCCAGGTGGTTTTTGTTCTATTTTGCTTGTATTTTCTGTTTGCAGTGGGATATTGTACATGGCATCAGCCAGGAATCTCTGCCCCTCATTGGAGCACATCTCCGGTCACCAGCCCCTGCTTTACAGCCTGGATTACATCGGATGAAGCAATGCTGCCCTGGCACAAATTTAGGTGACACAGTGCATTCTTCATTCGTTGTTTTCATTCACTCATCCTGCACAAGTCCTATGTTATCTTGTCTCTTGTATTTCCATGATAAAAAGAGAGAGACAACAGGTTGTTCACCATGTGAAGCACAGACCTGAGGAGGACTGCTTACGTAAAGCATACGCGTGGCTTCCACATTTCTTTCTATGCTACTTTGATTAGAACTTATGAGTCTACTATTGTCTCTAGTGACATGGCTGTTTTTACCCGTAATCCCCATAAAATAGCAATTCTGAAGCATCATTTCTTAGAACTCTACGTTGTTCTGTTCCTTTTATTCCTCCTGGAAGCTCATGAATAAATTGTCCATAGGGTGTCTTTACCATCTGGCGTGGTCTGATTATGAGCAATATATTATGGAGAATACAGGTAAATCAGACATGTCGGGAGAGCTGACTGATTTACCTTAATCAAGAGACCCAGGTTTTTGTAAAAATGAGTGCGAGAATAAGTTATTTATTTTATACACTCATATAGCGCTTTTCAGACATTAGTATCCAACTGTCCCCAATGGGGCTCACAATGTAAGATCAATATTTCTTTGGAGAGTGGGAGGAAACCCACGCAAACACAAGGAGAACATACAAACTCCATGCAGATGTTGTCCTTGGTCAGATCGAACCTAGGACCCCAACGCTGCAAGGCACCAGTGCTAACCACTGAGCCACCGTGCTGCCCATGAAAAAGATGTGGCAATTTAAAGGACTTGTCTCCTCTTGGACATTTGGAGGATATTCTCCCAATGTCTGATAGGTTCAGGTCCAGCCTCTGGGACCCGCACCTATACTTAGAATAGTGCCCGCAAAGTGCTGGAAGGTGCACCGTGCATGCACGACCACCCTCTAGTCGATTTTATGGGACTGCCAAAATAACCGAGCGCTGGTTCTGCTATTTCTGTAAGCCCCATAGAAATGAATGGAGCCATGGCCGCGCTAGCAAGGTGTCGTTACCATTTATTTCAGTGGGACTTCCGAAAATAGCTGAGCGCGCCACTCTTCTGTTTTTGGCAATTCCAGTGCACTCTCCAGCATTTTGCTGTCTCTGTTCTAAGTATAGGTGCGGGTCCCTGAGGATAGGGACATATTCTAGTGATATGCTTCCAATGTCCAAGATGGGAATAACCCTCTAAGTTTTAGCAATTACGTTAAATTTACAATCCCCGCCAAAAGTTATGGAATCACCACACATGGAGGACATTTACTTAGCTTTTTAACTTTGCAGCAAATGTTTAAATGACACACAAAACACTTTTTATGACATATCTGTGACTTGTATACTTGTTACAAAGCAAAACGTGCTGGAGGAACGTTCTCTAATGTGATGCCATAACTTTTGCTTTTTTTTTAGTAACCCTTTTTGTGGCTAAATACTGATATAGATCTTGACATGTTTCTGCAACAGCTGATCGGCGGGGGTCCCGCCCCCTGTCGGACCCCTGCCAATCACATGCTGATGATCTATCCAGAGAATAGATCATCAGTTTAAAATAACTGCAGAACCCCTTTAAGAGACTGATGGCCCATCCTCAGGATAGGTCATTACACTTAAATCTATCGGAGTCTGACACCCCCACCAATCGGCTCTTCCAGGAAGGGGCTGTAAAGCTCTGTCCACTGTGTAGTTTCCAGCACCAGTGTTACTGGGAGCTGAGCTGCAGTACCCTGGGACGGCCACTATACAGTGGTCAGTGCCTTCTGCTTCCGGCTTTGGCTGCTATATAATTTCTGGCACTTGCCTTAAAAAGCTGATCAGTGGGGATGCTGGGAGTTAGAATGCCACCAAACAATATTGATGAAATGTGCATCTTATGAATATCTTTCTTAAATATAATAATCACAAATGATGGTGATCGGACATTGACTCAGGAATTTATTTTGACTGCCATATTGGTGTCGGGAGGGAATTTTTCCCCTAATAGGGGGCAATTGGTGATAACCTCATAGGGGTTTTTGCCTCTCTCTGGATCAACACAGTGAGATTATAGGATAGACCTGTTTATGGACATATATATTTTTTTCAACCTTATTGACTTTGTAACCACAGAAGTGGTTACAGAGAATAGAAGAGGTATTTTTTTAAAAAAATACACCCTGCCAGACAACCCGGAATATGTCTTCCTTCAGTCACAGACTGCCAGACAACCCGGAATATGTCTTCCCTCAGTCACAGACTGCCAGACAACCCGGAATATGTCTTCCCTCAGTCACAGACTGCCAGACAACCCGGAATATGTCTTCCCTCAGTCACAGACTGCCAGACAACCCGGAATATGTCTTCCCTCAGTCACAGACTGCCAGACAACCCGGAATATGTCTTCCCTCAGTCACAGACTGCCAGACAACCCGGAGTATGTCTTCCCTCAGTCATAGACTGCCAGACAACCCGGAGTATGTCTTCCCTCAGTCATAGACTGCCAGACAACCCGGAGTATGTCTTCCCTCAGTCATAGACTGCCAGACAACCCGGAGTATGTCTTCCTTCAGTCATATACTGCCAGACAACCCGGAGTATGTCTTCCCTCAGTCATAGACTGCCAGACAACCCGGAGTATGTCTTCCCTCAGTCATAGACTGCCAGACAACCCGGAGTATGTCTTCCCTCAGTCATAGACTGCCAGACAACCCGGAGTATGTCTTCCTTCAATCACACCCTGCCAGACAACCCGGAATATGTCTTCCCTCAGTCATAGACTGCCAGAGAACCCGGAATATGTCTTCCCTCAGTTATAGACTGCCAGACAACCCGGAGTATGTCTTCCCTCAGTCATAGACTGCCAGACAACCCGGAATATGTCTTCCCTCAGTCATAGACTGCCAGAGAACCCGGAATATGTCTTCCTTCAATCACACCCTGCCAGACAACCCGGAATATGTCTTCCTTCAATCACACCCTGCCAGACAACCCGGAATATGTCTTCCCTCAGTCATAGACTGCCAGACAACCCGGAATATGTCTTCCCTCAGTCATAGACTGCCAGACAACCCGGAATATGTCTTCCCTCAGTCACAGACTGCCAGACAACCCGGAATATGTCTTCCCTCAGTCATAGACTGCCAGAGAACCCGGAATATGTCTTCCTTCAATCACAACCTGCCAGACAACCCGGAATATGTCTTCCTTCAATCACACCCTGCCAGACAACCCGGAATATGTCTTCCTTCAATCACACCCTGCCAGACAACCCGGAATATGTCTTCCTTCAATCACACCCTGCCAGACAACCCGGAATATGTCTTCCCATCAGTCATAGACTGCCAGACAACCCGGAATATGTCTTCCCTCAGTCACAGACTGCCAGACAACCCGGAATATGTCTTCCTTCAATCACACCCTGCCAGACAACCCGAATATGTCTTCCCTCAGTCACAGACTGCCAGACAACCCGGAATATGTCTTCCCTCAGTCATAGACTGCCAGACAACCCGGAATATGTCTTCCCTCAGTCATAGACTGCCAGACAACCCGGAATATGTCTTCCCTCAGTCATAGACTGCCAGACAACCCGGAATATGTCTTCCCTCAGTCATAGACTGCCAGACAACCCGGAATATGTCTTCCCTCAGTCATAGACTGCCAGACAACCCGGAATATGGTATATTTAATTCGTCCATGTTTCTTTTGCCGAGCACTTATTAAAAGTCACCGAGCCGTTGATGATTTGGACTAGGCATATTGCTATTAGTCTGATGCACCCCTGGTTTTAGTTAAAAAATACATGAATTCTACTGACCAAGTACTGAAGTGTCTTTGGGGCCTTATCTCTGTATATACAATATTGTAGAGTATTTAGGGTATGGCTGCATGGTACAGACACATTGTGGATTTGCTGATGTGAAATTGTGTGTCAAATCAGGAATATTTACAGCGCCAGCCAAGTGGAAGAAAACCCAACATATATACTGACCTTAATGACAAATATTTGTACCTATGTAGCCCTGGAACGACATGTTGTGGGGGAGGAGGAGCCCTATCATCATCTCATCTACAGACACAGGAAATGGGAAGCCATCAATCTAACAAGAATACAAAAACTAGATCTGTCCTGTGGCTCCACAGGGTAAAAGCAAACATGAAATTCCTCAATGCATTTTCTACTAAGCTCCATTTCTCACCACCAACTTACAAATGAAATTGTTTTAGCAGTCACATAATCCCCCTTCGAAGACAGGAATATTACTGAAAAAGAACCCTAGCCCTGCTTTAAGGGAACCTGTCCCCATTTGTGCCATGTGTGCTACAGGAAAGGTAGTTGTTGCCCGGTACCTTCTGTTATCGATTGTTGTATACAGCTAAGTGCATGGAGTCCATCTGTTAGGTATTCCTGCTTTCATAGAAGTTTGGCCTATTCCATAAGCATATCAGCGTCTCCAACCCTCTGGACTTGATTGAGTCCACCTCATGGAGCAGTTAACGCCAAGCATAAGATCGCATAAGCGTGCATGTGTGTATTTTTAGGTTCATGTGGATTTTGGCGTGTTTTTTTGGTGCAAATTTAGATTTGGATCACATTGCAGATTATGATTTGATGCAGAGATTTTTAAGAGTAGAGAGATTTAAACATCATCGAAATACATGGGCAACTATTTATGATGCAGATATTTTCCCAAATGCGAAGGCACCCTTAGGCCACGTGCACACGTTGCGAGATACATGCGGATTCCCATGCAGGAAAAATGCAGCGTATTATAGCACCAGCAAAGTGTACGAGATTACACAAATCTCATGTACACTTTGCAGATTTTTTTTCAGCGCGGAAATTTACCTGCATCAAAGTCTGCAGCGTGTCAATTTTTCTGGTTTCAGCTGCGGATTTCACCCTTTTTCAATGGAAAGGTGAGATCTGCCGCAAAACTGCATCAAATCCTCAGTTTTTGGTACTTCCGACTCCTCTGTATATAATATGCGAATTTATACATTTCCCTAGTAGAATCCCATAGTCATGTTTAAAGTTTAAGCTAACAATCTGAGTTTACAAGTTTTTATAGCCTGAGCTGAATGACAGCAGTTTTTCAAATAACTATTGACCATCCATTCCCTTCACCTATTCAAGTGTCTCTAGTCCTGCAAAAAAGATATTTTCTTAATCAGTTATCAGTGAGAGGCGAGGTTAACCATGGGCGTTGCGTTCCCTGTAACAGTGGAACACAACACAATGGAAAGTATAAGTATTGCCGCGCCATATAGTGAAGCATATGAAAAGCATGCTTCTTCACGGTCACTTAACGTGTTCGTTTTGCGGTAACGTGACGCACTGCATGCATTGGCCTTTATTCTTACAGTAGAGAAGTAATTAATTATAACTTTATCTGAATTGGGACATTTAAACTTTTTTTTATTTTTTCTATTCCAATTTAAATTCAGTAGGAGTCTGTTAATTTTTTGCCGACTCCAGGTACCCAAAATTGACTCCGACTCTGACAGCCCTGATCAAATCTGCACCAAAAAATGCTGTTAGACATTGCGATTTTTGGTGCGGATGTGCTGGAGAAATGCACAGGAATCGGCTGCATAGAGCAGTAGCTTAGGCAAGATGGTCCTCCCCCATAATCATGTACAGAAAATAGAATAATAAAATCTACCGCCAGAAAATAAAAATGGATTAAAAAAAAGGAGAGGATGTTTCATTATATGATTGTATTCTTTGTAAAAGAAAATATTATAAGGCAGTTTCCAGAATGACCCTGACAGCCATTCCATTTCTGCAGTCAGGGAGTGCTAATTCAGTAGGTTTGTGAGCTGCTGTTGGTATCTACTATTGCTATAGCATCTGTCTGCCGAGCGGATAGATATAGATATAGATATAGATATAGATATAGATAATATATTACACATACACACGTGTATTTGTTAAATTTTTATGAAAAAAAAATGAACCTGGTGATCATAAACCCTGCAATTATGCCATAAGTGATACTGTTATACTTACACATAATGTGCATAGATGGTAACTGAAAAATATACAAATTCAGCGAAGGTTGTTGGAATCTGGGGGAGTCAAGGAAAACACTGGTTCATGACATGGAAGCCAATGAACTTCACTCCAACTAGATTTGACTAGCCTTTTTTATTGTGTTCCACTTTTACTCCCTCCCCCATAATTTATAAATACATTTTATTATGTTGAAAAGCATCGGTAATTATCTTTATTTCTTTATTTCATTAGTTTTATTTTAGAATATTTTATGACACTTATATTTGTAGCCTGTTTACAAAGTAGCATATTTTTTTCCTCTATTTATGTACGCATAAGGGTACTTTCACAATGGCATTAAAGTTTTCCGTCCTAGGGGCCTCAATACCGGAAAAAACGCTTCAGTTTTGTCCCCATTCATTGTCAATGGGTACAAAACTGAACGGAATGCTCCAAAAAGCATTCCATTCTCATACCAGAGGGCAAGCCGCGACATGTTGTATTTTGCTTTCTGTCCTGGGATGCAGATGCAAAATTATGCAAGTCAATGGGGACGGATCCGTTTTCTCTGACACAATCTGCCACAATAGAAAACGGATCCGTCCTCCATTGACTTTTAATGGAGTTCATGACGGATTCGTTTTGGCAATGTTAAAAAAAAAAAGTTTAAAGATAATACAACTGGATCTGTTCATAACGGATGCAGATGGTTGTATTATCAGTAACAGAAGCGTTTTTGCAGAACCAGCAAAAACGCTAGTGTGAAAGTAGCCTAAGAGAAGCTTGAAAACATTATTATATTCTGATTACATTGTTAGAAATATTTTGATATAAATGTGAACTATAATTACAGTTTCATTTTTTCCGTTATCCGTAGATGTAAAAGAATCCTCTTCAGGGATGATGTGTGGGTGTACATTCCCAGCTTTCTGTGTCTTATAGAATGGCACGTCTGAGCTTGTGATTTGTCAAGTTAATGAAAATATACATCAACGAGCCTATGTGATAAGTTTATGCTAAAGGAGTTGTCAGAGATTTTGATATTAATGGCCTATCCTTAGAATAGGTCATCAATGTCTGATTGGTTAGGGTCTGACTCCCGGGACCCCACCGATCAGCTACTTGAAGGTGCCGTGGTGCTCTGGTCTCCTCACAGCATTCTCAGCACAGCGCCGTACATTGTATAGTGGAGGTCCTTGGTATTGCCGCTCGGGTCCTTTCACCTGAATCGAGCTGTGCTTAGGCCATGTGACCGCTGTACGTGATGTCACTGACTTAGAAATAGGCCACAGCCCTCACCTAGCGCTGCTGCCTCTTCAAACAGCTGACCTGAAGATAGCCAATTAGTATCAGAATCTCACACAACCCCTTTAATGGGAACTTCTGTATATGCATAGCACAAACGCAGTGGGCAAACTACTAATGAAATTTAGGTACAATTCTGACTAGGGTTGTCACGATACCAAAATTATGATTCCATTTCGATACCATAAAGTATTGCGATACTCTAAGGTTGGGTTCACACGAGCGTGTCCGGATTAGGTCCGGATGCGTTGCGGATGCGTTCAGTGAAAACTGTGCGATTTCACAGACAAAGCCATTCAGTTTTGCCTGCGATTGCGTTCAGTTGTTCAGTTTTTTCCGCGCGGGTGCAATGCGTTTTGATGCGTTTTTCACGCGCGTGATAAAAAACTGAAGGTTTACAAACAACATCTCCTAGCAACCATCAGTGAAAAACGCAACGCACCCGCACTTGCTTGCGGATGCAATGCGATTTTCACGCAGCCCCATTCACTTCTATGGGGCCTGCGTTGCGTGAAAAACGCAGAATATAGAACATGCTGCGATTTTCACGCAACGCAGAAGTGATGCGTGAAAAACAACGCTCATGTACACAGACCCATTGAAATGAATGGGTCAGGATTCAGTGCGGGTGCAATGCGTCCACCTCACGCATTGCACCCGCGCGGAAAACTCGCTCGTGTGAAAGGGGCCTAAACCATTCGATACCACGCCAAAAAAGCCGCGTGCATTCCGCATTTTATGGAACGTCCAGCCCATAATCAAACTATCCTTATTTTTGGGGGGGACAAGGTGACAAAAAAATGGTGAATCACGCCGTTTTAAAAAAAAAAAAATTTCTGTTACGGTGTTCACAGCATATTTTTTAAATATTTTAATAGTTTGGACTTTTCGGACATGGCAATATGTTTATTTATATATTTTATATGTAAAATTGGGAAAGGGGGTGATTTATACCTAATATGGTGGTTGTGTGTGTGTGTGTGTTTTTTTTTTTTTTTTTTTTTTTTTTTTTTTAATTTAATAACCATTTCCCCCTTAGGGGCTAGAACCTGGGATCTTTTGGTCGGGTGCCGGCTATGTGATTAATGGTTTAGTTATCGTCGTTGGTGGCGCAGTAGCCACAGCCCCTCCCCTCCTCTTCCCCTTTCACTTGTAATTGGTGGCACAGGAGGGAGGGAGGGAGAGACTCCTCCCATGTGCTGCTGATGGAACATGGAGCGCACTGAGAGCAGCGTGCCCCATGTTCTGTGATACTAGGCTGTGCAGTAGTGCAGCCTAGTATCGGTATATGGCAAATGGTATCGAATTGATACTGGTACAAAAGTATTGATTGGGTATTGCTAATTCGATACCCGGTGCAACCCTAACTTTCTGTGCCTCGCACAACAAGGGTGCATGGCTTATTGGGAAAGGGGGCGTAACTTGGTTAGACAAAAGTTTCTAAAGTTGCGTGAATGTTATCATACAACATGAGCCATTGTGATAAATTGGGCACATTATTTAGACTGTCTAGTCTCCGTTCACTCTAACTATAAGGGCTAATTCAGACACCCATATGTTTTTTGCAGTCTGCAAAAATGCAGATGTTTTTTTGCGGTCAGTTTGCAAAAAAAACAAAAAACGTATTGCATTCTGCATTGTTGCAGACCCATAGATTTTGATGGGGCCACGTTCCGATTTTCACTGACAAGTATAGGATATGTTTTATTTGTTTTGCGTGGCCATGGAACGGAAGAAAATATCTTTTGGGACTCCATAGAAGTGAACGGGTCCACAACTAATACACAAAATTGCGGATCGTAAGTAAATCTCTTACGTTGGGGGTAATTTACAGTGACCAGAATTAGGGGTGGGCGATATGGCCTAAAATTGATATTGCAATATAATATGAAGCATGTGCGATATATATCGCGATATATATCTTCTATATTGGGAGGGGGTTTGTTAAACTTTTTTTTTCAACTTTTTATTTACTAACTATTAGCCCCCTTAGGGGCTACAACTCTTGTCCTATTTACCCTGATGGAGATCTATTAGGGTGAATAGGACTTCACACTGTCCCTGTGCTCTGGGCACACAGCAGCAGGGAGCTGACTATGGCAGTCAGGACATCAGTAGCGTCCTGGCTGCCATGGTAACCGATCGGAGCCCCAGCTTTACAGTGCTGGGGTTTCGGCCACTGCCACCAATGATCGGGGGGCAGTCGTATAGGACCTTTCATTAGTTTGAAGTTTATTACTTAAGTAGCGGCACATAGGACATATATGGGGCACTTACTATTATATCTGTGCGGGGCTCCATTCACCCGCTCTGGCCCCCGTTACATGGTGGGAACACTAGGGAGGAGACATCAGCCTCTCTCCCTGGGCGTTCCTTCTCCCTGGCTGTGACGTTCTGCGCTGTGATTGGACAGCGCTGCAGACAGGGAAAAGGAACGCCCAGGGAGAGAGGCTGATGTCTCCTCCCTGCTGATCCCACCATGTAACGGGGGCCAGAGTGGACGAACGGAGCCCCGCAAAGATATAATAGTAAGTGCCCCATATATGCCCTATGTGCTGCTACTTAAGTAATAAAGTTCAAACTAATGAAAGGCCCTATATGCCTGCATGTGCCGGCGATATGCCATGCTGGGCCTCTTTGGCTGCGATCTGCCGCAATTAAACCCTCAGAACCTGAGGGGTTAATTGCCGTGGATCGCAGCGTGCAGTCAGAGGCCGGGTATGGGATATAGCCGGCACATGCAGGCTATGTTGCTATTCAGTCATTCATTGTGGCAGTGGCCACAGTCCTGCCCCTCCTCTGCTCTTATTGGTGGCAGTGGCCACAGTCCCTCCCCTCCCCTGCTCTCATTGGTGGCCAGCGGCAGCCACACGCAGTGGGGAGGGAGGGACTCCCTCCTTCTCCGCTGTGCCGGAGAACATGGTGTGTGCCGAGTGCGGTGCATACCATGTTCTACCGTGATTTATGACTAAATCGATATTGTGGCACAAATTCATATCGCATATCATCTATATTGCCCGTATCGTCCACCCCTAACCAGAATTTTACACCAGTCTTTGTTTCCCCTCTGCACTGCTGTAGGAGTCAGCTAATTTATGATGAGGCATGCTTCTCCGGCAGTACTTGAACCAGGCAAAAATGCTACCGTATTTTCCGGAGTGTAAGTCGACTGGTCTTAAGACGACCCCCAACTTTTCCAGTTAAAATATAGGATTTGGGCTATACTCGCCAGATAAGACTACCCCAGCCTCTCATCTGCCCCCCAGCCTCTCATTAGCCCTCTGTACACAGGAGCAGGCAGTATGAAAACTTAAAGGCGGAGCAGGCTGCTCCTGCACTCCCACCAACGTCTCCCTGCAAATCTGCCGGCCAGTCCCTGTCAAAAAGCACCAGACAGGGCCTAGCGTTCTCTTACTGTATGCGCTGCGGCCGGCGGGCTCTCCCTCTTCCGGTAACTTGCATGTCTGTCCCGGCGCATTGCTTATGCTACATAAGCAATGCACCACACAGACATATGAGTTACCAGAAGAAGGACAGCCCGGCGGCCACAAGGAGAAGGACGTTCCTTTGCATTGGGCATATAAAACGACCCCGACTTTTGAGAAGATTTTCAGGTGTTAAAAAGTCGTCTTATACGCCGGAAAATACCGTACTCCGGCTCCTGACTGGAGTAGTTTTTCGCCAACATTTATGTCTGTTTTCAGGCATAAATATTAGTGAATTTGCTGGGGCTGATGTTCTGGCATGCCCCCGCCACTCCCAAGTGTTGAATGCAGCATAATGGCCAAAATATTGTGGTATGGACATTTGAAAAGTCACAAAACAGGTCATGTAACTATTTTTGTGCTAATGGCATAAAAATGATAGTAAATGACCCCCATTGTTTCTTGGGAATCAGTATCCTATTAGCACTCACTTAGGGCTCTTGCATACGACTATACTGGCTCGGTGCCCGTATTGAGGACCGGTCCCCAATATATGGGAACTGGCTTTGTGCACTTCATGGGTCTATATCCGCAAACGTAGTGCACATTGTTGACCGCTATTTGCCCTTATGCTCATGTGCATGAGTCCTTAAAGGCTATGTATACCTTCAAGGGCAATTTTTTTTTTTTTATGATTGCGTTTTGCTCATTTGGTGCTAAAAAAATAATTATTTTTTTCATTTGATCTTTATTAAAAATATTGAACTGTTCTGTCAAAAAGGGTTAACTGTTTTTGTAGCTGTGTGCATTCTACTTTAACTTTCACTTTGGTCATCTAATGACCCTTATCTGTAAATTACTGAGAGCTCATAAACACTTATTTAAGCCAGGTTCTTATCAGTAAGATAAGGATTGAGCTTTGAGTGTTTAAGGTCTGAGAGCAGAGATAAGGAGTCCATCAGATAGCTGTCTGACAGAGCAGAGAGGAAATTCAGATCCTTCTATTAGAGCATCTCAGCTCTGTACAGAGAAAAGAACTACCGTACATATTTGTAATAAAGACCAATGATTTTTAGCTCCTAAAAACGGACGTCTGCATGTAGCCTTAGTAAAAAATATTTGCTAATATTGTAGTTCCTAATTTATTTGTTTTGTGACAAACATCTGTATGATGTATGATCATATCTTGCCCCCACTGCTCAGTAGAAGGCCCCCAGGTACCCCTCAGTGGGCTATGTAAATGCCTACAATCCTTGGTTGCTTTGTCCATAGGATGGCAGTGGTTATGGGATGAGCTCACAGTAAATTAATATGTTCATATGTTAACAGGCTTTACCTGTGAAAACTGCGACCACACATAAGATCCTCCACGAATTTCTGTGCGGGTTTATGTGCGCCTCTGCAGCATATCCACACCAAAATAGTCAATGTATATTTGCAGTTTTTGGTTGGTATTTGATGCGGTTTTGCAGCAGATCTCGTCCTTCCATTGAAAAGAGTGAAATCTGCCGCTAAAACCACAAACATAATTAACGTGCTATTTAATTTGATATCCGCACGGCAGGTCAGTTTCCGCACTGAAAATATCTGCACAGTGTACATGGGATTAGTGTAATCTCATACACTTTGCTGGTACTGTAATACGCCGCAGCTTTTCCACATGGGGAATCCGCACGGAAAAAACACACGTATTCCGCAACTTGTGCAGGTGGCTTAAACTTAGGAAAAAAAACTAGCACTTTTTAATGCACCTCATCTGCTCCATGTGAATATACCTTAAAGGTGACTGTTGTGTTTATGCTGTGGTGCCACAGAGATGCTGAATCATGACTCTGGCTCTTGCAGGCATTCCCCGGGCTTTCTGCCCAAGTCCCTTTGTACAAACATTCCCGGTGTTAAGGCTCTGCTGCAAGTGGAACTTACATTCTGTCCTCATATTTTCAACATATTGGGGCAGACTTACTTATCCTATAGATGATTTTGGTTCTGTTTTGTTGTTTTTTTTAATACTCCGCGTGCATTCAGTTTGCGTATATCCGCAAGTCTGTTCTGCAAAAAAAAAAATAAAAAAATAGAACATGTCCTATTATTGTCGGTTTTGCAGACAAGGAGAGGTATTGTTACAATGGATCCAGAAAAACAAAAGGATGCAACACGGATGTCATGCATTTTTTTTGGCTGATCTGTGTTTTGCGGAGCGCAAAATACATACGGTTGTGTGCATGAGCCCTTACTTTGAGGCAGAAATTTACTGCTGAATTGTTCTGCAACTTTGGTGCAAAATGTTGCCTATTAGGTCATGCCGCTTTCTCACTAGCCCCACTCCGTTGTCAGGCCAGGCGCAGATCATTTCCGGAACCTAGATGCACCAGAATTTGGTGCATTTGTAAATGTGGGTCGTTGGTTATTTTGCTGATTTATGTGATGTTTTCGCATAGTTTGTAAGAGAAGCATATTCTGTTGTAGATTGTAGACTAGGGGTCAGCATCCTCTGGCACTCCAGCTGTGGTGAAACTACAACTCCCAGCATGGGAATTGTAATTGCACAACAGCTAGGGTTGCCGGCGTTCGCTGACCCCTGTTGTAGCCGTGTAGAACATAGAACACGTGAATACAGTCGTTCCTGGTGTGAGGTTACAAAAGAAGGCAATTTGTGGGAACCTTTCATCTAATTTCTACCCCACCTTTACACTGTGGCATGAAGAAGCGGGTAACTCATGTTGGCCTCACTATCCAAATTGTAGAAAGAGGCACCAGTGCAATTGTATTGTAAAGTTTTCCTACACCATATGAGAAGGAGCCTATATTTGGCTCTGACCCCAAGTAAAATTCCAACATATCCATGAATACTGAAGCAAGCACATAGATTGACGTTACTGTGAAATCAGCCTGGAGTCCTGGTTAAATGACGTATTGTGAATCTTTTTATAGGATGGATAATAGGAAGTTGAACCAGAGAGTATTCCCTGCTGGCACATGCTAGTGTGAACAGTTTGGACAGTAGAAAAGAGCTCACAGATTCCTTCTAAAGGCACGCTACCCCCTCACAGAACGTAAATTCAGAGGAAAAAAATCGGAAAATCCAAGGGTACAACTGTGGTTAAAATCCGCAGCAAAATTTAGCATACCATGCTGCTGTTTGGTAGCAAATAAATACAATCATTAAAGGGGTTTTCAGGGCCCTTAATATTGATGACCTATCCTCAGGATAGGTCCTGAATAATGGTGACCTCCACAGCACTTCGCTCCCTTAACAGTGTCATCCACAGCGCCCTACCCCTTTAAAGCTGACCTACAGCAGAGAAGAAAAATGGCTGGGTTGTTATGGAAACCTGGTGTAAAACTGTGTGTATGTGGAGACTAAGGGCCTGCGAGCTTCTATTGGCTGATAAGTCATGTGAACAGGCTTCTATTGGCTAATGCATTTTTTGGGAATATCTCAGGAGCGCTAGAGAGCGGAGACCCGGTCTAAAACCTTCCTGGACACCTGATGTACCTGTGTGCCAAATTTCGTGATTGTAAATGCGACGGTGTGGATTCCTTTAGTGGATATATATATACTCAGCTTTATATATTAGATGGAATGCTTACAGCTGGATGTGACCTTACTATGACCACTACCATCCTGAGCTGATCTTAAAGGGGTTGTCTCACTTCAGCGGATGGCGTTTATCATGTAGAGAAAGTTAATATAAGCCACTTACTAATATATTGTGATAGTCCATATTGCTTTCTATACACTGCTCGTTTCCATGGTTATGACTAGGGATGCACAAATCGACTTTGGATGAAGTTTGGAACCGAACCCGAGTTCGGGATATGTTTTTTTTTTTTTACAATCTAAATCAATCTCATATCTGCGCTGCAGTGGTGGCCATAACCCCTGGATATGAGCAGTGTATATTGTGATGGAAAAATGAATGCAGCCAGAAAAGGAGGCAATACGGACAATCACAGTACATTAGGAAGTGCCTTGTAAAATGTTTTCGCCCCATGCAATAACTGCCATAGATGTGCCTAATTTATGATGAGGTGCCCGCCTCGTCATAAGTTACCTGAATCTTAGGGCAGCGCGAGGGGAAACCAAGACCAGCGTAAAAAGCCGGTCTTAGTAAATGTGCCACATGGAGCGTGTTTTCTCACACTGAATACCCTCGTGTGAAATTGGCCTAGGGGTACTGAATTGCACTCAAACAATCCAATTTTGAAGATAACCACCAGTACCTGAGCTGAAATTTTGATTTCACGCTAATTGTCTTGGTTAACCACTTCAGCCCCCCTAGCTTAAACACCCTTATTGACCAGGCCACTTTTTACAATTCTGCACTACACTACTTTCACCGTTTATTTCTCCGTCATGCAACTTACCAAACAAATGAATTTTACCTCCTTTTCTTCTCACTAATAGAGCTTTCATTTGGTGGTATTTCATTGTTGCTGACATTTTTACTTTTTTTGCTATTAATAAAAATTTAACGACATTTTTGCAAAAAAATGACATTTTTCACTTTCTGTTGTAAAATTTTTCAAAAAAAATACATTTGTATGTAAATTTTTCTCTAAATTTATTGTTCTACATGTCTTTGATAAAAAAAAATCCAATAAGTGTATATTTATTGGTTTGGGTAAAAGTTATAGCGTTTACAAACCATGGTGCAAAAAAGTGAATTTTGGCATTTTGAAGCAGCTCTGACTTTCTGAGCACCTGTCCTGTTTCTTCAGGTGCTAGAATGTCAGGATAGATAAATACCCCCCAAATGACACCATTTTAGATAGAAGACACCCCAAAGTATTCACGGAGGGGCATGGTGAGTTCATGTATCATTTCATTTTTTTTCACAAGTTAGCGGAAAATGACACTTTCTGAGGAAAAAAAATATATATAATAAAGTTTCCATTTCTGCTAACTTCTGGCAAAAAAAAATAAAATCTCAGACGGACTCACTATGCCCCTCTGTGAATACCTTGGGGTGTCTACTTTCCGAAATGGGGTCATTTGTGGGGTGTGTTTACTGTTCTGGCATTTTGGGCGGGGCTAAATTGTGAGCCGCCATGTAAAAGCTAAAGGTACTCGTTGGAATTTGGGCCCCTTTGCGCACCCAAGCTGCAAAAAAGTGTCACTTATGTGGTATCGCCGTACTCAGGAGAAGTAGGGCAATGTGTTTTGGGGTGTATTTTTACATATACCCATGTTGGGTGAGAGAAATATCTCTGTAAACTGACAACTTTGTATAAAAAAATTAAAAAGTTGTCGTTTACAGAGATATTTCTCACACTCAGCAGGTGTATATATAAAAATACACCCCAAAGCACATTGCGCTACTTCTCTGATCTGGCGATCTACATGAGTGACACTTTCCAGCCTGGAGTGCGCAAAGGCCCTAAAACTAATGAGTACCTTTAGGATTTCACAGGGCATTTTTACGCATTTGGATTCCAGACTTCTTCTCACGCTTTAGGGGCCCCTAAAATGCCAGGGCAGTATAAATACCCCACATATGACCCCATTTTAGAAAGAAGACACCCCAAGGTATTCCGTAAGGGGTATGGTGAGTTCATGTAAAATGTTATTTTTGTCACAAGTTAGTGGAATATGAGACTTTGTAAAAAACAAAATAAAAAAAAAAAATATATCAATTTCCGCTAACTTGTGCCAAAAAAAAATATTTCTGTGAACTCGCCATGCCCCTCACAGAATACCTTGGGGTGTCTTCTTTCCACAATGGGGTCACTTGTGGGGTATTTATACTGCCCTGGCATTTTAGGGAACCTAAGCGTGAGAATCCAAATGCGTAACAATGCCCTGTGAAATCCTAAGGGTACTCATTGGAATTAGGGCCCCTTTGCGCATCTTGGCTGCAAAAAAGTGTCACACATGTGGTATCACCGTACTCAGGAGAAGTAGGGCAATGTGTTTTGGGGTGTATTTTTATATATTCCCATGCTGGGTGAGAGAAATATCTCTGTAAATGACAACTTTTTAAATTTTTTATTCAAAGTTGTCAATTTACAGAGATATTTCTCTCACCCAGCATGGTATATGTAAAAATACACCCCAAACACATTGCCCTACTTGTCCTGAGTACGGCGATACCACATGTGTGACACTTTGCAGCCAAGATGCACAAAGGCCTAAATTCAATGAGTACCTTTAGGAAGGGCATTTTTACGCATTTTTCTTCTTCGCACTTTAGGGGCCCCTAAAATGCCAGGGCAGTATAAATACCCCATATGTGACCCCATTTTGGAAAGAAGACAGCCCAAGGTATTCCATGAGGGGCATGGTGAGTTGATAGTAAAATGTTATTTTTGTCACAAGTTAGTGGAATATGTGATTTTGTAAATAGTTAATATCTAACAAAAGTACATCCATTTCCGCTAACTTGTAACAAAAAGTTTAATTTTCTATGGACTCACTATGCCCCTCAGCAGAATACCTTGGGGTGTCTTCTTTCCACAATGGGGTCACATGTGGGGTATTTATACTGTCCTGGCATTTAGGGACCTAAGCGTGAGAAGCAAATGCGTAACAATGCCCGTGAAACCTAAAGGTACTCATTGGAATTAGGGCCCCTTTGCGCATCTTGGCTGCAAAAAGTGTCACTCATGTGGTATCACCGTACTCAGGAGAAGTAGGGCAATGTGTTTTGGGGTGTATTTTTACATATACCCATGCTGGGTGAGAGAAATATCTCTGTAAATTGACAACTTTGAATAAAATTTTTATTCAAAGTTGTCAATTTACAGAGATATTTCTCTCACCAAGCATCGGTATATGTAAAAATACACCCCAAACACATTGCCTACTTCTCCTGAATGCGGCGATACCACATGTGTGCCACTTTTGCAGCCAAGATGCAAAGGCCTAAACCAATGAGTACCTTTAGGACAGGGCATTTTTACGCATTTTGCTTCTCACACTTTAGGGCCCCTAAAATGCCAGGGCAGTATAAATACCCCATATGTGACCCCATTTTGGAAGAAGACAGCCCAAGGTATTCCATGAGGGGCATGGCGAGTTGATAGAAAAAATTTTTGGCACAAGTTAGTGGAAATTGATTTTTATAGTTTTTCTCACAAAGTCTCCCTTTCCGCTAACTTTTAACAAAAAGTTTAATTTTTCATGGACTCACTATGCCCCTCAGCGAATACCTTGGGGTGTCTTCTTTCCAAAATGGGGTAACATGTGGGGTATTTATACTGTCCTGGCATTTAGGGGCCCTAAAGCGTGAGAAGAAAAATGCGTAAAAATGCCCTCCTAAAAGTTACTCATTGGAATTTGGGCCCTTTGCGCATCTTGGCTGCAAAAAGTGTCACTCATGTGGTATCGCCGTACTCAGGAGAAGTAGGGCAATGTGTTTTGGGGTGTATTTTTACATATACCCATACTGTGTGAGAGAAATATCTCTGTAAATTGACAACTTTGAATAAAAAAATTTAAAAAGTTGTCATTTACAGAGATATTTCTCACACAAGTATCGGTATATATAAAATATACCCCAAACACATTGCCCTACTTCTCCTGAGTGCGGCGATCCACATGTGTGCCACTTTTGCAGCCAAGATGCAAAGGCCTAAACCAATGAGTACCTTTAGGATTTCACAGGGCATTTTACGCATTTGGATTCTCACGCTTTAGGACCCCTAAAATGCCAGGGCAGTATAAAAACCCACAAGTGACCCCATTGTGAAAGAAGACACCCCAAGGTATTCCGTGAGGGGCATGGCGAGTTCACAGAAAAAAAATTTTGGCACAAGTTAGAGGAAATTGATTTTTATTTTTTACAAAGTCTCATATTCCACTAACTTGTGACAAAAATAAAATTTTACATGAACTCGCCATACCCCTCACGGAATACCTTGAGGTGTCTTCTTTCTAAAATGGGGTCACATGTGAGGTGTTTGTACTGCCCTGGCATTTTAGGGTCTCCATAATCATTACACGTATGGCCAGCATGAGGAGTTTCTGCTATTCTCCTTATATTGAGCATACGGGTAATGAGATTTTTCCGTTCAGCCGCTGGGCTGAAAAAAAAAAAAATGAAGCGGCACAGATTTATTCATTCGCATCAATCAATGTGGATGAAAAAATCTCTGCCAAAATCAGTGACTGCGGTGCGGTGGGCTGGGCGCTAGCTACCTAACAAGTAGCTAACTAACTGGCGGTGATAAGGGACCCTTATGCCCCATTCACACGTCCACTAATTCTGTTTGCGGAGCAGATTGCGGACCCATTCATTTCTATGGGGACAGACTTTGTCCCGCTCGGATCGGAATTACGGATCCGCGCTTCGAGTCTGCACTTCCGTTCCGCAAAAATATAGAACATGTCCTATTTTTGTCCGCAATTGCGGACAAGAAAAAGCATTTTCTATATAGTTCTGGCAATGTGCGGATCTGCAAAATGCGGAAAGCACATTGCCGGTGTCCGTGTTTTGAGGATCTGTGGATCCGCAGATCCGCGGATCTGATCCGCGGATCCGTGAATCACGGATCCGCAAAACACATTTGGACGTCTGAATGGAGCCTTACAAGGGGTGTGATCAATGACAGGGGGTGATCAGGGGTCTAGATGGGGTGATCAAAGGGGTTAACAAGGGGTTAATAGGTGAGGGGGTGGGGGGTTAGTGTAGTGTTTGGTGCAACTTTACATAGTTACCTGGTCCTCTGGTGGTCGATCCCAGCAAATGGGACCACCAGAGGACCAGGTAGCAGCTATATCAGGCGCTGTTCACAAAACAGCGTCTGATATACTGTTTGATACGATTTATATCGCATCTACAGCCTACCAGCGATGGATCATCGCTGGCAGGCTGTAGTTAAGCTCCTGAGACGCCGCTACTGTGAGCGCGCGGCGCGTGCAGCGTTCACAGGAAATCTCGCGTCTCGCGAGATGACGCAGATCTGCGGCGCCCCAGAACAGCCCGACCGCCGCGAGAACGCAGTTGTGCGT
The DNA here is from genome assembly GCA_033119425.1 of Bufotes viridis. Classification (NCBI taxonomy): domain Eukaryota; kingdom Metazoa; phylum Chordata; class Amphibia; order Anura; family Bufonidae; genus Bufotes; species Bufotes viridis. The sequence goes on from CM065591.1 coordinate 105,209,489, forward strand.
TAGGCGGTCGGGAAGTGGTTAATAAATGGAGCTAATCTGCATTGTTTTCTAGAATAGAATCCCAGGCAATTATGAACATGATTTTAATGAATGGAGAATTTTAAAATAAGTGACTCGTTCATTATTTCATCTTTTTTTTTACTTCCCTGGAGTATGTGATTGGGAAATAAATTGCCTCCTTTATATGCATTTCCAGCAGAATCTGCACCTAAGTCCTGACAGAATCCTCAGTGTGTGAACATGGTTCTGGGGCTGGGATTGTAGAAGTAGCTGCTGCTGTTTTGCTGCCATTGTCAGGACACATTTTACACTCCTGACAACTTTTGGATCTAGAAACCGCCATACTATGCCGTGGCCATCATTGCACCTCAGCTCCTCGGCTTTCCAGTGCTGGCCACACCGCTCGGTGCACTGAAGCTCTGATTTGCATAAAGAACAAGAATCTTTTCCTCTTGGGAATGCTACAACTGATTCTTACAAGACAGGTATCATTTTAATCAGCAGGATTAACCCTACCAGGCAGTATGTCTGGTTTAATCGGATTGACAGGTGTTCTTTAATGTGGATTTAAAGGGGTTGTACAGTGCTAGTATATTGATGACTTATCCTCAGGATAGAAGGAAGGAACTGGCACTCCTTTGTACTGCAATTATATCAGGTTTATTCGCCACTCATAGGAGAAGTGACGCGCGTTTCGGCACACGCAAGTGCCTTTATCAAACAATCCTCCTATGAGTGGCGAATAAACCTGATATAATTGCAGTACAAAGGAGTGCTGGTTCCTTCCTTCATTCAAGCATCCGGAGTGACATCCCCTAACCGCGCACCCACACCTTCACGCAGTGCCGCCCGACCATCCGTAACCAGCTTAAACTCAGGATAGGTCATTAACATCAGGTTGGTGGAGGTCCGACTCATGTCAACTCGCCGACCAGCTGTTAAAACAGGTTGTGCTCAGAGTTATATAGCGCAGCGGCCTCTTCAAACAGCCGATTGTCAGGGTATCGAGAGCCGGACCCCTGCGGATCTGATACTGATGGCCTATCCTCAACCCACAGTCATTGCTCTGTACAGATGTGCTCATATGATGGCCTAGTACAACTATAAATCCTACCTCTCGGCTCTAGTTAACATTCTTTTGTATCGGAACATTTCCCAGGCTGTCTGTAAGATTTGTTGGGAAGTTTTATTGACTTGTGTTCTCAGAGGAAGTGCATCTATTTATAAGACTATGAGCACTAGAATAAAACAAAAGCTGAATTTAATGCAGATCTACGGGCATTTTCTACTACTGTTCCCTTAAAGAACCCAAGGACCGAGAACGGGCAGAACTGCAGAAGATGCAAGTTTTGGTGAACTTGCCCAAAAAGCTTTTAGCTCTTTAGTTCGCAGCCATAGGTACATCATTGACTAGGGGGTTCTCTGGATATTTTGTATTGGTGGCCTATCTTTAGGATAGGTTATCAATATCAGATCAGTCGGGGGCTGATTCCTGCCATCCCTGAGGATCAGTTGTTTTGTAGTAGCTCTGGTGCTGGAACAGCGCCATTTACTGTGTAGTGGACGGAGTTGGTTACTGCAGCACTGCTCCCATTCATCTGTTCATTTTCAGTAATTTCAGTCCTCACTTATTTGGCTGGCATCCATGTCTGGGACACTTATTCAGTATAAGCAATATGACAGAAGGAGCAAGGGATAAAGGCACCGTTCACACTAGCATCGTACATGTTGTCAGACATCCAAATGGACAATTACAGACCCCACTGATTTCAAGATAACCGTAGTCCATACATTTTCATTAAGGTATGGTAGACATCATAAAGTGGGATCTCCAACTGTGAGCAAGGGTGGAGTGTCGCTCTGTATGAGGCACTACTGTTCAGCAAGACCTGAGACCTCCTTATACAGTATTACATGGCTGGACATTACTGTTTAACACTGCATTAGCCTTACAGCCGTCACTGTAGTTGAAATGCCTAGCTGGTTGGCTATTTGCGATATCACGTTTTGTGATAGAGGATGTCTCCCCTTTAAATGGATTTCATTGGGGTTCTGGTATTATATGACACCAAGAATATTGCTTCAAATTAAGCTATATCATTGCTAATAAATCAGAGCAACTGGACTTGTGTTTTCTGTACGACATTTCGCTTGCCATCCCACTGGCTTTCTCAGTTAGAATTGAGAAAGCTAGATGTACTGTATAACTAGTTCTTAAAGAATGAGTACGATCCCGTGGCTCTGATTTATTACTACTGATATACCATGCCCTGAATGAATGAATGAAAACCTTCACAAACCTTCAGATGATGCTATTTTTGTGTCAGTAGTCGGGTAGTAGTGGCAATGGAAACAGACAAATGATATTGATAAAACTTCTTCCTGTTGCAGATGTCGCCGTCGTGGACATGAGTGATGTGGGAAGACAGCCTTCTCTTTTCTACCACCTTGGGGTCCGAGAAAGTTTCGACATGGCAAATAACGTTATTCTCTATCTTGATACAGACCCTGATACATTATTATCCCTTAAGGTAAATCTTCCAAATATCGTTCTGTCCATTTTTGAACCCGGATTAGAATCCACCTGCTTTATTCTTATATTTTTACAAAACAAATTACAGCAGGAAAAATTGTAGTAAGATCTACAGCAAAATTAACACGTGATCTCAACCTTAGCTTTGGTTAAATGCCTGCTTAAAAAAAAAAAAAAAAAAGATAAACACACCCGTTGAAAGCCGCTCCTTTAATACGTCAAGATTCCAGACCCTGCTGATGGACCGGAAGTGATGATGTCCTGTACGCTGGCCTCAGCATGTGTCACCTAATGGCACGTGAGTCTCTGCAGTCGCCTGTCATTTGCGAACATATCACTACTGAGGCCAGTTAATGGCTGCAGCGGTCCACGTGACTATGGATCAGACATCATTCCTTCCAGTGTGCTGGAGACAGGACCCTTGGTTCTACAACACAGTGGCTTTATTAAGGCGTGTGTGGTTGTTTTTTGTTTTCTTTTTCTATTTGGCGAATTCTCAACGGTCAGTAATATTTTTGGGCGGGTCAGACAACCCTTTAATACAATTTACATTACAGTTTTGTTATTACCGCTGAGAGATTTTGCCATTATGAATGACTAATGCAGCTATGCAGTCATATTTTAATAATACCAGTATATTACGTTAATTTCTAGCAGTGGCTACATTTAAGTTTACATCTGTACATTTCTAATATATCTGTTGGCTATGGATTTTATCTTAATTATTGTTTCCCTTTTTAGGATATGGTGGCTCAGAAGAACACGGTGAGTATAAAAACATTTTCATATTTTTGTTTACAATTCCGCATTGTTCGCTCTATAAGACGCACCTGACCATAAGCGGTTTTGGAGGAGGAAAATAAGAAAAAATATTTTTCACCAGCCAATCGTCATTATATCTCAGATCAGACCCCCAATCTTCATCAGATCTCAGATCAGACCCTTAGATTAGACCTTCGATCAGACAAAAATACCTAAAACAACTTGCCACGCCTGCTCTGGACGGCGTTGCCACTTGGGAGATCCAGAGCTCTCCCTGCTGCTCTGCACTGTGGCCTGGCCTTGCACAGTGCAGCACCTGAAGAAGCCCAGGGAGCGGTGAGTATTTCCAACGCTAGCAGCGCTATACTCCCCATTCCTACTGTATTAATGAGCGCTCGCATAATGGGGCACTTATTAGTATTCGCTTTATGATGCACTTCCATTTTTCCTGCATGTTTTGGGGGAAAATGGTGCGTCTTATAAAACAAAAAATACGGTATATTTGTTTTTTACCATGTATGGCAGAAACGAGTACAAAAATTATTATATGTTAATGTAAAATTATGATTCAGACAACTTTTAATTATGATATTTGTTCATCTGGTTGATTTGCCTTACTTTGTATCCTAATAAATAATGCTTCTATAGGCGAAAAAAATCCAAACATTATTTTACACTCATGCAGGGGTTTTTCAGGACTTTGATGTTGATGACCTGTCCTTAGATAGACCATTAGTATTAGATTAGATCAGTGAGGACTGACTGGAAACCCCCAAATGACCGTGCACAGCTCTGAATATTTGAAGAGGCTATGCCTGGTTTTGCAGGCCAGTCCAATTCACTTGAATGAGATGAAGCTGTAGTGAGCTGCAATGCGAGGTACAGCTGTGTCCGGTCAGCTAAATGAATAGTTGGGGTGCTGGGAGTCGGTACAATGAAGGGGGACGCAGCGCTAATCGAAGCCTCCTCAATCAGCAAATCGGTGGTGTGTTGGATCCTCCACCGATCTGCTGGCTTATTAATAATGATAATGATTGGTATTAAAGTTAACCTGTTGGTCTGTGTGTACATCCCAGTAAGAGTCCTTGGTTTTCAAAGTGATCAGTGATTCACATGAATGTTTAATTAGAATGAGTAGAAATCTTTGAAATGGATTATTACCTGTAGCATCAAAACTAATTCCTGCTTTTATCATACATATTCCTGAGCCGTGCCGCTGAGGCATTTTGGTGGTGTTTTATCAGACATGTCTAAACTGTGAATACAGTGCTCCCTCAAGTTACATAATTAATTGGTTACAGGACAACCTCTTGGGGTAGATATTATGTGGCAAAAATATATTTAAATAAGTAATAAACCAATTATAAAAAAACTACAATAAAATATTAAAATACAAATAAAAGTGATAACTAAAAAGGAAAGAGACAAAAAGTGTCAGTGTCCCCCAAAAGTCTTTTTATGACCTCTTAGGGGATATTATTTATAGCAGAAATATATAAAAAATTAAATTAAAAAAGATAAAAAAAATAATAAAATAGATAAGAGAAAAAACACCCATGCCAACCAAAGCCGTTGCCATTATCGCCCCGTTCACGTGAAACTATACATATTTTATAACAAAACTACCGACACAAGATATGAAACTTTTTATAATTTATTTTGGTGGCAGTTTGCGTATTTAAAGAATAAGGAGCTATAGTTTGAAAAAAAAAATACTTTTTAAAAATGTTTTGTACAGTTTCCCCCAAATAAAACTAAAAACTAAATTATAAGGCCCTATGTGTCCCAACACATAAAGTTCCAACCGTTCGAACCACCACGTGTGCTAAACCACGTGTGCAGGCCTGGTTATTAATGTGTTAACCAATGAGCGCTTTTCCCCACTAGTAAGGGAAAGTGCTTACTGGTTATTACATGACGCCTGTAACTGGGGGCAGGAGGTGATACCAGTGAGCGCCATTCTCTGCAATGAAGGAAATCGCTGATTTATGAATAAGAGGCAGGAAGTTAATGTTGCCACTTTTCCTGTAAAAATGACTTTTAACAAGTTCCTGCACTATGGCCCCTGAAACAGAAGATTTATACTTGCCTGCTTCATGCTGCCCTGGCCCTCTCTGCTTCTATCTTCCGGTTCCTGCACGTTTACACCTGTCAGTGCATGGTCATGGTCACATACACCGCTCCAGTCAATGACTGGCTTCAGCAGTGACACGCTGCTTGTGGCCACATCACCGCTGAAGCCAGTGATCGGCTGGAGAGGTGCCTGTGACCATAGCCATGCACTGCCAAGTAAAAATAGTAAGTATAACTCTTTGGTTTCAGGGACCATGCTGCAAGAACTTGTTAAAAAATCATTTTTACTGGGAAATCCCTTTAAACCAGGGACGGATTGGCCCTAGACCTCACAGGGAATTTGCCCAGTGTGACGATGCCCAGGGGGCTGCCTGAGTCCTCCTCACGGCAGGCCAGTGGCAGTTTTTGGGGATGTATTTTCTGCTTCTGGCAGTATTTTGTGATGTACTGTGGTATTTGGCTCTGTTGGGGACTTCCATCAATTTGTACCCAACTACAAAATGGGGTGACTTCTAGTATTTTTTCAGGGCCACTTTCAGTTCCCAGTCCTCCCCTGCTTTAAAGGGAACCTGTCGCCTACAAAACGCTTATAAAGCTGTTCATATCACCTTATAGTGCCCCATAGTAGTTTTCTAAAGCGCTTTTTCTTACTTTTTCAGCATTTAGGCTCATAGAGAAATCAATGTTTTATTCAGCCGCTGCCCCGTGCTTCAAGTCAGGCTTTAAGTCAAGGGGGCAGCGGTCTAGGTGTCTTCAGTCCTCCTCTCCCCGCCTCCTGCTGCCTTGATTGACATCCAGCATCTCAGGGCCGGGACCACGCTCTCAGCCTGCATGCGCAGTAAAGGGCGGCAGGAGCGCGGTCCTGGTGCAGCGTGAATTGTCCCTACCTTGTGAGTTTTCCCTACCGCACCAACTGAGCATGCTCAGTACAAGTAGAGTCCCTGCCCACAGCCTAATTCTCCCTTTAGTAAAAACCCCAAATCTACATTAAGTTGTACCCTCGCGGGCTCGCTTCGCTCGCCACGCATCGGGCTCGGCCTCGCTGCGCTCGGCTCTTATAAAAACTAACTCCATGCCGCCATTGATGGTAAAGAATGAACTGGATAGTAAAGAAAAGGGAGAATAGGCTGTGGGCGGGGCTTCACTTCCACTGAGCATGCTCAGTTCGGCGGTAGGGAAAACTCATAAGGTAGGGACAATTCACTCTGCACCGGCTCTGGCGCGTACATTTACCCGGCTTCATTCTTGCTACAGCACATGCGCCCGCCAGTCTGTCACGATCGCGCCCGGCATCTATTCTACCTGCGCATATTGAGCGTCATCTCCGGCACGCAGCAGAGGCCAGCCACACGGGCGCGATTGTGACAGACTGGCGGGCGCATGCAGGCTTTACTGCGCATGCGGGCTGAGAGCGCGGTCCCGGCACTGAGATGCTGGATGTCAATCAAGGCAGCAGATGGCGGGGAGAGCAGGACTGAAGACGCCTAGGCCGCTGCCCCCTTGACTTCAAGCCTGACTTGAAGCACGGGGCAGCGGCTGAATAAAACATCGATTTCTCTATGAGCCTAAATGCTGAAAAAGTAAGAAAAAGCGCTTTAGAAAACTACTATGGGGCAGTAAAGGTAATATGAACAGCTTTATAAGCGTTTTTTAGGTGACAGGTTCCCTTTAAGCCCCTAATACACTGTGAGATATTCAGGTCAATTACTGGGAACAACTCTTCATAGGAGCGCTCATTCATGATAACTGGCCGGTATAATCGTACCGCACATCTCTCTGTGTAATCAGATGTGTGCTACTGATAATCGGTGTAACTAAATGAGGGAGAAATGACTAATACCAATCATTCCTCCCCAGTCACTTTACATTGGCCTGTGTAATAGGCTGATGCAACTGAGCTCTGATCAACTTTTTTTATTTTATTTTTATTTTTTTATTTTTTATTTGCGGACCCTTGAAATGGAGCGATTTGACAATGCGGCCCTCAGACCAAAAAAAGGTTGTGCCCCCCCTGCTATACAGGGTTCTGGACTTCACTGTAAGGGAGCCAATGCACTGTACTGTAATGAGAAGCTACTGGACAACCAGTACTGGGGATCTTTATTTTTTTTATTTTATTTTTACTTTTTTTTTTTTTTTTTACTGTTCATTCCCACTGTTCAAAGTATCTGTCATAGTTATAGAGCAAAGTATATCATTGGGCGGCGGGTGATCTCCTCTTTTTGTCTGGTTGTCATATGTGATAATGATACAGTATGTGTTTATATTGCATCTGAAGATTGGCCATTTGGCAGTATGTATTCTACTTTACAAATATATCATTAATTTACTAGGTCATTAATCCTGCTATTTTTAATTGCATCAACTGGAGTGTTCAGCTGTTTGTGGCAGTCACCCTCATGACTAAGAGAAGCAGTCTCTTCACGGATCTTGGCCACGAGCTTCACTCTGCTGTCTAGTTGATCCAGTGAGATCATTTCTCTGTGTCGGCCTGAGTCCCAGAATCACTCATAAACCAGGCCTAGGTCTGACAAGTTACATCACCAAAGTTTCTATTTTAGTTTATGATCTTGTGCTTTGATTGAAACCTCAGAACTAGAGCAATGGTTGGTCATAGTTTAAAGGGGTATTCCGGTTGTTAGATGTTATCCCCTATCAATCTATCCACAGGATAGAGGATAACTATTGGATCGGTGGGGGACCTCCACTGATCACCAGAATCAGGGCCCGTACCCTCTGCAGTTCCCCATAAAATGAACGCAGCAGCCATATGCACATGCTCGGATTCGTTAATTTCTATGGGAGTTCCGATGGCGCTCGGCTATCTCCAGTATTCCCATAGAAGTGAATGGAGAGGCCCCATGCATGCTCGACCGCCTGTTCCATTCATTCCAGGGGGTATGGGGCCCACGTTGTCATGATCAGTGGAGGTCCCAGTGGTAGGACCCCGACCGATTTCATAGTTATTCCACAGGATAGGGAATGACTTCTAACAACTGGAATACCCCTTTAATGCAATGTGAAAATTAAAGGTAAAGGATGGCTATAGGTCCTGAAGTATATGAAAATGTTTTAATGCACATGTATATGGGGTCTACATGAGTCCAGTTCACTAATTTCATACTTTTATAAGCTATTTATGAACAGCACAATTTGTAGCTACAATCAATAGTAAACCGGAAATGGAGACAGGACATAAAAGTAGATTTTGACAATGTGAGATTTACTTCAGATTTTATTAACAGACTGCAAGCAGTTCTAAGAATGACCAATACCAGTAAGGCTGGTTTTACATCACCTTTTGAGCCTTCCGTCAGAAATGCGTGTCTAGAGGAGTTAAAACGCTTAAAGGGGTTGTCCGGGTTCAGAGCTGAACCTGGACATGCCCATAATTTCACCCAGGCAGCCCCCCTGATGCTCCGATGCGCTCCCTTGTCCTGCGCTAGATCGCACAGGGCAAAGGCTCTTTTGTTTTCAGTAACACACTGCCGGGCGGAAGTGTGTAGGTTCTGATGGACATGCGTTAGCGCTGCCCTAGCTGTTTTACAGGCTGGGGCAGCGCTAAAGCCCCCCATCAGTGTCGGCGACGTTACATGGCAGCCCCATGGAGAGCCTGGTTCTTCACCGGAACTCCGGAAAATGCTTTTGCCCTGCTCGATTTAGCAACGGGCAAAGGAGAGCATCGGAGCATGAACTGCTCTGATATTCAAGTCAGGGGGGCTGCCTGGGTCAAAATGGAGGTATGTCCGGGTTCAGCTGTGAACCCAGACAACACCTTTAACTCTGATGGAAGTTTCAAACATATCTCACTGTATTGGCATACAGTGAAATACCTCCCGAACACAAAGTAAAGCATGTTCATGAGAGAGATTTGATATTTATGGCTCTAACTGACCCTTCAGCCAATAGCTCAAAAATGATTTGTAGGTCAGTACCTACAGAGAATGATTAATTGCTATTTTCCTCGGATCTTACTGCTCGGCTGATTTTTAGCTCAGTTCTATTAGGCCCCTTGCAGACGAGCGTGACCAATTAGGTCAGGATGCGTTCAGTTAAATTTGTGTGATTTCGCAAGCAAGTTCAGTCAGTTTTCTCTGCGATTGCGTTCAGTTTTTTTTGCACGGGTGCAATGCGCATTGATCCGTTTTTCATGAGCGTGATAAAAAACTGAGGATTTACAAACAACATCTCTTGGCAACCATCAGTGAAAAACGCATCGCATCCACACTTGCAGACCCATTCACTTTTATGGGGCCAAGGCTGTGTGGAAAAACGCAGAATATAGAACATGCTGCGATTTTCACAAAACGCACAAGTGATGTGTGAAAAACAACGCTCATGTACAAAGACACATTGAAATGAATGGGTCCGGATTCAGTGCGGGGGGCGGTTAGAGGAGGAGCAGACCGCAGGGAATACATGTGATACAGAACTTATTGAAAATAAGTAAGGACATTTTGGAAGGTTCTGCTCTTGGTATCACTCCCAGAACCTAAGGGCACATGCTTACCTATTACAGTTTGTCATGTTTATCTCAGAAACCGAAATAGATCCAATATTGGTCGCGCCTTACTTGCTGTCATTTATCACCCAGGAGAACTCTATAGACTCAGGATAACATGAATGACATTCTAATCCATTCACTAACACTGTTTGCCTTTGAAAAGTCCTTGGGTATGGTGATGGCAACCACTTAATAAAGGAGCACTTCCATCAATTCTTTTTTTTCCTTTTTGTATTAACAATTTGTATATGAATATTTCATGCAATTTTTTTTTTTGTTTTAACAAAATAGGTGGATGGTTTTATGGATATAACTTTTTGAAGTCACTCCTTGAACTCTGTCCTGTACAGTCTCTAAAGGGGTTTTCCCAAAATACAAATATATAGGACAAGTATCTGATTGGTGGGGGGTCTTGGTACAGCACCTGGTTATTTATGGCAGTACCATACAGACTGGAGAAGCAGTGCGCCTGCTCATCCTCCAGGATGGGGACACAGGACTCAGAGGCTGAACTTTTAGCACAGCAGAGATGCTCCCTTAAAGTAAAGCAGGCCTTTCAGTTTAAAGAGTCTCCTTAGCAAAGCTGTGAGCGATGTTAAGGAGAATCCATGTTCACTCCTTAATAATTTTACTGAGCACTGAAGATGCCACATGTAACCCCTAAGATAGGCAGGGAGATGGGCAGTGATAGTTAAGGCACATGTATAGATGCTAGGATGAACCACACTCCTTGGTCTGTAAGCGGTGGGTGCTCGTCTCGAGGGGGTGGTAAAAACCCCCCTATATATAAACAGTCCAATGAAGTTGTAAAAAATACAAAGGCTCATCAGCCGAAACGTTGCATCTGGAATAAATTCCACTGTTTGGACGTGCTATCTCCATATTTTTTTTTTTTTTACAACTTCATAGTTGGGGCACAGTCAGGGACTGGTGTAGTGACAGTGGAATTTATTCCAGATGCAACGTTTCGGCTGATGAGCCTTTGTATTTTTTACAACTTCATTGGACTGTTTATATATAGGGGGGTTTTTACACACGGGCATGTTCAACGCTCAGTAAAATACTGAAGACATACTCTGCTGAGCAATGCTCAAAGCTTTGCTAAGAAGCCTCTTACACCCTGTTTTCTAGAGCAACAAAACATCTTTCCCTATTAAAGTGCATTACAAAAATACTTAACATCACTGTCATTTAATATTGATGACTTATCCTTCAACCAGCTGATCGGTGGGGGTGTTGGACCCCCGCCAATCTGATATTGATAACCTATCCCAGGGGTACTCAACTACTTTTTGTAAAGGGCCACATAATTGGATCTGCTGTGAGGTGGAGGTCTAGACCAAACACCAACAGGAGCGGGTACTGTACACAGATTGGGAGCCAATAAATTAATAATCCTATGTACCTCACATTTCTAGTACTCCACATTTCTAGCAGACAGGCTAATACAGGTCATACACACAGGGAGATTGTCCACAGCCCTCACTACCTCAGCTCTGCACACAGATAACATAGTGAAGATGAGGCTCCCAGTGCTGGACAGCAGTCCTCTCCCCTGCAGCCCTGACCTGGTGCAGACACTGACCTCTCCTCCTCGCCCCAGTGCTGGACAGCAGTCCTCTCCCCTGCAGCCCTGACCTAGTGCAGATACTAACCTCTCCTCCTCCCCCCAGTGCTGGACAGCAGTCCTCTTCCCTGCAGCCCTGACCTGGTGCAGACACTGACCTCTCCTCCTCCCCCCAGTGCTGGACAGCAGTCCTCTCCCCTGCAGCCCTGACCTGGTGCAGACACTGACCTCTCCTCCTCCCCCCAGTGCTGGACAGCAGTCCTCTCCCGTGCAGCCCTGACCTGGTGCAGACACTGACCTCTCCTCCTCCCCCCAGTGCTGGACAGCAGTCCTTTCCCCTGCAGCCCTGACCTGGTGCAGACACTGACCTCTCCTCCTCCCCCAGTGCTGGACAGCAGTCCTCTTCCCTGCAGCCCTGACCTGGTGCAGACACTGACTGACTCTCCTCCTCCCCCAGTGCTGGACAGCAGTCCTTTCCCCTGCAGCCCTGACCTGGTGCAGACACTGACCTCTCCTCCTCCCCCCAGTGCTGGACAGCAGTCCTCTCCCCTGCAGCCCTGACCTGGTGCAGACACTGACCTCTCCTCCTCCCCAGTGCTGGACAGCAGTCCTCTCCCCTGCAGCCCTGACCTGGTGCAGACACTGACCTCTCCTCCTCCCCCAGTGCTGGACAGCAGTCCTTTCCCCTGCAGCCCTGACCTGGTGCAGACACTGACCTCTCCTCCTCCCCCCAGTGCTGGACAGCAGTCCTCTTCCCTGCAGCCCTGACCTGGTGCAGACACTGACCTCTCCTCCTCCCCCAGTGCTGGACAGCAGCCCTCTTCCCTGCAGCCCTGACCTGGTGCAGACACTGACACTCTCTCCTCCTTCCCCCAGTGCTGGACAGCAGTCCTCTTCCCCTGCAGCCCTGACCTGGTGCAGACACTGACCTCTCCTCCTCCCCCAGTGCTGGACAGCAGCCCTCTTCCCTGCAGCCCTGACCTGGTGCAGACACTGACCTCTCCTCCCCCAGTGCTGGACAGCAGTCCTCTTCCCTGCAGCCCTGACCTGGTGCAGACACTGACACTGACCTCTCCTCCTCCCCCAGTGCTGGACAGCAGTCCTCTCCCCTGCAGCCCTGACCTGGTGCAGACACTGACACTGACCTCTCCTCCTCCCCCCAGTGCTGAACAGCAGTCCTCTCCCCTGCAGCCCTGACCTGGTGCAGACACTGACCTCTCCTCCTCCCCCCAGTGCTCGACAGCAGTCCTCTCCCCTGCAGCCCTGACCTGGTGCAGACACTGACCTCTCCTCCTCCCCCCAGTGCTGGACAGCAGCCCTCTTCCCTGCAGCCCTGACCTGGTTCAGACACTGACCTCTCCTCCTCCCCCCAGTGCTGGACAGCAGCCCTCTTCCCTGCAGCCCTGACCTGGTTCAGACACTGACCTCTCCTCCTTACATGTGGAGGCTACGTCTCCAGTGCAGGAGCTGAACAAACCTGCTCTGCACATACACAAAACACCATCACAGACTCGCTCAGGGCAGAAATGATGTAGGCGGAGCAAACTCCTCCCTTCCTACCGTTGATTGGTAGTTTTGGTAAGCCTCCTGTGTGAAGCACATCGATTGGCTGGAACACCTCACAGGTCCTGTCCTGCTTCTTCCCCTCACTGGCTGTATGGCAGGTCCTTTCTCTTTTCTCAGTGGGTCCGGAGAGCTGGCATGCCCGGTCCGGATCCGGACCATGGTCCGCCAGTTGAGTACTCTGACCTATACTGTGGATAGGTCTTCAATATTAAAATCCCAGAAAAACCCTTTAAAAAATAAACCAAAATAAAAGTTACACTTTGAACATTTTTGTATTATACTTCATTAGAGAAAGCTGTTTCTTTGTAATAGCAAACAGGGTGTACAGAGTCTTCTTGGAAAAGCTCTGAGCATTATCTTAGGAGAGTCTGTCTTCAGTCCTGTTGAGAGCTGAAGATCCTTTTGTGTAATGTTCAGAGGCTTCCAGCTTGCCTCTCGTCACTACCCCAGTCCTTGACTTTCTACATGTGCCCTATTGCCTCTTACACTGTCTATCTAACTTGTTACACATGGGCATCTTCAACGTTCAGTAGAACACCAAAGATTGAAGACGGATAACAGATTCTCCTTAGGAATGTTCAGTTAGAGCTTTGCTAAGAAGACTCTTGACACCCTGTTTACTTGTACAAAGAAACACTTTCCCTAATAAAATATATTGCAAAAATGTTTAACATCACTGTCCCTACACAATATAAAAAATCAACCGGCAACACCGTTACACTTTAACAGCCCTTGTTAGACTATCATTCAGACCAGTGAGGAGTGAGGGACTCAGAGCATCACACCTCCCCTATGTTATCCCAGCAGTGTGGCCTGTCATGGCTTCTTACATTGTACTGATCAAGTAGAAATATAAAGTAAAAGGGTGCTCCCTAGTGTAACGTCATTGGGGTATGTGTGGGCATGCACAGGTACGATTATGCTTACCTGGGGAAGTTTGGTAAGGCAGGTACAACTCTTGGTCAAGCTTAGACAGAGGATCATCCTCCTTACACTGTTCAATGCAGTGTTCCTTTGTGGGCATATATTTGTACATGTTATTAGATAGTTAGGCCTCAGCAGTGTACTGTTAAGGCGCTTTGATGGCATGGACTCAGGAGCTGTGCCCATGCCATAACTTACAATACAACTTAAAAATACAATTTTTTTGTTCATACCATTTCTCGTCAAATGCAATAAAATTTGATAAAGTCAGGTGGCGCAATGTAATCAAACCTGGATGCTGACGGACTGTGTGTCCTGGCATCTTGCAGGCCAGAGGCCTAAAGTAGACTGCAGCTTACAAGAGGGAGAGTGGCAGGTGCTCTACCACAGGCTTCAACTGTAGCACTCCCATATAGATGAATAGAGCAGCGGCAGTCCTGCACAACCTGGTTTCTCCATTCATACCCATCCTATAGGCTGGATATGTTTATCGATTTCTCTGCATGCACTGTGACTTGTGCAGGGAGGGAGAGGGTGTGAGCTGTGGCCAAGACCTGTTGGGATTAATGGATCCTGTGCCATGTGTATACATATGCTACCTTTCATTGTAATTGGCTAAGATTATAATGAGACTATGTAAATTGATCTCTACAAAACGGGAAATGTCAGTTTATTATGAGGCTCAGTAGCCAGATTGAAAACTACAAGATCTTTTTTAATACAGATGGTGACATGCAAAATAAAATAGAATTATCCCCCCCCCCCCCCCAAAAAAAAAATTCTTACAACACGTTTTTAACATAAAGGCTAAATTGAAACAGTAGGTCATTTTTAGATGGCAAATTCTTATTAACAGACATTTGAAAAAGAAATGATCTGCCCCTTTTGTGAGAATACGACCTTATAACGTTCGCCAGCACTTTATTAATGTCTATTAGGAGGATTTGCAGCAGCATGTTTCCCTGCTTGATGCGTAATAGATGGTCACTTGTAATTACTCTAAGGAAGCTGTGCATTTGAACCTAGGCCAAATCTAACATTCATGAGCCATGGCCAAGGCAGAGTGATTTGTGGAAAAAAAAAAAGCTTTCCCACATCACATTGCATTTCATCTTCGGGATATGGTTTAGCTGGAAAATCTTGCATCTTGCAAAATGTAAGAAATATTTTTTGATAACGACGTCTTTGATTGTAGTCCATGGATTTGATTGTAATAGCAAAGTAGACTAGATAAGCCATTGCTACTGTTTTCTGTGTGCCTCAGACATTCCAGGACATTGTAGGTGACTGGACTGTTTCTGTAGGTTAGTTGGGATTGGCCAAAATATCATAGCCTTGATATGTACTGACATGTTTCCATCCTATAGAAGTGCTACACGCTAGTGAATCAGGGCAGGTCATATGAACTTGGAAAACCAAGCAGGACTGTAGCCAGGGTTCTTTTTTCTGGACAACTTTTCTCAAAATCACGGACAACCAACATTTTTTTTACAAACAAATAGGAAAACCATAATGAGTGATAAAGATTTGAAGTAATCAATGTCTATAGCTCAATATACTGATAATGCCTAATTACCAGTATTTACTGTGAGATGTAAAATTATAATAATTACCACTAAAATAATCTAGTCAAGTGCCAACAGCCTAAAAAAATCACGGACACATTAAAGTTGTGATCCTGTTGTATTATGGTACTTGAATTGCATGTGAGGAGATTGATGCCTAGTTTGGCAGTTCATTATGAGGTTACTCTTTTGGCTGTTTGATCCTCAGGGGCAGTCCCATGTCTGACGTGTAATTACATTTAAAGCATATCTGGCAGCAGATTTGTACCTATGAAACTGGCTGACCTGTTACTTGTGCACTTGGCATCTTTCAATGTTCATATGTGCCCGCATTGCTGAGAAAAATTATGTTTTTATATATGCAAGTGAGCCTCTAGGAGCAACAGGGGCGTTGCCTTTACACCTAGAGGCTCTGCTCTCTCTGTAACTGCCGAGCCCTCTCCACTTTGACAGGACCAAGCAGTGTAAACTTCTTAGGCCTCTTTCACACGGGCGTCACGTTTGACGCCTGGATAAGAGGCGGGTGTGTTGCGGGAAAATGCGCGATTTTTCCGCATGTGTGCAAACTTTTGTAATGCGTTTTGCACACGCGTGGGAAAAATCGGCCTGTTTGGAGCCCAGACCAGAAGCTGGACTTCATCACTGAAGTCCGGTTTCGGGTTGAGTATTCTGTATATTTTATTATTTTCACTTATAACATAGTTATAAAGGAAAATAATAGCATTCTCAATAGAGAATGCAAAGTAAAAAGTACAAGAGAGGGTTAAAAATAATAAATGTTATAAGGGAAAATAATAAAGATCGGGTCCCCATCCCAATCGTCTCCTAGCAACCATGCGGGAAAATCGCACCGCATCCGCACTTGCTTGCGATTTTCCCGCAGCCCCATTCACTTCTATGGGGCCTGCGTTGCGTGAAAAACGCAAAATATAGAGCATGCTGCGATTTTCACGCAACGCAGAAGTGATGTGTGAAAATCACCACTCACATGCACAGCCCCATAGAAATGAATGGGTCCGGATTTAGTGTGGGTGGAATGTGTCAACCTCACGCATTGCACCTCCGTGTGAAAGGGGCCTTAATGTTTTGCCCTCTAGGTGTAAAGGCAATGCCCTTGTTGCTTCTAGAGGTTCATTTGTTTATAATAAAACATAATTTTTCTCAGCAATGTGGACACATATGAACATGGGACCAACACAGCTGCCAAGCATGGTTAGCCAGTTTCATTTCTAGAAATTTGCTATTTAACGTTAGTCATTGTACACCTAAATATTTCTTTGCACAATGAATGATTTCACTTATTTTTATAGACCCAGCTTTGCACAGGTATTTTTCATCTATTTCAATTAATGTTTGTGTGTGTCATTAAAAGATATCGACAGTATCCACAATAACAGTGACATCTACAGTACCCCCCCCCCCTTCAACAGCAGCCTGCCCCCTTAACAGTAACATCCAAAGTGCCCTCCCCTTTAACAGTGACCTCCACAGCTGCCCCCCCCTTTTATTAGTGACCTACACAATACCCCGTCTCGTTAACAGTGATTTCCACAAGAACTTAGCCCCTTAAGGACACAGGGTGTACCCATACGCCCTGACCAAAATCACGTGTAAAAATAAAAAATCGGGCTAGGAACATGGTTCCTGCTGCGATCGTGCAGCAGGTACCATGTTCAAATGCCAAGGGGAGTGCTGTGAGGTGTAATAGCAAGCGATCAAAAATTTATATGAACCCCAAAATAGTGCCAATCAATCCGTCATCTCATCCTGCAAAAAATGATACCCTACATAGGACAATAGCCCAAAAAATAAAAAAAATATGGCTTTCAGAATGGGGAGACACTAAAAAATTTTTTTTTTTTCACAAATGGTTTATTATGAAAAACTGAAATAAAAATTCCCAAAAAGTTGTCATATTTGGTATTGTCGCTTCCGTAACAACCTGCTCTATAGAAATAGTACACGATCTAACCTGTCAGATACACTATGTAAATAACAAAAAATAAAAACGGTCCCAAAGCAGCTATTTTATTTTTTTCACATTTTCCATTTTAATCAATTTTTCCAGTAACAAAGCAAGGGTTAACAGCCAAACAAAACTCAATATTTATTGCCCTGATTCTGGCTAACCGGGAGCAATGCCTCGGAGACCACTCAAACACAACAAAAGCTCCCGGTTAGCCAGAATCCTACTCCACACTGATGAGGGGCAACACCCCGAAACAGCTGTCTGTGGATGGATACCTAGCTTAGGTTTTCCCTGTCACATCCTTAAAGCTTGTAAAAAAGCGGGATCTTGACATAGGGGCCACTTAATATGGTGGATTTGGTGATCTCTGTAATGGAGACACCCCTTGCTTGGTTTTCCTTCCTTTGAGGGATATCTGGCTTTCATTGTGTTGTATACCCATAACTGGGGCTCCACATTTATTTTGCATATTCCTGTTTCCCAGGGAACTTTGCACTTCGGATTGCTGTGTTGAGACTCATAAGTGAGGCTCCGCGGTGTTTTTTGTAGCTGTTCTCCCTGAGATCAGCTATTGTTGTGTTTAAGGGGTTAACAGTGACCTTCACAGAGCTCTGTTCCCTTAAAATGTGACCTCCACAACATCCTGCCCCATAACACTGACCTCCACCGTTCCCTGCCCTCTTCAACAGTGACCTCCACCGTTCCCTGCCCCCTTAACAGTGACCTCCACAGCATCCCGCCCCTTTATTAGTGACCTCCACAGTACCGCATCTCCTTAACAGTGATTTTCACAACACCCCGTCCCCTTAACAGTGGCCTCTACAGCAATCTTCCCCTTAACACTGACCTCCACAGCAGCCTGCCCCTAGGGTGGCTAGAAGTCAGGTTTTAGGCTGGACAGTCCATCTTTCAGTCTCCCTGTCCTCCGTCCGGCGCAGGACCTAGACAGACACAGGGATGTCCTTTTGAACAGCTCGCTCTCAGACAACAGCACTGTGCTGTCTTAGCGTGAGTTGCAGGGAGAAAGTCACCCTCCCTCCCACCCCTGCAGCTTACAGTTGATTTTTACTTTCATGTTTTTCAATCCCCGTCGGCTGTGGAGTGGGAAGGGGCGTGATCTAACAGTCGGGGGTGTGAATTAGTGGGGCCTGGGGGTGGGGTTTCTAAGTCCGTCTGAGGGTGGCCTGAATGACCACCATACCTGCCCCCTAAACTGTGACCTCCACAACACTCCGCTCCCTTAAGTGTCATTCACAGCGCCTTGCCCCTTTAAAGCTGACCTACAGCAGTGAAGAAAAATGGCTGGGTTGTTATGGAAACCTGGTGTAAAACTGTGTGTATGTGGAGACTAAGGGCCTGAGAGCTTCTATTGTCTGATAATGGTCATGTGGCCAGGCTTCTATTGGTTAATGCATTTTTGGGAATATCTTCGGAATGGTACATCCTAGAGAGCTTAGACCCGGTCTAAAACCTTCCCGGACACCTGATGTACCTGTGTGCCAAATTTCATGATTGTAAATGCGACGGTGCGGGTTCCTTTAGCGGACATATATACTCCGCATACAAACGTACACTCAGCTTTATATATTTAGATGTTTGTCTTCTTTGTTTGAGTAATCAGATGGTTAACCTGCCAGAGAGTCTGGAGGGCAGATATGTGAATGAAATCTAGTCATCTGCCAAACCTAGCACAGTAGTGGTTGCACAGAGCAGTATTGCATGCTTTCCTCTGCACAGTGTGCTGTATCTGTATATAGCTATGCCTTTCCCAGAGTTGTTCCAGTTAAAGAGGATCTTTCATGTTTTTTTTCTTTTTAGTTTAGATAAATACCTTTCCTTGCGGGGTACTCTGCCTGTTGTGTTGTGTTTTTTTTTTTTTTTTCAAATATCGCTTGTACGCCCCGCTGTGCCCCCCTGTAGTTTTTCCGGTATGGGGAGGAGGAGACTCTAGGGTTTCTCAATGGTAGGCTCCCTCTCCCTGGCTGTGCCGCGATCCAGTCACAGCGGAGAGTGTCACAGTCAGGGAGAAGGTGAGGTGTGTGTTTTTTTTTTTTTATTTTTTTTTTCTCCCTGTCTGTGACGCTCTCCGCTGTGATTGGATTGTGGCACAGCCAGGGAGAAGGAGACGACCATTGAGAAACCCTGGCGTCTCCTCCTCCCTGTACCGATGCTCAGTATTAACATACTGAGCGGGATAACTACAGGGGGGCACAATCGGGGGGCAGGGCCGGTGCAAGGATTTTTGCCGCCCTAGGCAAGATAAAAATTTACCTCCCCCCCCCCCCCCCGCCCCCGGCCCCCCCCCCGTCAGATGATCTGCCCTTACAGTACTGTAGAGGCGGCACGAAGCACACGGCGTCATTGCAACCAATGACACTGTGCGCAGTGTATGCTATATGTGTATAACAAACATATTTCACATGAAAACTTAGTTACTTGGCTTGGCCCTTGGGGATCTCGGACACCACTTCACACTTTGGCCGGGGGATCGGTGTAGAGGTATACTGTGGGGATCGGCGGAGCTGATGATGTGTTTTATCCTAATGAGAAAGATTTCAGAATAAGGATTTGGAGAAGGATCAGAGGGATAGCAGAGCAGGGAGAGTGCTGCTACTGGGGGGTCATAACATGGGGGAGTAATAAAGCCCACCATAATAACCCCCCCCCCCAGTAGTAATAATTCTCCTGATAATAGACAGTTCAAAAAATACCCCCTTGTAATGCCCCAGCTGAGCTAATGTCCCGATAGTGCCCCCATAATGTACCAGTATGAAATACCCTTATATAGTGCCCCCAGTAAATGCCCCCATAGTGCTCCTCTCCCGCCTTCCTCCTAGTGCCCCCATAATATAAATACACTGCTTCATTTGCAGACCACCCCCCCCCCCCCATACCACATGTCTCCCCTTCCATGGCAGCACTGTTGATGAGGGTATATAGGGTATATCCCAATTCTCCCCCTCCATGACATGGCAGCACAGCTCTGTATTAGTATTAATATAAAGGCCCTCTCTGTACTATTATTATAATCACAGCCCCCTCTGTATAAATAATAATACTAATACAGTGGGGGCTATTAACATAAGAATAGTACAGAGGCGGCCTTATAACAATTATAATAACCCCCCTTGTGTGCCAGTAGTGCCCCCCTTGTGTGCCAGTAGTGCCCCCCTTGTGTGCCAGTAGGGCCCCCCTTGTGTGCCAGCAAGCCCCCCCACATATGTGCTACACACTGACTTGTTTTGTAAAAATAAAAACAAAAAAAACACATACCTCCATGGCAGCGATGCGATGCAGGCCTCTTCCGGCCTGTGTCCCGCGCTGTACAGCTCAGGCGGCGCGATGACGTCATCGCGCCTCCTGAACCGGCCTCTGATAGGCTGACTGCCAGCACTAGGCCGGCAGCCTATCAGATGAAAAGGGGAGGACGGGGACACGACTCCAGCCCGCCCTCCTCCTGCACGCTCTGCTGCCGCGACTCTGCTCTGGCAATTTGGCGCCTGGGGGCGGGGCGACCGCACCGGGTGTCACCCCAGGGACTGGTGTCGCCCGATACAGTCCGCACGCCCCTCAGGCAGCGCAGCATGATAGCGGGGCGGCGCAACCGGCCGCCCCGTTCTATTACCACAAGGTTTTTTTTTTTTTAATCGCAGGGTTCCGGCGCCCCCTGCTAAATTGCGCCCTAGGCGATTGCCTAGGTCACCTTACAGGTGGCGCCGGCCCTGATCGGGGGTGCAATTGACTTTTTTTTTTTACATCTGAAGAAGTGAATAGGGGCGTGGCTACAGCTCTGAATACGCTGGACTCATATCAACTACTGGACTCCAATCAACTCATTAGCATATCGATTAAAAGTACTTTTTCGCCACAATAAAGCAACAGATCACCAAGTGAAAGGTATCATTATACTCAGCAGAGTGAGCCCTACAAGGCAGCATGCCTGCCTTATCAGTGAATTTCCTGGGGACAGGTTCCCTTTTAGATTTCTGCCACTTTTCCACAACTGGCTGTGCATTCTCCTGCAGCGTGACATTGCAGTCTTTTAACACCGGCACATCATAGGGGTATGGAATTTTACTGTGTAGCAAAACCAAAAGCCTGCAGGGGTACATTCTACAGTAAAATTCCATACCCCTATGATGTGCCGGTGTTATAATGCCGCAATGTCACGCTGCGGGAGCATGCACCTGCATTCAGCCATTTAGCAACCTAACACAATATGGTAGCGCTTTAAAGGGCACTGACAGCTCGCAGAGGGGTTCTCATGGCAGGCGGCACTGTCACCCTGTCATTAATAATACCAACCTCCCACTTACAACAGGCATTGATAAATAAGCCGTGAAATTGAAAAATCTCTCAATGATTGTGTGTCCTCTATTAGCACAGTGAATTAAAGTAATTATTGACTCGCCTGATGTATTTATAGGAGCCGAGCAGTCTGGTTATTCCTTCTGGATACGTATATTTTCACTAAGGACACCACTTCTGCTTTGGTCTATTTTGGTTTGAAGGACCCTAAACTTAGGATCTACAAATAATTAGACAATGCGGTGGCTGCCTGTGTTTTTGTGTTTTCCTGTTATGTAACTTTTTGTGGGTTAATTGAGCTACAGAAGGTAACCAAAGAAACCACCCTCGTTCTCATGAACCATGTTCCTGGTTTTCTTCAGATACCTATTTTTAAATGAGTGCATGTCCTTTTAGTAAATAAAATTTTCGCTTTTTTCTTTTATTTTCTTTATGTACTATTTTATGGCGGATCTGTTACATTTGTAATTTATCCCTATATTGTAAGACTATAAAATATCAATAATTTTGTCTTTGTATTATTGCAAAGAAAACTAGGTTTGTATATTCAGCAGCCTTTCTCCCTTCCCTAAACAATCCCGGGCTGGAATCAAGATTTTGTCTGTTTTGCTTTATTCCTCTGTCTGCACTGACTGTAAGTGCACTAGAGAAGAAGCTGAGCCCAACAGACACTGATTGTACCCAGCCTGATTCTACAAGCCATTTACTGTATATACCATCAATGGTGGTCACACACTATCTAGAGGTCTCTGTTTACTGAAAGCTTATACAATTTTCTTAATAATTTGCTAATAATTCTTTTGCTAATAATGGTATTTTCATTTATTCAAGACTGATTTTTAGTAACCAATGAATGAATGCAAGCAGAGAACCTGAAAACTGGGTTAACATCTTCTTTCTGTGTCAGATGCTGGTTATCTCTGGTTTATTCATTTTTTTATTTATTTTTTTAGGCCTCGAGTGGTAACTACTACTTTATTTCATACATTGAGACGCCCTGCGGGGACTACTTTTGTTGTGAGAGTGATGCCCAGCGGAGGGCTTCAGAATACATGCAACCCAACTGGGACAACTTGTTAGGACCCCTGTGTGTTCCTTTGATTGATAGATTTATTAGCCTGCTTAAAGACATACATGTTACATCAAGGTAAGGAGAATGTGTTTCCCAATGTTTATACAAAGCAGTACATACAGATGTATAAAGCTTTCAGAAGGAATGATAGGTTAGTGTCCCCAAACATTATCCCATGAGATCCCTTGAAGGCTTTAGTGAACTTTCTGTGAAAATTGTACTGAAACGCTGGAAAACCAATAAATTTTTCGAATAGTTGAGGCTTTACTAGCATGAACTAAGGACAAGCAAGGGCGATGAACTATGTTTTCTCTTCATTTTTAATTTTTAATTCATTTGGGACATTAGCTAATGAATGCAAGTAGGGTTGGCTGTTCTGGAAAGAAGAGTTGTATGCCCTACCAATAGTATATATGGTAAATTTCCTTTCCAACTAGAAATTGAAAAAGACTTATCTCTCATTGATCATAGTGCATACTGCAAAGAAACTCTGCTTAATGACATCAGGAAGGCCAGAGATAAATATCAAGGGGATGAACTTGCCAAAGAACTAGCGCGCATCAAGCTACGAATGGACAACACTGAGGTCCTGACATCAGACATTGTCATCAACTTGCTGCTGTCCTACAGAGATATACAGGTAACAGTCTGAGATGGCGTAACAATCCGAGAAATCCATAAAGGATGTGTAGCTTGTGAAAAGAAAAAAAAATGTGATGGACGAATAAATGTGATGATCAGATGTGCCATAATGTGTGTATAATGAGATATGGAATATACAGTATATACTGTGGGTATAGTATTTTACAGTGTCCTGAAAGTGGACAGTGACTTTTCAAAGCAGTTTCCCTGCCAAGGACGTAGCTCGCATCTCCCAGTACATCCTGGCAGTGAAGCAGAGCAGTAACCAAAGAAATGGGATTCATCCTTGCTGCTAGAGGCTCTAGCTCAGGCTAGATCAGAACTAGAGCTGACATTTTGGTCATCTTCTAAAGGGAATCTGTCACCAGCGCTCTCCCTATTAAACCATTTGCATAGACACATAGCTGTGGTTCACCTGATTTTAAAAGGCTGTTTTTCTTTTGTTGATATGAGGCTCTGTTCCTGAGTTATATTTTTCCTTAATATCCAAATTGAGCTTTTGGTGCAGTGGGGGCATCACCATTGCTAATAGTAAGGCACTGGGAGGGTCTTTTAAATATGGCGCCCGCTCCTGAGGGCTGCTGCCGCCTGCTTCTTATAGAAGACACCCGCGGCTCATGTCCGCAACTGGCAGTAATGCTGATCGCGGACATTTAACCCCTTAGATGCCGGGTCAATCCTGACCACGGCATCTGAGTGCGCTGAAAACCGAAAGCGAGCGCTTTTGGTGGTGCTCCAGCTCCCCTGTGTGGCGATTGGAGAAGCCTAGGCTTGTGTGCAGCAGCCCCTGTCTATGTGAATGACAGGAGGCTGCTGCATAGTATTTCCTATGGAGCCCTTGCCTGTAATAGGGCTCCATAGGAAACTAGTAAAATCATCATAGACTTCAATGCAAATGCATTGGAGTCTATGATAATAGCAATCAGATGATTGATTGTTATAGTTAACTATAGGAACTATAAAAAAAAAAGCGTAAAAGAAAAAAAGGTTAAAAAAATAACAAAAATTCATATCGCCCCCCCTTTCCCCCCAAAAAAATAAAAGAACTAATAATATACACATTATGAGTGTTGCGATGTGCGAAAATGCCCATAGTATAAAAATATATTCCCCATACAGCAAACTGCAAAACGGAAAATTCAGTTTTTGGTAATCAAAAAGTCATACACACCCCAGAATGGTATCAACGCAAAAACTGAGCCCCAATACAGCGCCGTACACATAATTACAAAAAAGTGATAGGGGTCAAAATATGGCGACAAAAAAATAAAACAGATTTTTTTTCCCCCAGTTTTTTATTTTTTTTATCACTATCAAAACGCAAGAAAAACTATACATATAAGGTATCGACGGATCCGTACTGACCTGTAGAATAAAAGTAACTGGTCAGTTTTATCGAATGTCATAAATAAAAAAAAATACGTAAAACTGTGGTGGAATTGCGTTTTGTTTTTTTTTTGCAATTTTTTTTTCCCCGCTTCCCAATACATAATATGCAATATTAAATAGTGGCGTTGGAAAGTACAACTTGTCCCGCAAAAAACAAGCTCTCATATGGCTATGTGAACAGACGAATGAAAAAGTTATGGCTCTGGGAAGGCAGGAAGCGCAAAACGAAAAAAAAAATATATACTACGGGGGGTTAAAGGGTTAACACTGGAAGCAGCTTGTGTTATGTCAAGAGATATATATCTAACACCGCAAAATGAGCAGAGGATGTGGTTTACATGAACCCGTGTATTCACAAGGGAAAATCTTTAATCTGCCTTAATTGCCGACTAGATGACTAATGAAATATTGGCAAGAGAAAGAAAAACCTCAAGGCAGATAACAATTGGTGTAATATAATTTATATCGAACCACGTAAACAAATAGTGCGGTTGTGATACTACCTCCCGATGGATTACTTTTATGAAGTAGCTTTTTGCTTCCTGAATGTTTCTGTACGTGGTCTACTTTATTCAGAGGATAAACATTTGTTTTGTTATAGGATTATAATGCCATGGTCAAATTGGTGGAAACTCTGGAAATGCTGCCGACTTGTGACTTGGCAGATCAGCACAATATAAAGTTTCATTATGCCTTCGCCCTCAATCGGTAAGAATCCCTTATTAAGGTTATCCCTTTTGTAACGCTGTAGAACAGATGTGTTCTGCATGACCGCAGCACTGTACTTACGACAAGAGGAAAACAAGAGGCCACAGGCTGCTGTTTTTGTAGTCTGTACTCTGTCACTGGGATCCTTAGTAAAACACACTACAGTTTCTCTTGGAGTAGTGTACTATTAGCAGTTTGGTTCACAATTTTTATGTTATTGGCTGCCAAAAACTTCATAGTTACATAGTACAGTTAAAAAAAGACAGGAATGTGAATTTTAGAAAAGGGAAGCGAGACCCAGAGATTTATACATGTTCATAAGCATTAATGATATTTCATTTTAAGAATTCATCTAAGGCCCCTTTCACATCAGCGTTTTTGCTTTCCGTCCTAGAGTTCCGTCCTCGGGGCTCTAGGACGGAAAGATACTGATCAGGATTGTCCTAATGCATTCTGAATGGAGAGCATTCCGTTCAGGATGCATCAGGATGTCTTCCGTTCAGTATGTGAATGTTTTTTGGACGTTGACAAAAGCGCAGCATGCTGCGGATTTGTCTCTGTCCAAAAATCCGGAAGACATGCCGTAACGCCAGATCCGGAATTAGTGCCCATTGAAGTGCATTAATCTGGATCTGGCCTTAAGCTAAACGTCGTTTCGGCGCATCGCCGGATCCGACGTTTAGCTTTTTCTCAATTGTTACCATGGCAGCGAGGACGCTAAAGTCCTAGTTGCCATGGTAAAATGTAGTGGGGAGCGGTATACTTACCATCCGTGCGGCTCCCGGGGCGCTCCAGAGTGACGTCAGGGCGCCCCACACGCATGGATCACGTGATCCATGGGCATGGGGCGCTCTGACGTCATTCTGGAGCGCCCGGAGCCGCACGGACTGTATGTATACCGCTCCCCCGCTCCTACTATGGCAACCAGGACTTTAATAGCGTCCTGGCTGCCATAGTAACCTGAAAGCATTTCGAAGACTGATCAGGATCCTGATCAGTCTTCTAATGCTTTCAGGCGACTTGCGTTCTGATGGATCCGGCTGGACGGAAGTGCCCGCCGGATCCTCAGAACGCAAGTGTGAAAGAGGCCTTAGCCTTTTTTAAAACCATCCACTTTTCCTGCTATGACCCCATCCTGAGGTAAACTATTCCACAGATTCATAGTTCGTACAGTAAAGAAGCCTTGATGCCTCTGAAGACTCAAGTTTTTTTTTTTTTCTTCTCTAGTCGGAGGCAGCGCCCCCTGGTCTTTTGAGGGAATTTTACATGAAACAGCTTTTCACCATATTTTTTGTACGGCCCATTTATATATTTTCAAGACTAAATACATTTAAGAGGACCTTTCATGGTTTTTAGTTTAGATAAATACCTTTCCTTGCGGGATACTCCCTGGCTGTAACGCTCTCCACTGTGAATAGATTGCGGCACAGCCAGGGAGAAGGAGACGACCATTGAGAAACCCTGGCATCTCCTACTCCCTGTACTGATGCTCAGTATTAACATACTGAGCGGGAAAACTGCAGGGGGGCACAGTGGGGCGCAGGAACGATATTTGAAAACAGGCAGGGTGGCAGTATCAGAGGGGGGTACCCAGCAAGGAAATCTATTTATCTAAACTAAAAAAAAAAACATGAAAGGTTCTCTTTAATTCTTTTAATCTTTCCTTACAACTAAGACCCTCCATGCCCCTTATCAGTTTAGTTGCTCTCCTCTGTGCTGACCAATGCATGTGCGGGATCGTGTCGGGTGCGGGGTTGCTGCTGTTACGGGGACCCGATGGCAGGGAAGGTAGGCTGATGGGGACTGGATCTAACAGGCAGGAAGCTGTAAATGTATTACACTGGTAATACACTTACAGCCGATGCTGTACAATACAGAGGTATTGTAGTGAATTGTAAAGGGGATCGGACCCCCAGGAAGATGCAGTCCCAGAGTGGGACAAAAAATAAAGTGAACAAAGTAAAAAAAAAAAAAGAAAAGTAGACATATTGGGTATCGCCACTTCTATATCGACCGGCTCTATAAAAATATCACGTGACCAAACCCCTCAGATGAACACTGTCAAAAACTGCGCTAAAAAAATGCATTTTTTTTGGGTCACTTTACATCACTAAAAGTGCATCACCAAGCGATCAAAAAGGCGTATGCCCCCAAAAATAGTTCAAACCTAACCGTCACCTCATCCCACAAAAAAAGAGCCCCTACCTAAGACAATCGCCCGAAAAATAAAAATAAACTCTCAGACTATGGAGATACTAAAACATGATTTTTTTTGTTTCAAAAATGCTTTTATTGTGTTAAATGTAAAAAAATAAAATAAAGTACACATATTGGGTATTGCCACGTCCGTAACGACCTGCTATATAAAAATAGCACACGACCTAACCCCTCAGGTGAACTTCGTAAAAAAATAAATAATAAATTGTGCCAAAAAAGCCATTTTTGTCACCTTTTATCACAAAAAGTGTAATAGCAAGTGATCAAAAAGTCATATGCACCCCAAAATAGTGTCAATCAAACCGTCATCTCATCCCGCAAAAATGAGCCCCTACCTAACACACTCGCCTGAGAAATAAAAAAAACGATGTCTCTCAGACTATGGAGATACTAAAACATCATTTATTTATTTATTTTTTTGTTTCAAAAATGATAATATTGTGTGAAACTTAAATAAAAAAAATATACATATTATGTATCGTCATGTCCGTAAGAACCTGCTGTATAAAAATATCACATGACCTAACCCCTCAGGTAAACACCGTAAAAAAATAAAATAAAAAGTTTGTCATCTTACATCACAAAAAGTGTAATACCAAGCAATCAAAAAGTCATATGCACCCTAAAATAGTACAAATCAAACCGTCATCTCATATCGAAAAAAATTAGCCCCTAGATAAGACAGTCGCCCAAAAAAAAAAAAAAAAACTACGGTTTTCTGAATATGGAGACACTAAAAAAAATCATTTTTTTCAAAAATGCTTTATTATGTAAAACTGAAACAACCAAAAAAGTAGTCATATTTGGTATTTTCGTGTCCGTAACAACCTGCTCTATAAAAAAAAAAAAACGCCCAGGAAAAGAAGGGCAGGCTCCTCCCAGCTGAGCCAAAGAGCTGAAGTTACCGGAGCCTATACCGGAAGAGCGGAGATTGGCCAGTGCTCCAGCCGTGGGAGAAGGAGACGCCCAGGGCAAAAGAAGAAGTCTCCGCCCCTACCGCTCTCCTTGTCTGTATACTGTACTTAGTTTTGATTTTTAAGGGTAATGAAAGGTCCTCTTTAAGGTGAAAAATGTCAGAGTCCTGAAGGGGTTAATACATTGCAATATACTGTTGGCCTTAGAAGCAGCTGATTGACATTGTATGCTGTTATTTAATCTATGATCTACAAGGACACCCAACTTCTCTACAAAAAGGTATAGTTACATGTATGTGTTATGATTAATGGAAGATTCATTCTCTTATACCATGCCATCTTAATTTTGTAATTAACTAGACTTTTATTGACCTGGAAGTATCTGCAATGTTATTGGATTTTATGTTCTCAGTACTAAAATATATTTACATACATATTCTAGTGTTCAATTTAAATAAAATACTGTATTTTCTGGCGTATAACACGACCCCCTACTTTTCCTGTTTAAAATATAGGCTCCTCGCCGTATAAGACTACCCCTCTTCCAACGCACACCAAATAAAAATTAAAAACAGACGATCTGAGCATGAGAAAACCCCTGAGAGCAGGGAGAGGGGGCTGCTTCAGGAGCGACTGGCCGGGGTGCAGCGCACGGTGGCTCAGCTAGAGGGCACCTCGCCATTTCCCCCCCAACTTTTGGGGGGGAAAGTGCGTCTTATAAAGCGAAAAATACGTTAATATAATTGCAGCATTTTTGGGTTGGCTAATTGGTGATTTATCGCGATACTGATTGCTTTGGCGATATATTGTGCAGGCCTTGTGCCTACAGGGGATGACTGACTCCTTTGTAGACCGGGATGTAACTGTGTCACCGAACTGAGTGAGAAGTATATGGAGGGAGCTCATGAACTGAACCCCCTTCATATATAGTTGGTACCAGCTGTCATATGCAGTTGACACCAGCCTGTATCTACTGTGGCATCGGTGGGGTTAAATGGAGGGAGGGGGCTCTATCTGTCCTCTAGAAATTGTAGTGTGCTGATCATGCCTTGTGTAGGCCCTCAAGCCTGTCATATTATAACACCTGTTACACCCTGCCTGTGGCAAGATGTATGAAAATGCATATAATATCACTATTCACAGTAGTACATAAGTATTGCTGCCAATAGAACAAGCGATTTTACAGGCGGTTGTGCCAAGTTTGAGTTTTTAAGTCCCATGGATAGGGGATACCTACCTGATTGCTGGGATCCAACCACTGGGAACAGCACCTATCTCGAGAACAGTGGTCTCATTCCCCCGTTTTGATAGAGCGGCAGTGCTACATAGTGGGTAGAGTCAGAGATACATAGTGGAGCGCTGTACTCGGCTATCTCAGGCACTCCCATAGAGAATGAATGGAGGGGCATGTACATACATGACCTTCTGTTCCTTCGTAACAGGGGAACAGGATCCCCGTTCTCAGGATTGGTGAGGGTCCCAGCAGTCGGACCTTCCACGATCAGCTAGTTATCATTAAAAAATACACGGTCGAGTCACATTATTATGACCACTTCCTACTTTCAACATCACCATCACGTAGCTCATGAAGGAAGTCGCGTGTCGTGAGCTGGCTTGGTGGGTATAGAAAGTGTGCACACATATCCCTCCTTGCTGTCGTGGGTAAAAGGGGCAATTTATCAGAATTGCAAAAAGGGATGATGATTGGCTTTTGGGTCAAGGGTGGCAGGATTTCTGAAACGGTGTAGTTTGTGAACTGTTCTTGTGCTGCTGTGGTGTATCATGAGTGGACAAATGGCATCATTGCAAATAAGGGATGTGGAAACTGCAGAGCACATCATGCCATTGATGTGAAAGGCGAACATCTAATATGAAAGTGTGTGAGGGCAGACCGACCTGCTACAGTGGAGCTGCTCACCATCAAAATGAACGAGGGGAATCCTAGATGTGTGTCTAAAACAGTTCAGTGAACCCTACTGCGTATGGAGCTCTGAAGCAGACGCATGGACAATACAACTCCTCATGAAGTTGCATCGGCAGAAAAGGTTTCAATTTTCATGGCCGTATCAAAATTGGACCTCCGCTGATTGGCAAAGGGTTGTCTTCTCAGATGAGTCATGTTTTCTGCTTCATCAAAGAGATGGATGTTGGTGTGTCAGGTGAGAAACATCAGAGAACAAACACCCTGCAACCACTCGTGGAAAAACACAAGCTGGTCGTATCAGCGTTATGGTCTGGGGAATGTTTTCTTGGCGTTCTCTGGGCTCACTCATCCATGTAGAATGCGGTCTTCCCTGGGGTGAATGGAATCTTCCAGCAAGACAATGCCACCTGTCACACGGCTAGTAGTGTCCGACATTGGTTGCAAGAGCATGACCAAGAATAACAAGTTCTACCCTTGCCCCTCTAATTCCCCAGACTTGAACACAATTGAGCATCTGTGGGACCACCTTACTCTTTGGAGTAGCCAGGATGCACTGCAATCAGGTTGGTTCCAGATACCTGTGACAGCCTTGTCATTTTTACTGTATAGTGAACTCCATATAAACAAAACCCAACCAACTATGGAGGAAGTGCTTTTTTTCACCCAACAAATCTTTTTTTATGGTGTCACAATATGTTATAATCTAATAATAATAATAATAATAATAATAATAATAAGTTATGTGACATTAAATGATGCATTAAAAAATTTACAACTTGTCCCACAAAAACAACTAAAAAAAATAAAAAACTTATGGCATAAGTTCCAAAATGGTCTTGATCTTGAAGGGGGTTAACGGTTAAATGCCATTTTTTTGTTGGGGTGATATAAAATGTGAATTGTTTAACATTCGGATAGAGATGCATTTGAATTCATGTTCCCGATCCCTCCCATATTATTGGCGTGCATGAAGCTGCAGTAGTACTCTGTATGTGAGCTGTATGTAATATCCTAAAATTGCATTTAGCGATTGTGAATTGGTAAAGCCCTTGTAAATCTATGAAAACATTAGGCAGCTGCTTGTGTACGAGTGAATAAAGGCATCATCCAAACACCTGCCTGACCCCCTCAAGATGTATTATGTGCATCAGATCAGAGGAAATTCAATCTCCCCTGTTATTGGAGTGCAGATCATGTCTGCCTACTTCATTCAACTCTTGCTTAGGGTCCTTTTACACAGGCAGATTTCTGCCCCTTAATGAGCACCGATCAACGATACAGCATTGGTGCTCATTAAGTGGCACTTACAAGCAGAGCTGCGGCAGCCATTGGGAGTGTATGGAGTAATACGATCCTTCATCCTTGTACAATGTTGCGGTAATTTGTCAGCAGCAGATCCCCATGTACACAAAATTAAATGAGGAGTATTGGTGCCATTTAAAAGATGTGAGCACCTGAAAAACTAGTAATTTCACGGCGGTAGAGAAAAAATATATGGGAGTAATTGTCGAGCCCCCTATGTACCATGATTGGGATCAAAAGCAAACTTGTTTAAAGAGGACCTTTCACTGGTCCACAGTTTATTAGGCAAAGCTATGTACATGGAGAGCGGCACCCAGGGATGGTCTGCACTTACTTGTATCCCTGGGTGCCGCTCCGTTCGTCCTCTGGAGCCCCCGGTACCGGCGCTCGTGCTTCTCCAATTTTGCCTGGGGCGGAGACTTCTTCTTTTGCCCTGGGCGTCTCCTTCTCCCAGGGCTGGAGCACTGGCCAATCGCAGCGCTCAGCTCATATTCAGGACATGATGCATTATTTATTGCTGTCAATTTTACAATCTCTTGTCTTGCAATTGGTACAACTACCAACAGACATTTGTGGGGAACAATAACATACTGTACGAGCGACATACGTCCAGGTGCTGGAAAATATAGTTCATGGTCCTAAAAGCCGCTAGCTGCTACACTGTAGAAACCATACTGTCACTGTGAATGCAAAAAAGAGAGCTAGGAGAAGACAATCTCACATGTCCAAGAACACATCAGTATACAGTAATTATAACTTGTAAGACCCTGCATGGAATTAAGGTAAGTTCTGACGCCATGATGCAAGTCATATCCTTTATATGGAAGAAAACAAGGTAGCATGTTAAACAATATGCAATAAATATCTGACAGATGGTACAAAAAGATAAGACCTTTAATGTGACCTCCAACAGAAAAAAATCTGTACCAAGCCAAAGGTGCGGGGGCTGAGGCTTGCGCCATATTCTACCGCACACAAATTGCAGTACTAAACGGCGTCCTCATAAGTCCCTGTTCCCTCATAAATCCTTGAGGAAGCTGGTTGGTACAGCAATACATGTGAGGCAGAATATAGCGCAAGGTCTTTTTTATTTATTTATATTTTTATTTTACTTTTTTATACCATGTGGTTGTTTCACATATTTATTGCATATTGTTTTTATTGATTATGTTTTAGTTTTTTTCCATGTAATTAGTACGGCCTACATCATGGCATCAGAACTTATTTTCATTCCACGCTGGGTCTTATCTGTATACAGTCAGTTTAACTTGTGCGTTTTTTTGTAGTTTTAATGAAATTGGATTATTTTTCTACCAATTTTTTTATGGATGTGCAACGGTCTTGTGTTACTGCATATACTGTAAGTTTTTTTTGTTTTCTACAATTGTGAATGCAGAGAGCAGAAAACATATACAATATATAGTTAGAGAACACAATGAGTTGGTTTCTTTATTCATGAGCTGATAAATGCATAATCCCTTAGTCTTATTTTTATTGGACTAATGTATAATTATAAGAGGGTCTTTAGACAATTTCACATTCTGTCCTTGCTATGGCAGCAAAGCTACCCATAAGTCTGCTCTATCCCTGTATCACTGCCTCCAGCAGCATAGAATAACCTGGAGCGATAAGTCGTCCGAGACCATTAAAAACTCTTTTGCATAGACAGAATTTTCTTTAGCCTAATTCCTTGCCAGGTACTAATAATTAATCCAAAGAACTTTACTAAGAGGAATAAACATTGTGCCCTAAGCCGAGTAATTAATCCTGTTAATAAATAAAATATGGGAACATTTTGTTGCCACTGGTTTTGCGTTAGTGTCTCCCGCTGCCAGAACAAGGTAGGAATACGAGGCTATTAATATTATGGTTTATTGTAGGTTTTTGCAGAGCATGTTGAAGCCAGAGAAAAATATCTTTTACGTCTGTTCATGTCTACTGTATTTTAACTGACTATAAGATGCACCCCATTTTTAGACAACAGAAAATTAGAAAAAATGTTTTTCTAGTTATAAAGCTTCCCTGGTGAGGCCACTGTGGGGCTGTAAATGTTGCGGGGGTGAGGGGGCTTCAAATCAATTGCAGTCTGCTACAGCACACTTAAAAAATGACTGTAGATACATAGACTACTATGCTATGTGTATTAATTGGCCTCCCACTGCCCCCCTCGCATACACCTGAACTGCATGCATCAATGTGCATGCTTAACCAGTTGAGAGTACCAGCTTAGGGGGAAGCAATTCTGGACGGTCTCTGCGTGGGTTATAGTATCCTGAAGTCCAGAAAGGATTGGAGGAACAGTCCTCGGAAGACCCATAGATTGTGATCATAGAGCTGCCCCGGCCGGTGGTAAGCTCCACAAGTGAGGCATGTTGGATTTTAGTGTAGCTCTTTCTGAGCCTTCAAGCAAGTGTTGATGTTACCCATCACTCAGTCAGCCTTACTTCCGGAGCTTGCCTTCGGCCAGGGCAGCTATGTGATTACGATCTAAGCGTCTTCTGAGGACTGTACCCACAAGGCTGCCTGGTCTTCAAGATACCATTACCTATGCAGAGACCATCCAGAATGGTACCCCCCCCTCCCCCACGCTAGAACTCTCAGCCAAATACGCAGGCACATTGGTGCATGCTTCAGTTCAGGTATATGTGAGCAGGACAGTAGGAGGCCAATTAATCAGGCAGCTCGAGTCATTAAGGAAGCACCCTGACAGCGGACTACAAGACACAGGCACTTTTTAGCAATATCTTTTTCTTGCTAAAGAAGTTCCTCTTTTAGTCCAGAAAATACAATAAGTTGCAATAAAAAGGTCAAGGCAAATCATTCATTACAAAAGCTGTATAACCCACAAACTAACTGCCCACTATGTAGATTCAGGGTGCCAAGACATGCAGACCAGTCCATGGTAACTTACCAGACTTAACCTAACACACTGCAGCTGTACTCAACTGGAAGCCAAACCAAGTGTGGCCCAGCAATTAACAATGTCTGCGGCTCGGCAACACACTTGTACTTGCGGCACCATGGTAGATATGGTGTAAAAAGTAGATCTTATCATGCTAGCTGCTTAAAAAGAAAATGTTAAGCTATATTCACATTGGCATTGTGTTCTGCACAGTTCTGGTTTTTAAAACCAGATATATAAAAACCATATATTGGTATCCTCAGCTTGAGACATGTTACCAATGTTAACGTTCGTTTGCTTTCCATCTCTGTCCTTAATAGCTGGTCTGATATATCTGAGCCCATTTACATGTACAGTATAAGGTCATCTCGTACATTAAAACTCTGCTAGCTCCAGTCATTTAGAAAAATTCGTAGTGGATTAGAAAATGTTATATTAAAGGAGTTGTCCCTTTTTAATGGTGATGATGACACTTGCAGTAAGTAATAGCTTCTATATATATCTGCTTGCGCAAGCAGGGCCGCTAAAGATGAAGCAACTGATCTGTCTTTTGATCCAGGTCTATCCTAATTGGATATATGTGCAATTACAAGGAGGAAAATAAATGTGGAGATCTCTATGGGCGCTGCACAACAGGAATATATCAATAAGGAATTGATTTAACAGCATGAATTGGAAGATTTAGCCAATTCAAGCTACAGGTTTAAAAGTGTCTTCTCAAGGTCTCCTGCACACGACCGGATACAGGCCAAGAACCTGTCTCCTTTTTTTTTTCTCTTATTACGGTACTTCACAAATGGTACTCCTTCACACTGTATGCCATCTGCATCTTTTGCCGCCCCATTGAGATGAATGGGTCCTCATCTGATCCTCAAATAACACGGATTGGCTGCAGACCAAAACTGCAGCCGTGTGCATGAGTCCTAAGGCTGTATTAACACGTTCTGGTTTTTAGATGCCATTTGTAAAGCCAAAGACTGGAGTGGTTTGAAAAAGAGAAGATTCAGTCTTTCGTTTATAAGTCTGCTATGTTTATAATTCCTTTTCTGACTTTTGGCTTCTAAAACTGCATCTAACATGAATGTGTAAACCCAGCATCAGGCTGATCATCACGTAACCTAGAAAACTTGAAACCTTAACCCATTACGGCTGCTTAACACAAGCAAGTCCATTTCGGGAATCGCACTCAGTGTGTGAGCATGGTCCTCTGTTTTGGACTTGCAGAGGCACACGGCATTATACTGATTTATAATGCTATGTGCCTCTGCATGACCTACAGCGTCATACTAACAGCTTTATGTCACTATGATTAGTAAGGTCAAGCAGAGGCGCATAGCATCATAGATCATTAAGAAACTAAAAATACCTAAATATTACTTTATTATAAATATATTCACAAATATCTTTCATTAGTTATAATGGCTCGTTTTGTCTGGGGAGTAATCATTGGCAGAAATAAAATGGCCGCCATCCTACTAGTACACACAAAACTTGTCCTAATCACATAGCAGGACACAGCCACATCCCCACCTCCTCTCTGTACGTCTTGTCTTCTCATGAACTCCGTTCCTACAGGGATTCAGCTGAAGATCATATTAAACTGTATTCAGGACCATAATCCCTGACAAGCAGAGCAGAGAGGAGGATGAGGCAGCTCTTTAGCTCAGTGTTGTGAAGTGACCTGTCCTGCTGTGTGATTAGGACAGGTTTTGTGTGTAACTATCGGACAGCAGCCATTTTATTTCTCTTGATGATTGCTCCCCAGACAAAACAAGCTATTATAACTAATGAAAGGTATTTGGGAATATATTTGTAATAAAGTAATATTTACATTTTTAATTCTTGGAGAACCCCTTTAAAGACACAGTCTATTTTCGTCTTTTCTTTTTTATTGTTTTATCCCCAATTTCCAAGAGCCATACCCTTTTTTAAATTTTCCATATGAGGGCTTATTTTTTGCAGGACAGGTTGCATTTTTTAATGGCACATTTCATTTTCAATGTCTTTGTGGGCTAAATTTGAAAAAACTCTAATTCCATCAAGGTTATTTGGGTTTTAGATATTACGGTGTTCACTGTGCTCTTAAAATGACATGACATCCTTATTTTATGGGCCAGTACGAATATGGCGATAACAACCAGAGCTGTACGAGGGCTTGTTTTTTTGTTGGACGAACTGTAGTTTTTATTGGTAACATTTTTGGGGTGCGTCTGACAAGGTAACTCAATTTTTTTTGAGGGGGACAAGATGACCAAAAATGGAAAATTGCATGTTATTTTTTTTTCATTATGGCATTCACCATGCAGAGAAAATATTTTTATTTAACAGTCCAGGGATTTTTTAAGGTGGTGATACCTGTTATGTTAATTTCTTTTATTTATTTATTTTCGTATGTAAAATTAGTAAAGGGGGAGATTTTGAATTTTTATTTTTATACTTCTTTTTACACAAAAACATTTAGCCCACTTATGGTGCTAGAACCTGCGATCTTCTGATCACTTGTCCCTTTGACCATAATAGAGTACTATTATGGTCTGAGATTCTGATACTCTGCCTGCTAAGGTGTGCCTCGTGCACTGCTTTGCAGGCAGATTACCATGCCAGCCATGGGAACTCTCAGCAATTTCACTGCGGGGGTTCTAATTTGAAGGCAGAGGGAGCTCCCTCTGCATAACCCCAAAGATGCCACAATCGCTATTGAACACGGCATCTGAGAGGTTAAAAGACCGGGTTTGGCGTCATCACCAATCCGGTCATTGTGGCCTGGTTCATGCTGTATTATATAGCCAGCACCCGCCATAAATGGAGCGGGCTCAACACAGCAGCCCACTTTATACAACCTCTCACACAGTCGTGGCCAAAAGTTTTGAGAATTACATAAATATTGGAAATTGGAAAAGTTGCTGCTTAAGTTTTTATAACAGCAATTTGCATATACGCCAGAATGTTATGAAGAGTGATCAGATGAATTGCATAGTCCTTCTTTGCCATGAAAATTAACTTGATCTCAAAAAAACCTTTTCACTGCATTTCATTGCTGTCATTAAAGGACCTGCTGAGATCATTTCAGTTAAGGGTCCATTCACACGTCCGCAATTCTGTTCTGTATTTGCGGAATGGAATGGCGGACCCATTAATTTCAATGGGGACAGACGATGTCCCGGCCGGGTCCGCAATTGCGGACAAGAAAAGGCATTTTCTATGAGGGTGCCGGCGATGTGCGGTCCGCAAATTGCAGAACGCACATCGCCGATTTCCGTGTTTTGCGGATCCGTGGATGGACCCTAACTCAGGTGAGAATGTTGACAAGCACAAGGCTGGAGATCATTATGTCAGGCTGATTGGGTTAAAATGGGAGACTGGACATGTTAAAAAGAGGGTGATACTTGAAATCATTGTTCTTCCATTGTTAACCATGGTGACCTGCAAAGAAACACGTGCAGCCATCATTGCGTTGCATAAAAATGGCTTCACAGGCAAGGATATTGTGGCTGCTAAGATTGCACCTCAATCAACAATTTATAGGATCATCAAGAACTTCAAGGAAAAAGGTTCAAGTCTTGTTAAGAAGGCTTCAGGGCGTCCAAAAAAGTCCAGCAAGCGCCAGGATCGTCTCCTAAAGAGGATTCAGCTGTGGGATCAGAGTGCCACCAGTGCAGAGCTTGCTCAGGAATGGCAGCAGGCAGGTGTGAGCGCATCTTTTTACGCACAGTGAGGCGAAGACTTTTCGAAGATGGCCTGGAGTCAAGAAGGGCAGCAAAGAAGTCACTTATCTCCCAAAAAAAACATCAGGGACAGTTTGATCTTCTGCAGAAAGTATGGTGAATGGACTGCTGAGGACTGGGGCAAAGTCATATTCTCCGATGAAGCCTCTTTCCGATTGTTTGGGGCATCAGGAAAAAGGCTTGTCCGGAGAAGGAAAGGTGAGCGTTACCATCAGTCCTGTGTCATGCCAACAGTAAAGCATCCGGAGACCATTCATGTGTGGGGTTGCTTCTCATCCAAGGGAGTGGGCTCACTCACAATTTTGCCCAAAAACACAGCCATGAATAAAGAATGGCACCAAAACACCCTCCAACAGCAACTTTTTCCAACAATTCAACAAAAGTTTGGTGAAGAACAATGCATTTTTCAGCACGATGGAGCACCGTGCCATAAGGCAAAAGTGATCACTAAGTGGCTCGGGACCAAAATGTTGACATTTTGAGTCCATGGCCTGGAAACTCCCCAGATCTTAATCCCATTGAAAACTCCAAGAAGTGATTATGAGAGAATGGGTTGCTATCAGTCAGGAATTGGCCCAGAAGGTGATTGAGAGCATGCCCAGTCGAATTGCAGAGGTCCTGAAAAAGAAGGGCCAACACTGCAAATACTGACTCTGCATAAATGTCATGTAATTGTCGATAAAAGCCTTTGAAACGTATGAAGTGCGTGTAATTATATTTTCCTACATCACAGAAACAACGAAACAAAGATCTAAAAGCAGTTTAGCAGCAAACTTTGTGAAAACTAATATTTGTGTCATTTTCAAAACTTTTGGCCACGACTGTACATGTATGAAAAACAGACATCCTATATTACATGACAATCTCTTTCTAACATAGCTAGAACCTTACATGGATTCATAGCTCTCCCCATTTGATGCTCCCGTTTTTCTGCTGTATTTCTAACAGAACATATGGCAACTGGCATTTTAAAGATGGAACTGAGCATGTGGGTCCACTTCAGTGAGGTGGACAGAGAAATGAGGAAAAGAACAAGCAGCAGGTGGCGCTATACAGATACATTTTTGCAATAACTCAGTCATTATACAAAATTTTTAATTACATCCAAATAAAAAAGTACTCAAATCCAGGTGGTAGTTTTGAAAAATGTAGAATGTTTGTTTTTCATTATAAACCCTTTGGGTTGTCTGCCACAAAATCAACTTGTCCCCTTTGCACATGACAATAATCTGATCGCTACGGGTCCGGCCATCCCCACAAATCATGAGAAGAGCGGGCCGAGCATGTGCGCTGCAGCTCCATTCATTCTATTGGGGACTGCTAGAGATAGTACAGCAGTACCATAGGGCATGAATAGTGTGGCAATGCCCATGTTCTACCTTATTACTAACTAAAAGAACATGAAATCTTACTTTTTTTTATATTCTGCTCTTTCATATAGATTTTTTCCATTCTTCATACCCAGTGTTTGTAAGTTAATTAATAATTGCTTTGACTTGAGGCGGCTCAGATTGCGTAAACCACTTAATGTCATCCTCCAAGTAGTCGGCATGTGTAAGGGGGGTGTTACTGGAAGCAGCTGGCTGTAACTAGCGGTGCTTACAGAAGAAATAATCGCATTTCTTATACTGTACATTAGCCTATTTCTGGATACCAGGTGCTCAAAAAAAAATCATAATCCGTACTGAAAACTGATCAGTAAACTTTCCAAATCCTGTGGTGATTACCAGCACGCCTTCGGGTGGCTTTTAAGCTTAGGAGATGTGTTTGCTTTTCACGTGCAAACACTTTTTTTTTTCTTTTTTTTCACTGTACAAGTGACCTTATTCCTGGGAATGGCAGGAGGGAGTTTTAATTAATGCAAACTGTGTGGTAAATACTTGTTTTATCTGGTCGTAAATGCAGACGTGGGGTTATCTTAAAAATGTAACAGATAATGACGCCACTTCTATTCTTCTCCGTGCGCTTTCCGGTTTTACATCTAGGAAGCGCAGTGCATTAGGTGCCCATATACTGTGCTCCACCAGCTCACAAAGCTTTTTAACCTTTACATCCTTTCATGTGAACCACTTACTTGCACCTTTTATAACAAAGCGTTTATTTATAATAAAAGCCGACTGTCCTTTTGCTGTCGTTAACTCCACTCGCCATATGTCGCTTTTACAGTGGACACTTTTTTGGACCTTCACTTTAATAGAATATGTATATTTGTGGATATCTTGTACTGTTGTTACCAATACCAATAAGATCTAACATGAATACCTTCTCTGGTGTGATGGGAAAAAAGGTCTAATCATTTCTTTCTTCACTATTTTTAAGATCTCTGCTTGCTGTCAGTCAATGGGAACATTCATTGTGAAGAGTGCAAAGCTCATTACAAATAAGAGCACAGATACTCCTAGCTAGACATGTACATCTGTCAGTTGGAAATGATCAGTACACTTTTTTTTTCAGCCACTTGATCAATAATTTTTCCTATTCACTGAGCGGAGATTTTGCAAAAAGTGAATAACTGAAACACAAAGTAAGGCCTCATGCACACGACTGTTTTGGTCTGCGTCCGAGCTGCATATTTTGCGGCTCAGGCGCGGACCCATTCACTTCAATAGGGGCCGCAAAAGATGCAGACAGCACTCCGTGTGCTGTCCGCATCCATTGCTCCGTCCCGTGGCCCCGCAAAAAAAAAAATATAGAACATGTCCTATTCTTGTCCGTTTTGTGGACAAGAATAGGCATTCCTACAATGGGCCACGGAATTCACGAAACACGGAGCAGCGTCCATGGTTTGCGGACCACAAAACACATACGGTCGTGTGCATGCGGCCTAAACTTGAAATATGCAGATTTTTTTCAGTATTTAATGAAAACCGCCTCCAATTGAAAGAGTTGTCCATCAGAAACATTATGGTATTTTAGAAAATTTATTGAATTAAATTATATGAATTAATGGAACTATTAGAGACAACCCCTTTCAATATACAGCCTTGGATTTCTTTGCTGATCACCCTTGATCCCACTCTCAACACCCCCAGCAAGAGCTGATCTTGCCGGGAGGAAGCTGCGGCCAGACCGTAGTATTAAAGGGGTTTTCTTACAATACAAACTTATCTCCTATACACAGGATAGCTGATAATTATCTGATCAGTGGGGAAAAGACTGCAAGGACCACTCATGACAAGAATGGTTCCTATGTCCCTGTATTAATATGAATAGAGCATCAGGTTGGGCATGTGCACTGCTGCTCTATTCCCTCT
The DNA here is from genome assembly GCA_033119425.1 of Bufotes viridis. Classification (NCBI taxonomy): domain Eukaryota; kingdom Metazoa; phylum Chordata; class Amphibia; order Anura; family Bufonidae; genus Bufotes; species Bufotes viridis. The sequence continues at coordinate 105,251,309 of CM065591.1, forward strand.
CTATTGGAGGGAGAGATAGGTGAGTGAATGCTCGACCAGCAGATCTGTTCATATGGAGACATGGGTCTCTCTTGATCAGTGGGGGTCCCAGTCATTGAACCCTCACCAATTAGATACTTAGATGGATAGGGAATAAGTTTGCATTGTCGGAAAACCTATTTAAATGACAGTCATGCAGATGTCCATTCATGTAATACAAGAATGTCTTAAGTATGCAAGCTCTAAGAGTGCGACCACACGGCGTGGTCGTGTGGTGGTCGCCCTGTGGTTGAGTACTGTGTAGCTTTACAGGCCACAGTTGGCTCTAGTGAATTCATGAAGACCACACGGTTTAGTTGGTCTGCATTGTTAATGGCCACATGGTATTGAAGGTGCAGCATGGCCATTAAGAGCATGTTCAGAAGGAGGATTTTGGGCACAGCAAAATCTGCCACGTATCCAACTGCAGATACCGCCGCACTGTTTTGAGGTTTCTGTCAAGGGTTTTCATGTGGTCCCGCTCGTAGTTTAGCTCCATAGAATAGAACTAAACCATGAGCAGGCTCCGACTGCAGCTTTGTGAGGGGTCCATGTGGTAACAATCCCAAGAATGGACCTGTATATTCTTGGTGCAGTCTTGAAAAACGCCCTGTAAAATTACTTGGCCACATGAACTTTGTTCCGACTGATGGTGTATGGACACAATTAGTGATGAACCAAGCAAGCTTCGGCTTAGTCGCTTTACTCATATCTTCGGATTATTGCTGTGCTGAGATCCATCTCCATACAGCATTAAAATATATGGCCTCCGATGAGGTAAAGTGAGTTATTCGCGAAGTCCCATGAGACTTTGTTGAATAATTTGATTTTTAAACTGAAAAACCACTTTGAAACTTGGGTTCGGTTCGGAGGTACCAGTTGGTACTGAAGATGACACCCCCCCCCCTCCCCCATGATGTGCATATACCCTAATATTGCATATGTCTTTGTGAGACAGCCCCTTTAACTCATGGTCAGATCTTATAGTCAAAGGCCTTGAATCACAAACCATTGCTCCACAAAAATTGTCCAACACAAATCACAACATTGCCTCAACCTTAAGTTCACCAAATTAATGAACAAGTCTGTAACCTCTATCCCTGTCACATTTTAGAAGGAACAATGCTGGTGACCGAGAGAAAGCCTTACACGTGATACTTCAGGTGCTGCCGGCCTGCGATCACCCAGCACCGGATATGTTCTGCTTGTGTGGACGGATATATAAAGACATGTTTTTGGATTCTGACTGTAAGGACACTAAGAGCAGGGACAGTGCAATTGAATGGTAAGATGGATATATAGGAATTTATAGTTTACCTTCCATTTCGATTTAGACCTAAAATGTAAGATGGAACATAACACAGGACAAAATGAGGGTAAAGAGCTCTTCTTTAAGAGCAACGAGATTCGGCTGGGTATGAGAGCTTAGGCAATTCTAGATATGAGGTGGCCTGGGATGTAATGCGCATGTACCAGCCTCTATGCGAGATCGCTCCTGCAATTCCCGATCACCAGAAAGGCTGGCTGCTTCAGTTACAGTACGCAAGCACAAACACCACTGCTACATTGCAATGGTGGCCGTAACCCCTAGACACGAGCAGGGTCTAAAAGATTTGAAAATGTCAACTAGTGGATCACAGAAGCATAATGGTAAATAGATATACATTAGTAAATCACTTGACATACAGTGATGCGGTGAGACAACCCCTTTTAATGTCATATCTGAAGCCTACATATAACCTATATAAAAGAGGGTCATACCATCTCTGTACCACTAATTACCACATAGCAAAACCATAGCAAATTGCATCAATACCGCATGCAGATGAGTTTTATAATGTACTTATCAAACTGCAACTCGTCTGAATATCCTTAATAAACTTTAACCTACTGTTTCTGATGATTAAACTGTGTAGCCCATGTGCAAGTATAGGGGGTCCTCTTAAGTAATAGGGGACTTTTGGTATCTTGTTTGGACAGAGTTACCTTTAAATACTATGGGGGACATTTATCAAATCAGATACTTAAGTTTTTTGGCTTAAAAATGTTGCATGTGAAACTGATTGCGTTTTCTGCAACATTTGGTGTTCCTCGACTCTTTTCAAAGTGGCCTATGTTTAAGACCTAAAAGTAAGATTATGACATATTATTATGTGGAACTTTTGCAAAATTCGCTACCTATGCCAGGTAACCCCTGGTATGCTTTTACATTTATAGGTGTAAACTACATTGCGCTCACACCGAATATATAATTAAAGTGCACCATTTCATGTTCAGGTTTGGTGCAGACAGACAAGAACAACTGCAAATGATAAATGTCCCCCAATGTATATTCTTCTATTGGCAGTATATTTTATCTTGCAGTAATGATATTTCTCCATGCTAAGACAAAACTACTGAATAAGAACATTATTTCTATTAGGTATCGCAAAGGTTTTGACCTACAGCCATCCTTGTATTCAGGAATTAATCTCGCTATTTTACTTATTGTTGCCGGGCAGCAGTTTGAGACCTCCATGGAACTTCGGAAAATAGGTAAATATTAAAAATGAAAAGGTACCTATAAGGCATTGATTGTGGGATGCAGGGCTCGCCAACTAGTGACTTTCGAGCTGCTTTAGACTTGCAGGCACCGTACTGATTGCTTTACAGATGTATTGTGCCCTGATTTAAAGAGCAGGCCTGGCACATCAATCTTCATTCACACCAGTTTTCTGGCATGAATGAACACCAAAATCTGTGACCGCTAGGAGGCTGCCATAGTGTGGCGCACGGCCTAGTTGAGGATGTGCCAAATCTATGACTAGGCCTGCGCCTTTCCATAGATAAGGCGCATCCTCTGGCAAAGACACTGGTCTTGACAAATGTCCCCCTATCTATATTTTTGATGGATTTCGTCTTATCTTTTAATTGATGCCTCATACCTGGATCACTGCTGGATAAGGTCCAGGAGCAAATTGTTCCAATGTAGTCATCAATTACTATTGTGTTACCAGCAGTGTCTCTCGGTGATTATGTCTTCAAATTAAGTCTTTGATAAACCTGACCCTGGAGCTGGTGATGGGAATGTTTGTGGGGTTTTTTTGGGGCGCAGAAAAGAGGTGGCTCCAGCAAGAATATTTAAAGCAACGCAATTAGACTTAAAACAAAATGTTAAGCGTGCTATTACATCTGAGGCCTGAGGTGCTGGTACTGCATCGCTTTTACAGCTACTTGCCGGCCTACACATAAATTTGCTACTTGAAACAAATGTGGAGTCCAGGTGCGGGCCAGCAAGTAGTGGTAACCGCGCGCCCTAAAAATGTTACTGTTTTTAGTCAGAATTGGCTTTCCATACACTGCTCAGGTTTGACTGCCTGGAGGCTACTGAAATGTTTAGAACTTTGGTCTTATCAATGTTAACCCTTGAGGTTGTTCTTCTAAGGTGTTCGTCTGAACAGTCTGCTGGGAAGGAAAGGAAGCCTTGAGAAAATGAACAACTACTGGGATGTGGGTCAGTTCTTCATTGTCAGCATGCTGGCCAGTGACATTGGAAAAGCCGTACAGGCTGCCGAGCGCCTTTTCAAACTTAAGCCTCCAGTTTGGTAAGAAATCAATGCACTCCTATCACTTAATGGTTACTCTTTAATGTAGTATTTTGTCCAAGGACTTGTTTACTTTGTCATGTTCTGAACATAGTTCTTGCCAAAAATTGGATTGAATAAATAAGCCTCTCCCTAATAAAACAAGTATTCTTTCTTCCCTACGAGCCTATGCAGTCTTTTTTTTTGGAAAGAGTTAAAAAACGGATATAAAAAAAAAAAAGGCTGCATGTATGAAACCTATACAGCGGCACCCGGAACCCCTATGGTTTCATGGTTGTAAGCTTTCATATTGTCCCTGCATATTATGGACTGCAATAAAGTGTTGCACAGTTTTGTGGAATTCAAAATGTACATTGATAGATTTCTATGGTTACATATGCATTTCTACAGATCTGTAATTCTGCCGTATGCGGCCTTAAAGAAAACACTCAATTTTTATCTCTAAATAATTTTTTTCGAGCTCCTTAGATTTTTCATTGGTGATCTGAGCATTAATAAGATTTTTGTTAATCCAAGCAAAGTACCATTGTGCGTTGTGCAGACTTGGGTAGCCTTAGGGCTCATGCACACGACCATATGTAATTTGCGGTTTGCAAAACACGCATCCACAAAAAAAAGTGACATCCGTGTTGGATCCATTATTTATTTTTTTGCGGATCCATTGTAACAATGCCTGTCCTTGTCCGCAAAATGGGCAAGAATAGGACATTTTCTATTTTTTTTGCGGAACAGATATGCGGACAAATGTGAACGGAATGCACACGGAGTAATTAAAGTATTTTTTGCGGCCCATTGAAATCAATGGTTCCGCATATGGACCTGTAAATCAACGGAAAAAAATATGGTCGTGTACATGAGCCCTTATTGTAAAAAATATTATCTAGATTATCCTTATGGACCTTTCAGAAAGCTGTTGGCATTTGCTGTAACATCAATTTCCTAGTATAATGTAATTATCAGTATAAGGCCTCATTCACACGTTCATATTTAGATCCATATTTTTCATGAGTTTATAAGGCAAACCCAGGAGTGGGTCTAAAATATGGAAGATGTGCAAATCTTTTTATTATATTTCCACAATGTACATTCCATTTTTGGTTTTGGCTTGGAAATACTTGTGCAAAACGCTGACCTATACACACAAGTGGGAGAGTGGCCTTAAAGACACCAATGCACAGGCAACAAACAGGGCAGCAGTGATCGTACGTCTCCAGACAGATTCGTTATTTGCCAGCAGTGCATCCCTGTTTACAGGGGATGATGTGCCGCATAAAAGATGTGATAACTGATTCACCTTTACATGGGGCGTTTGAAGACTTGTTCCTGATAATTGCCCCCATCCTCGGCCGGTGTAAAAGAGCCTTTTAGTTGAAATTCTTGGTTGCTTTTTTTGCCTATGTGTCTGATGCAATACATTAGATTGTGAGCCCCATTGTGGGAAAAGGATTGTTGTTAGTGATTACCAGGAGGGGTAGGTCCATCAGGAAAAAAAATAAAAATCGGGTTACAAAGTGACCTTTATTTGGCAGCTTTTCAGAGTTAGCTTTGCATAAATACAACCATGAATCTGTAATGAAAAATAAATCCAACACAGAAGTCATTTTCTCCACGTCGTGGGCTTTCAGCCGTGTTACGGATCTGTATTGTATAGAACCTAAAGGCACCATTCATATGACCGTATTTTTGGTCCACGATCCACATATTTTGTGGATTGGATGCGAACCCATCAATTTCAATGGGGCTGCAAAAAAATGCAGACTGCACACTGTGTGCGGTCCTCTTCTGTATGTTCGTTCTGCAGCGCCACACAAAAAATAGACCATGTCCTAGTCTTATCCATTTTGCGGACAAGAATAAGCATTGTTAGAATGGGTTCACCCCAAAAATGGATGCAACACAGATGTCATCTGTATCTTTTGTGGATCCGCCTTTTGCAGACCAAAAAAAATACATGGTCATGTGCACTCTAATGTGTTCAGAGTGATATTGTACCCTCATATCCCTCTAAATTCGTACAAAATTTCACAACATTGTGGAATATTCCATCACGTGCTATATTATAGATGCACAGAGGGAAAATACAGTCTCCTATGGTTGTGCGATATGAGTTGCTGTGGCCGCCAAGTGCACACAGCCTTTTCTCTGGTCTCTTTTTGTTATGGATACCTGCCTTTTTAGAGGCTTTTTTTCCCTCTGCAGGAATTCATTCTGGTATTTGCAGGGACTATGGGCAGAACGCTGGAGCCACCACAGGAGTTCTGTTTGGCATCAGGTTCAATTTTCCATGAGAATGTTGTCTCCTTTTACAGTCAGCATTGTGGATAACTCCATGAAGGCCTCTGAACTCGGCTGTATTTCCTTTACATGCCAGGTACCTGAGATCAGTTGTACAGAATTTGCTTCTAATACAAAGATTCAAGAAGCTCAACACAGAGCACTCTCCCAGACAAGAAAGGCTGAATTTCTGGATGGACATCATTGTGGAGGCCACAAAGGAATCTACTAACGGATTGAGATTTCCAGTATGTAGTATGTTTTTAAATGGTCCACATAGGTTACATTCTCATTAAATCCCTGTTTGGTCTGTTTTGTCCTCATCTTCCAGTCTAATGTAAATTTGCTTTATCTTTTCTGTGATTCTGTGAAAAACTATGGGATACATGTCTCCAGTAACCAGTGCAATACAGATTTTTAAAGCTAAAATGCCAGTAATTAAATTTTTTTAATTTACCAATAATTTACATGAAAAAAGGAAAATTTCATTTTCAACTTTACGTATATTTAAAAGTGAGAGAGATTTATTATGCATAGTGTAAAACGAAAAAAATTCTACCTTATTCAGAAGTAGGAAAATCATTTAAAATTAAAAATTTTGAAGCTTCTACAAACCAAATTAGGTAATGGATTTAGGGCTCATGCACACGACCGTATGTATTTTGCAGTCCACAATAAACCGATCTGCAAAAAATGCGGATGATGTCCGTGTGCATTCCGTATTTTGTGGAACGGAACAGCTGGCCCCTAATAGAACAGTCCTATCCTTGTCCATGATGGGGACAATAAAAGGAAATGTTCTAATTTTTTCGCAGAACGGAAGTACGGAAACAGAATTCCGTTTATTTTTTATTTAATTTTTGCAGACCTATTGAAATGAATGGTTCCGCATACGGTCCGCAAAAAAACCCGGAACAGACATGAAAAGAAAATACATTCGTGTTCATGAGCCCTTATTATAGCAGTGGGAATGAGTTTGTATCAGATGTATTCTTGATACTCCAGACACAGACGGTATTCTAAAAGATTTACAGAAAATTTGATTTTGTTCTTCAGGAGCGCACCATATGTGCTGCTGGCCATTGGCTATGTAGTCATTCATTTACTTTTTTTTAGTCACTTTTTAAGTTTTTAGAATCCACTAACAGTTAATGGAAGGGCATTCCATAGCAAGAATTTTTTTTCTGAAGCTGAATCTAAAGGCTGAATGAAAAAGCCTATAGAAGTGCACGGCCACTTTGTTGCGTGATTGAGATCTAGAGAAATCACTGAACCTGATCGATCCTCTTGTGGCATGCAAACGGGTGGGAGAAGCAGGTCTAGCCTTTCTGTGTCTGTGAAGGTTCCCATGAAATATCCATAGTAATAAGCAAGAGCGACTGGACTTATTGTATTTTGTCTTGAAGATGTTTCACTGGTCGTCCGACTAGCTTTTTCAATCAGAATGACTTGTATGAGAATTCTCCAGCGTTAAATACTGGTGACTTGTGCTTCAGTCATGCAAGTGCAATCAACAGTGTACCTCCATGGCTGAAGCGCGAATCCCCAGTATTTAACCTCCTAACAGTCCTGTTAAAATTGAAAAACCCTCCCAAAAATTTCACATTTTTTTTTTTTATTTGTAGATTTTTAATGTGTGTCTGCAGTAAATCTAGTTGACGCACAACTCAGGGGATACCAATGGCATTTTTAACCCCTTAGGGACATAATAAATTTTAGCCTTAATGACCAAGAATATGTTTCCCCTTTGTGTTCTAGCAGTCATAACATTTTAATTTTTTCATCTATATTTTTTTTTATTTTGCAGGATTAGTAAGGATTTTAAGAACCATTTTGGGGTATATATAGTGTGTTAAATAACTTTTTATAATTTTATTTTTAGGGGGAAGATAAAAAGAGCCATGTTTACATTATTTTGTGGAATTTCTTTTACGGCATTCACTGTTTGGTAAAAATAACATAATTTCACTATGTGGGTCAATACAGTGATGATGATGCCACATTTCTATATATTTTTACTATTTTCTCTCCTCCTGCAACCTGTCAGCTCTGTAGTTGCTCCCTCATTCTCCTCCAGACTAAAGCTGCTCATATCTCTGGTTTGGCATTCCAAGCTTTCGTACAATACCAGAATGATAGCATTCTCTTCAGTACATGGGAAGATATCACTGTTAGAAATCGGGATGCAGTGAATGCAGCTGAAAGTAAAAGCAGGTTTTACCCGCAATTATTCCTGACTCGATTTCTAACAGTGATTTCTCCTCTGTTGCTTGGACTTATGCTGTCATTTTATCTTGTATGAAAGCCTGAAATATCAGCTTTCAAACAAGACCAGTTGCAGGCTTCAGGAGATAGCAGCATCTAAAGCAGCCATCCCCCCTCCACTTTCTGCCCGAGCTCAGCTCCGGCAGAATAGTTAAGTACTTGGGCAGAACAGTTAGTTAGTTAATGTGGCAGAATTCTTGTACAAGTCATTGTAATTGAGAAAGTCACTCGGATGAAAAGCAAAACATCTTTAAGAAAAAATACAAGTCCAGTTGCTCTGGCTTATTGCTACTGATCAAGCCTTCTTACTCTCTCTCATTTGTGCTTGTCAAACACCTGGAGATTCAGAATATACATTTTCCTGCTATGGCAGATGCACCCATGTACATACATCTGAAATTCACTTATCTATACTGTCTGAGGAAATAATGTCATAAATCACATGACTGTTTGTATTCTCTGGACACTGATATGTGTAATCTCCGTTATGATATTCTGCACTTGTATAGGTTCTTGTCTTGGAGCCCACTAAGGTTTATCAGCCATCATATGTTTCAATAAATAAAGAAGCAGAAGAGAGGACGGTCTCATTATGGCATGTGTCCCCTGTGGAACTGGTAAGCGCTTCATTCTGAAATAAAATGGTTAAACGGTTATCCTGTGATTAAAGGAGTTTTCTGGGATTCTGATATTGATGGCCTCTCCTCACATGGCTTAGCAACATCTCAGTCCCATTTAAGTAAGTGGAGTTGAGTGGTGATAGCAAATACAGCTGCTATCAAATGGACTGCACTATGCTTCGTGAGCTGCGAGGAGGCTGCGGCGATCACCAGAGCTCCGGTGAGAACAGCTGCTTCCTTAAACAGTTGATCACGTGGGACTACCACCGATCTCGTATTAATGACCTCTCCTGAGGATAGACCATCAATATGAGAATCCTCTTTATTATAAAAAATGAAAATCATACAGTTACACGGCAATCGGTTTCTAACAAGGCTAGAACCAGCCCTGTACCTCACATGGATCCAGAGGTCTCCCCATTCATTTCCGCAAGTGCTCTGCTAGATTTTCCTAAGGAGGGCAGCTCGGGGTGTGTGTCCTTTCTGCTGCAACTCTCTCCCTGTAACTGTCACAGCTTTTAACAATAGATACAGCTGGTTGCAGTTGAATGATGGAAATGAGCATTTGAGACCTCAGCGAGGTGGACAAGAAACAGGGAAAAGAAGAAACAGCAGGTGGCGCTGTACAGATAGATTTTATTGAATAACTCTGTGGCTATACTACATTTTTAATTACATGAAATTACAAACATATTCAGATCCAGGTGCTGTTTTTTTTTTAAACAATATAGAATATTTTTCATGAGATGGCCTTTTTAAGTAATACCGCTTCATAGACTTGTTTGTGTTCATATGAATATGCAGTGAATTGTTTGTCGAGAGTGATACATGGCTATATATCTAATTGAATGTTTTAAAAGGTAATATAAAAAAAATACAAATAGGCAGTGTCTCCCCTATAAAGAATACATATCACATATGCACATTTTATTTGCCCTGATCAGTTCACTAGAGGTATGTGGCTACAATAAAGCCTTGATGTCACCTCAGCGAATAGGTCATTGAAAAATGACTTGGTAAATGTATTTTAAGAGGGGTTTTTTTTTTTTTGTCCATGACATTATATTAAAAAAGTGACATCTTAGAGTTTTCACTCTGACCACTGAACCTCTCAGTAGGCTGGCACCTCATATTCTATAGAGATCACATTTCAGCAGTCATCTCATTATCATCACATGCAGGATTGCAATAACAAGTAACACCACTGTACAGATAACACCAAATGCACTACTGACTGTGGCTAATGGTCATAGCTCACCTCCTTCCCCTCTCTGCATAATCACTTATGCATAGGTCACAGAGCATGTCCACAACACTAGAATTCGAGTCCTCTCCAGGCTACAAGTTTCTGTGGTTTGCTGTAAAGCTCAGTTCTGAATACTGGAAACAGTAGCCAAGACGAGCTAGCTGCCCCCGTTTGGTTTTAATTTGAAAAAATATATAGGTGATACATTCCCTTTAAGGCAGCCTACAGCCTCGTGACGCCCTTTCTGTTTCCCATGTTACCATCACAAGGCTCCCCCTACTGGCTAAAAGATCATGGTCATTTTCTGTCCTACATAGAAAAGGTAGCGGGGTCATTAAGAGTCAGGCAAAAATTTAATATATTAACAGGAGAGCAATTGATCCAGGGAGTTGTTCTGATTGCCCGATTGGAGTCTGGAAGGAATTATTTTTATTTTATTTTTTTCCCCCTAAGGTGACGAAAATTGTCTTCTACCTCAGTTTTTTTTTTTTTTTCCCCTTTCCTCTGGATCAACTTGCAGGATAACAGGCCGAACTGGATGGACAGATGTGTTTTTTTTGTTTTGTTTTTTTCAGCCTTATAAACTATGTTACTAATTGTGACCCTCGCTATAGATTTTATTCTGCTATAAAATGATGTGGCTGTTTCCACACAAGTTATGTTTTTATTCTTACGATTTCTGTTGACCTGATTATTTCAGAAGGGGATTCATGAGTGGAACTTCACTGCGTCTTCCATCAGAGGCATAAGGTAAAAGCAATGCTGTATAAGTTACCATATCAGGAGATGCTAGGAGAAAGCTCGGCTGGTGTCTTCCTGTTTTTTATCAAAGTGTGTACTGTGAGCAAACAGTGATGGGGCTGTATGTAAGGAAGGGTGACTAGGTCATTTCCAAGGAATTCTGGGAAGTCACTGGAAAATGACAGGTTTATGTTTGTGGTTTTCTGTAGAATCCCTCACGTCATTTTATACAGTTATAGGAGACATTGATTTCTAGGAGCCCAAAAAAAAAAAAAAACCTGAAAGATGTCCATTATAGGTCAGTATAGAAATAGGAAAATGAGTAAGTACTGATTATTTTGCATTTTTAGATCATTTACAAGGGCTGCCCAAGTTTTTATTTAACTTGGACAACCCCTTTAAGTAACACTTGTGTCATCTGACAAAACAGAAAGTCTAAGCGTGACGTAGACACCCCTTACCGATTCTGAGAATAAAGGTAGGCTGTGGCCCCATCACTTTCCAGCAACAGCAGAACCTGAAATCGGCACTGTACCAGAACTCTGACATTTCTGAATGAAGTTCTTAATAAAGTAATATATGATAATATGTATGATATCCACGTGCTGTAGGAAACTTCTGTAGCGGAATTGACCTGTGGTGTAGGAACTTGTCACATGGAACGTGGTTTCCGACTTGCAGACATCGTGTTATAGATCAGGAGGAGCTGAGCAGATCGATTTATATAGTTACATGGTGAAAAGATACAGTAAAACCTGAATTTTTAATTTCTGGACTTTGAAGTCCAGGAGACGGTTCTATCAGTGACTGACAGGCTTCCCTCTCTGACTGTGTATACAGAGAGAGCTGTCATCACTGATAGGACCTTCCCTCTATGACTGTGTATACAGAGAGAGCTGTCAGTCACTGATAGGACCTTCCCTCTATGACTGTGTATACAGAGAGAGCTGTCATCACTGATAGGACCTTCCCTCTATGACTGTGTATACAGAGAGCTGTCATCACTGATAGGACCTTCCCTCTATGACTGTGTATACAGAGAGAGCTGTCAGTCACTGATAGGACCTTCCCTCTATGACTGTGTATACAGAGAGAGCTGTCAGTCACTGATAGGACCTTCCCTCTATGACTGTGTATACAGAGAGAGCTGTTATCACTGATAGGACCTTCCCTCTATGACTGTGTATACAGAGAGAGCTGTCAGTCACTGATAGGACCTTCCCTCTATGACTGTGTATACAGAGAGAGCTGTCAATCACTGATAGGACCTTCCCTCTATGACTGTGTATACAGAGAGAGCTGTTATCACTGATGGGACCTTCCCTCTATGACTGTGTATACAGAGAGAGCTGTCAATCACTGATAGGACCTTCCCTCTATGACTGTGTATACAGAGAGAGCTGTCGTCACTGATAGGACCTTCCCTCTATGACTGTGTATACAGAGAGAGCTGTTATCACTGATGGGACCTTCCCTCTATGACTGTGTATACAGAGAGAGCTGTCAGTCACTGATAGGACCTTCCCTCTATGACTGTGTATACAGAGAGAGCTGTCATCACTGATAGGACCTTCCCTCTATGACTGTGTATACAGAGAGAGCTGTCATCACTGATAGGACCTTCCTCTATGACTGTGTATACAGAGAGAGCTGTCAGTCACTGATAGGACCTTCCCTCTATGACTGTGTATACAGAGAAGCTGTCAGTCACTGATAGGACCTTCCCTCTATGACTGTGTATACAGAGAGAGCTGTCAGTCACTGATAGGACCTTCCCTCTATGACTGTGTATACAGAGAGAGCTGTCAGTCACTGATAGGACCTTCCCTCTATGACTGTGTATACAGAGAGAGCTGTCAGTCACTGATAGGACCTTCCTCTATGACTGTGTATACAGAGAGAGCTGTCATCACTGATAGGACCTTCCCTCTATGACTGTGTATACAGAGAGAGCTGTCATCACTGATAGGACCTTCCCTCTATGACTGTGTATACAGAGAGAGCTGTCATCACTGATAGGACCTTCCCTCTATGACTGTGTATACAGAGAGAGCTGTCAGTCACTGATAGGACCTTCCCTCTATGACTGTGTATACAGAGATAGCTGTCATCACTGATAGGACCTTCCCTCTATGACTGTGTATACAGAGAAGCTGTCAGTCACTGATAGGACCTTCCTCTATGACTGTGTATACAGAGAGAGCTGTCAGTCACTGATAGGACCTTCCCTCTATGACTGTGTATACAGAGAGAGCTGTCAGTCACTGATAGGACCTTCCCTCTATGACTGTGTATACAGAGAGAGCTGTCATCACTGATAGGACCTTCCTCTATGACTGTGTATACAGAGAGAGCTGTCAGTCACTGATAGGACCTTCCCTCTATGACTGTGTATACAGAGAGAGCTGTCAGTCACTGATAGGACCTTCCCTCTATGACTGTGTATACAGAGAGAGCTGTCAGTCACTGATAGGACCTTCCTCTATGACTGTGTATACAGAGAGAGCTGTCAGTCACTGATAGGACCTTCCTCTATGACTGTGTATACAGAGAGAGCTGTCAGTCACTGATAGGACCTTCCCTCTATGACTGTGTATACAGAGAGAGCTGTCAGTCACTGATAGGACCTTCCTCTATGACTGTGTATACAGAGAGAGCTGTCATCACTGATAGGACCTTCCCTCTATGACTGTGTATACAGAGATAGCTGTCAGTCACTGATAGGACCTTCCCTCTATGACTGTGTATACAGAGAGAGCTGTCAGTCACTGATAGGACCTTCCTCTATGACTGTGTATACAGAGAGAGCTGTCATCACTGATAGGACCTTCCCTCTATGACTGTGTATACAGAGAGAGCTGTCAGTCACTGATAGGACCTTCCCTCTATGACTGTGTATACAGAGAGAGCTGTCAGTCACTGATAGGACCTTCCCTCTATGACTGTGTATACAGAGAGAGCTGTCATCACTGATAGGACCTTCCCTCTATGACTGTGTATACAGAGAGAGCTGTCAGTCACTGATAGGACCTTCCCTCTATGACTGTGTATACAGAGAGAGCTGTCAGTCACTGATAGGACCTTCCCTCTATGACTGTGTATACAGAGAGAGCTGTCAGTCACTGATAGGACCTTCCCTCTATGACTGTGTATACAGAGAGAGCTGTCAGTCACTGATAGGACCTTCCCTCTATGACTGTGTATACAGAGAGAGCTGTCATCACTGATAGGACCTTCCCTCTATGACTGTGTATACAGAGAGAGCTGTCATCACTGATAGGACCTTCCCTCTATGACTGTGTATACAGAGATAGCTGTCATCACTGATAGGACCTTCCCTCTATGACTGTGTATACAGAGAGAGCTGTCATCACTGATAGGACCTTCCCTCTATGACTGTGTATACAGAGAGAGCTGTCATCACTGATAGGACCTTCCCTCTATGACTGTGTATACAGAGAGAGCTGTCAGTCACTGATAGGACCTTCCCTCTATGACTGTGTATACAGAGAGAGCTGTCATCACTGATAGGACCTTCCCTCTATGACTGTGTATACAGAGAGAGCTGTCAGTCACTGATAGGACCTTCCCTCTATGACTGTGTATACAGAGAGAGCTGTCATCACTGATAGGACCTTCCCTCTATGACTGTGTATACAGAGAGAGCTGTCAGTCACTGATAAGACCTTCCCTCTATAACTGTGTATACAGAGAGAGCTGTCAATCACTGATAGGACCTTCCCTCTATGACTGTGTATACAGAGAGAGCTGTCATCACTGATAGGACCTTCCCTCTATGACTGTGTATACAGAGAGAGCTGTCATCACTGACGGCCTTCCCTCTATGACTGTGTATACAGAGATAGCTGTCATCACTGATAGGACCTTCCCTCTATGACTGTGTATACAGAGAGCTGTCATCACTGATAGGACCTTCCCTCTATGACTGTGTATACAGAGAGAGCTGTCATCACTGATAGGACCTTCCCTCTATGACTGTGTATACAGAGATAGCTGTCAGTCACTGATAAGACCTTCTCTCTATGACTGTGTATACAGAGAGAGCTGTCATCACTGACGGCCTTCCCTCTATGACTGTGTATACAGAGATAGCTGTCAATCACTGATAGGACCTTCCCTCTATGACTGTGTATACAGAGAGAGCTGTCAGTCACTGATAGGACCTTCCCTCTATGACTGTGTATACAGAGAGAGCTGTCGGTCACTGATAGGACCTTCCCTCTATGACTGTGTATACAGAGAGAGCTGTCATCACTGATAGGACCTTCCCTCTATGACTGTGTATACAGAGAGAGCTGTCATCACTGATAGGACCTTCCCTCTATGACTGTGTATACAGAGAGAGCTGTTATCACTGATATGACCTTCCCTCTATGACTGTGTATACAGAGAAAGCTGTCATCACTGATAGGACCTTCCCTCTATAACTGTGTATACAGAGATAGCTGTCAGTCACTGATAGGACCTTCCCTCTATGACTGTGTATACAGAGATAGCTGTCATCACTGATAGGACCTTCCCTCTATGACTGTGTATACAGAGACAGCTGTCATCACTGATAGGACCGCCTCCTCTATGACTGTGTATACAGAGAGAGCTGTCATCACTGATAGGACCTTCCCTCTATGACTGTGTATACAGAGAGAGCTGTCAGTCACTGATAGGACCTTCCCTCTATGACTGTTGTAAGAGGGCGCAAGGTGCCGTCATGGACGGAAGATACGTGTCACCGAGGTTCCTGGCCTCGGTGAGGTGAGAGCCGGGTTTTATGTGTCAGCAGCAGCTAGTGCTGCTTGACATTTATAGTTAGTTTGGCTGCAAAGCCAATCCGGGCCGGCTCTTACTGGGAGTAGGCAAAGAGTTGGGTGGGTGCCTACTCCCCACGGTCCAGGCTGGACTTTGCCGGGCTTTTTAAAGGCAGCCACATCAGCAGGTGTGGCTGTGATTATCCTGGAGCTGCTGCTAGTGTTGTGTTGCTCTCTGGGCTGGAAGGATGAGCCCAGCAAGGAGTCGTGCAGTCGTCCTGGAAGCCTGAAGGTGGATTATCCTGCGGCTGGGCCGACCGCCAGGTGCGACAGCGCACCTAAACATCTCACAGGTGATTGAACCTGGTTTTGGACTCTTTGGTTTTGCTTTTTGTGTTTGCTGAGTGTGAATTAACACCAAGAGACTGTTTATCGTTTATTGTGTGCAAGTGTGAATAAAACACTGTTTGTTGCACTTTCTGGACTTCTTGTTTTGCCTCTGTACTGCACCCGCACTGCTATCTACCAGAGCGACTCCCACATTTGGTGGAGGATGCGTGCATGCGCCAGTGAGGCTGGCGTAAACGCCGAAGTTTTCCAAAGTGAATGTCATATGTCAAGCCGGCAAGGTTGCAACACGTGAACTCTGACAAGATGGAGGCAGTTGTAAAGGCTCTCGTGGAGGCCAATTTACAGCAGCGGGAGGCCAACAAGCAGCAGCAGGAGACAAACCAGCTGCTGTTGCAACATGTAATGGCTTTGCAAGCGACTGGAGCCTCTCACCGTGCCCATGATGCCCGGAAGCGGTCCGTGCAGCAATTCCCAAGATGACCCCGAGGATGATGCCGAGACCTACCTGGCAGTCTTCGAAAAAGTGGCCGTGAGGAGAAGCTGCCCGTGACCAGTGGGCTGAGGTGGTCGCTCCGTTCCTGGCTTCGGACCCCAGCAGGTGTTTTTCGACTTGTCGGACGACCAAGCGGCCGATTATGACACTGTGAAAGGAAGATCCTAGCCAGACTGGGGGTGAACGTGCTGGTCCGCGCTCAAAGAGTCCACCAGTGGGACTTTAAAGCGACTGAACCTGCTGGGCCGCAGTACTACGATCTGCTGCACAGGCTGCAAAAGTGGCTGCAGCCTGATCTACTAAGTCCCACTGCCATGCTGGATCGACTGTTGGCGGACATCTTTTGGAGGGCCCTGCCTTATCCCCTCCAGCACTGGGTCGGCCATGGCGTCTCCGGTAAGTGCCCTGGAGATGGTCGACCTGGTAGAGCGTTCTGAGGCCACCAGAAACCTGCAGGAGTCTTGCTGGGAAGGGGCCAGTCAAACCCGGAGGCCTCCACCCCAGTTCCGACGACCGGCGACAGAGAGACCTGCACGGAATGTATCCCTGCGGATCCGCCTCCCGTGGTATGCTGGAGGTGTCAGGAGCCAGGCCACATCAGGGCCGACTGTCCGCATCAGGGTGAGCCGATGGATGTGAACTACGAGTATCGCCACTCCCTGTATGCACGGAGCTGTGTGCAACTGGCACCCGTGAGGGGCAGGACAATAACCACCTGTGTCAGGTAGAGGTGGAGATTCTCTGGCGGTGGCCCTGCTGGACTCCGGGAGTCTAGTTTCCTGGTAAGGGCTGCCCTAATACGGCCTGCGGAGTATACCGGCCGTAAAGTCGGAGTCCCTATGCATCACGGAGACTTAAAGACTACCCCACTGCATTAGTGACTTTGTCCACAGCTGCTGGTAAGTGGACCCACGAGGTGGCTGTCGCTACCAAACTCCCACATGAACTGATACTTGGGAGGGACTTCCCGGTTTCCGGCGCTGTGGCCGGCTATAAAGGTGTCTGATGGGCCCGAGACAGGGTAACCCTAGTAGAGTGGCCTGATACCACTGGAAGGCCAGAACCCTGGGAGCCCGAATCTGAAGGGCCAGCGGTAGGGAGTGACCACTGCTCCAGCGGTAGAGGGAGACAACCCCACTGAGTGTAATGGTGGGAGACACGGAGGACTTGCCACGGGACCTGAGTTGGCAGACCTCAATGTCTCCGGGAAAATTTTGGGACCGCTGCACACCGGGACCAAACCTAACCAGGGCCTGGGAAAGTGTTGTAATGATTGACGGTAAACCCCAGAAACCTGGGGCTGAATTAATGTTTCCACGATTTATTATTCTTCAGGATATGTTGTATCGGGTGAACCAAATCCGAGTGAGCCAGTTGAACAGTTGGTGGTGCCCACCGCATATCGTAAGCTTGTTATGGAGCTTGCCCACCAGCATGTTCTTGGGGACACATGGGGTGGCAGAAAAGCATGGGACCGCGTACTACAGCGATTTTACTGGCCTGGTTTGTTTAAGGAAGTAGAGGAGTTCTGTAAGTCCTGTCCGACCTGTCAGGTAAATAGCCCCCAGCCGCATTACAGAAGTCCCTGGTCCCTCTCCCAATAATTGAGGTCCCATTCGAGCGTATTGCCATGGATCTGGTCGGACCCGTACCGAAGTCTGCTAGGGGTCACCAACATATCCTGGTGATTCTGGACTATGCTACTCGATATCCAGAGGCGGTGCCTCTTCGACACACATCGGCTAGGCTCATAGCAAAGGAGTTAATGGAGATGTTTACCCGGGTGGGCCTACCTAAGGAGGTTCTGACGGACCAAGGGACCCCTTTTATGTCTAAGATTATGAGGAATTGTGTAAACTGTTGCATATAAAGCAATTACGGACGTCCGTTTACCATCCGCAAACGGACGGCCTTGTGGAAAGATTTAACCAAACTTTAAAAAATATGCTAAAAGGGTGGTGTCCCGAGATGGGAAGGACTGGGATCTGCTTCTGCCCTATCTCATGTTTGCAGTGCGAGAAGTGCCCCAGGCCTCTACTGGGTTCTCGCCCTTCGAACTGCTTTATGGCAGGCGCCCACGGGGCCTGTTGGACATCGCTAGGAAGCGTGGGAACAACAGCCCGTCCCCACAAAAGCGTAATTGAATATATTACCCAGATCAGGAACGTATGGAGAGGGTGTTACCGCTGGTCCGAGGAGCATATGGAGGCAGCACAACAGGCCCAAAGTAGAGTCTATAATCGTCAGGCTCGAGTGCGAGACTTTAATCCCGGAGACCGAGTTTTAGTTCTGGTACCCACCCTTGACAGCAAATTTCTAGCTAGGTGGCAGGGGCCTATGAAGTGCTCGAGAAAGTGGGGAAGTAAATTACAAGGTGCACCAGCCAGGCGGCGGAAGCCGGAGCAGGTGTATCATGTGAATTTGCTGAAGCCATGGAAGGATAGGAACTCGTCAGCGATGACAGTCCCGGCCAGGGCTTCTAGGTGAGAAGGATCAGCCCCTTACCTCGAAGTCTGGAAGCAGCAGCCACCGTAAAAATTTCAGATAGCCTATCCTCCAAACAGGTCCAGGAAGTTAAGGAGTTCATTAGTCGGAACACGGATGTGTTCTCGGACCTCCTGGGCGCATCCCTAATCCAGCATGACATTATCACTGAGCCTCAGGCCAAAAGTCCGGTTAAAGCCGTATCGGGTACCCGAGGCTCGGCGACAAGCCATTGTGAAGGAAGTGCAGCTGATGCTCCAGTTAGGTGTCATCGAGAGTCAAAAGTGATTGGGCCAGTCCGATAGTCTTAATACCCAAGCCGGACGGGACATTGAGGTTCTGTAACGATTTCCATAAGCTGAATGAGGTGTCCAAGTTTGGCGCATATCCCATGCCGAGGTGGATGAGCTCATTGAAAAATTGGGCCAAGCCAGGTATTTTTCTGTCTTGGACCTCACTAAAGGGTACTGGCAGGTACCCTTAACGGAGACTGCCAAGGAAAAAACTGCTTTTATCACACCGGAGGGGTTGTATCAGTACAAGGTATTACCCTTTGGTCTACATGGCGCCCGCCACGTTTCAAAGGCTTATGGATATTGTAGCTCGTCCACATCGACAGTGCGCCTCAGCGTATCTGGATAATATCATTATCCATAGCACCGACTGGGAGAGTCACCTACCGAAGGTACAGGCCGTAGTGGACTCCCTTAGGAAAGCTGGCTTAACTGCTAACCCAAAAAGTGTGTGATAGGGTTAGAAGAGACCAAATACCTAGGGTATGTCATTGGGCGGGGGTGGTCAAACCTCAGGTAAACAAAATTGAGGCAATTAGAATTGGCCCCGACCTGTCACTACGCGGCAAGTAAAATCATTCCTGGGCATGGTGGGATACTACATGAGGTTTATTCCCAACTTCGCTACAATTGCTGCTCCATTGACAAGCCTTTTAAAGGGACGCAGGTCAGTGTCGATCCAGTGGAATGAGCAGGCGGATAAGGCTTTCTCTGCTCTGAAGTCGGCCCTGTGTGGGTCCCGGTTTTGGTGGCACTCGACTTCAAGAGAGCGTTTGTGGTACAGACCGATGCCTCTGAAGTGGGCCTCGGGGCTGTACTCTCTCAGGAAATCAATGGGGAGGAGCATCCCGTGGTTTTCCTGAGTCGCAAACTCACCCCAGCCGAAACCAGGTACAGTATAGTGGAGAGAGAGTGCCTGGCCATCAAGTGGGCACTAGAGTCTCTCCGCTATTATCTGCTAGGGAGAAAGTTCCGTCTGGTGACCGACCATTCCCCTCTAAAGTGGATGTGCCAGGCGAAAGACAGGAATGCTCGGGTCACCAGATGGTTCTTGTCCCTGCAGAACTTCAAGTTCACAGTGGAACACAGGGCAGGCCGCTTGCAAGGAAATGCGGATGCACTGTCTCGAGTACAGTGTTTGGCGTGTGTTCACCCTGTCGGGAGTTGAACAAAGGGGAGGTATGTAAGAGGGCGCAAGGTGCCGTCATGGACGGAAGATACGTGTCACCGAGGTTCCTGGCCTCGGTGAGGTGAGAGCCGGGTTTTATGTGTCAGCAGCAGCTAGTGCTGCTTGACATTTATAGTTAGTTTGGCTGCAAAGCCAATCCGGGCCGGCTCTTACTGGGAGTAGGCAAAGAGTTGGGTGGGTGCCTACTCCCCACGGTCCAGGCCGGACTTTGCCGGGCTTTTTAAAGGCAGCCACATCAGCAGGTGTGGCTGTGATTATCCTGGAGCTGCTGCTAGTGTTGTGTTGCTCTCTGGGCTGGAAGGATGAGCCCAGCAAGGAGTCGTGCAGTCATCCTGGAAGCCTGAAGGTGGATTATCCTGCGGCTGGGCCGACCGCCAGGTGCGAACGCGCACCTAAACATCTCACAGGTGATTGAACCTGGTTTTGGACTCTTTGGTTTTGCTTTTTTGTGTTTGCTGAGTGTGAATTAACACCAAGAGACTGTTTATCGTTTATTGTGTGCAAGTGTGAATAAAACACTGTTTATTGCACTTTCTGGACTTCTTGTTTTGCCTCTGTACTGCACCCGCACTGCTATCTACCAGAGCGACTCCCCACACTGTGTATACAGAGAGAGCTGTCATCACTGATAGGACCTTCCCTCTATGACTGTGTATACAGAGACAGCTGTCATCACTGATAGGACCGCCTCCTCTATGACTGTGTATACAGAGAGAGCTGTCATCACTGATAGGACCTTTCCTCTATGGCTGTGTATACAGAGAGAGCTGTCAATCACTGATAGGACCTTCCCTCTATGACTGTGTATACAGAGAGCTGTCAGTCACTGATAGGACCTTCCCTCTATGACTGTGTATACAGAAAGAGCTGTCAGTCACTGATAGGACCTTCCCTCTATGACTGTGTATACAGAGAGAGCTGTCAATCACTGATAGGACCTTTCCTCTGACTGTGTATACAGAGAGAGCTGTCAATCACTGATAGGGCCTTCCCTCTATGACTGTGTATACAGAGAGAGCTGTCAGTCACTGATAGGACCTTCCCTCTATGACTGTGTATACAGAGACAGCTGTCATCACTGATAGGACCGCCTCCTCTATGACTGTGTATACAGAGAGAGCTGTCAGTCACTGATAGGACCTTCCCTCTATGACTGTGTATACAGAGAGAGCTGTCATCACTGATAGGACCTTCCCTCTATGACTGTGTATACAGAGAGAGCTGTCAGTCACTGATAGGACCTTCCCTCTATGACTGTGTATACAGAGAGAGCTGTCATCACTGATAGGACCTTTCCTCTATGACTGTGTATACAGAGAGAGCTGTCAGTCACTGATAGGACCTTCCCTCTATGACTGTGTATACAGAGAGAGCTGTCATCACTGATAGGTCCTTCCCTCTATGACTGTTTATACAGAGATAGCTGTCATCACTGATAGGACCTTCCCTCTATGACTGTGTATACAGAGAGAGCTGTCAGTCACTGATAAGACCTTCTCTCTATGACTGTGTATACAGAGAGAGCTGTCATCACTGACGGCCTTCCCTCTATGACTGTGTATACAGAGATAGCTGTCAGTCACTGATAAGACCTTCTCTCTATGACTGTGTATACAGAGAGAGCTGTCATCACTGACGGCCTTCCCTCTATGACTGTGTATACAGAGAGAGCTGTCAATCACTGATAGGACCTTCCCTCTATGACTGTGTATACAGAGAGAGCTGTCAGTCACTGATAGGACCTTCCCTCTATGACTGTGTATACAGAGAGAGCTGTCATCACTGATAGGACTTTCCCTCTATGACTGTGTATACAGAGAGAGCTGTTATCACTGATATGACCTTCCCTCTATGACTGTGTATACAGAGAGAGCTGTCATCACTGATAGGACCTTTCCTCTATGGCTGTGTATACAGAGAGAGCTGTCAATCACTGATAGGACCTTCCCTCTATGACTGTGTATACAGAGAGCTGTCAGTCACTGATAGGACCTTCCCTCTATGACTGTGTATACAGAGAGAGCTGTCAGTCACTGATAGGACCTTCCCTCTATGACTGTGTATACAGAGAGAGCTGTCATCACTGATAGGACCTTCCCTCTATGACTGTGTATACAGAGAGAGCTGTTATCACTGATAGGACCTTCCCTCTATGACTGTGTATACAGAGAGAGCTGTCATCACTGATAGGACCTTCCCTCTATAACTGTGTATACAGAGATAGCTGTCAGTCACTGATAGGACCTTCCCTCTATGACTGTGTATACAGAGATAGCTGTCATCACTGATAGGATCTTCCCTCTATGACTGTGTATACAGAGATAGCTGTCATCACTGATAGGACCTTCCCTCTATGACTGTGTATACAGAGAGAGCTGTCAGTCACTGATAGGACCTTCCCTCTATGACTGTGTATACAGAGACAGCTGTCATCACTGATAGGACCGCCTCCTCTATGACTGTGTATACAGAGAGAGCTGTCATCACTGATTGGACCTTCCCTCTATGACTGTGTATACAGAGAGAGCTGTCAGTCACTGATAGGACCTTCCCTCTATGACTGTGTATACAGAGAGAGCTGTCATCACTGATAGGACCTTCCCTCTATGACTGTGTATACAGAGAGAGCTGTCAGTCACTGATAGGACCTTCCCTCTATGACTGTGTATACAGAGAGAGCTGTCATCACTGATAGGACCTTCCCTCTATGACTGTGTATACAGAGAGAGCTGTCAGTCACTGATAGGACCTTTCCTCTATGACTGTGTATACAGAGAGAGCTGTCAGTCACTGATAGGACCTTCCCTCTATGACTGTGTATACAGAGAGAGCTGTCATCACTGATAGGTCCTTCCCTCTATGACTGTTTATACAGAGATAGCTGTCATCACTGATAGGACCTTCCCTCTATGACTGTGTATACAGAGAGAGCTGTCAGTCACTGATAGGACCTTCCCTCTATGACTGTGTATACAGAGAGAGCTGTCATCACTGATAGGACCTTCCCTCTATGACTGTGTATACAGAGACAGCTGTCATCACTGATAGGACCGCCTCCTCTATGACTGTGTATACAGAGAGAGCTGTCATCACTGATAGGACCTTCCCTCTATGACTGTGTATACAGAGAGAGCTGTCAATCACTGATAGGACCTTCCCTCTATGACTGTGTATACAGAGAGAGCTGTCAGTCACTGATAGGACCTTCCCTCTATGACTGTGTATACAGAGAGAGCTGTCATCACTGATAGGACCTTCCCTCTATGACTGTGTATACAGAGAGAGCTGTCAGTCACTGATAGGACCTTTCCTCTATGACTGTGTATACAGAGAGAGCTGTCAGTCACTGATAGGACCTTCCCTCTATGACTGTGTATACAGAGAGAGCTGTCATCACTGATAGGTCCTTCCCTCTATGACTGTGTATACAGAGAGAGCTGTCATCACTGATAGGACCTTCCCTCTATGACTGTGTATACAGAGATAGCTGTCATCACTGATAGGACCTTCCCTCTATGACTGTGTATACAGAGATAGCTGTCATCACTGATAGGACCTTCCCTCTATGACTGTGTATACAGAGAGAGCTGTCATCACTGATAGGACCTTCCCTCTATGACTGTGTATACAGAGAGCTGTCATCACTGATAGGACCTTCCCTCTATGACTGTGTATACAGAGAGAGCTGTCATCACTGACGGCCTTCCCTCTATGACTGCGTATACAGAGAGAGCTGTCAGTCACTGATAGGACCTTCCCTCTATGACTGCGTATACAGAGAGAGCTGTCATCACTGATAGGACCTTCCCTCTATGACTGTGTATACAGAGAGAGCTGTCAATCACTGATAGGACCTTCCCTCTATGACTGTGTATACAGAGAGAGCTGTCATCACTGATAGGGCCTTCCCTCTATGACTGTGTATACAGAGAGAGCTGTCAGTCACTGATAGGACGCCTCCTGGACTTCAAAGCTCAGAATGATCAGGAATTTACATGAATGAAATACAGGTTATACTGAATAGTTTCCCACAAAACTATATATCAGTGATGGCTATCCTTTGGCACTCCAGCTGTGGTGAAACTACGACTCCCAGCATGCTCCATTCATTTCTATGGAGTTCTGAAAACAGCTAGGCAAGTGTGCATCTTGGGAGTTGTAGTTTTACCACAGCTGGAGTGCTGGAGGTGAGCCATCACTGCTATATATCAATCTGCTCCGCTCCTCCTGCTCTATAACCTGCTGCCTGCAGATTACACTGCATTTTCATGGTGACAGATCCCCTTTAAATCCACAGCATTTCAGTTGTACTGCGGATTTCCACCGCTGATTTTAAATGCATAGGGTGAAATCCATGGCAAATCTACAGCATGACGTAACGTGGATTTTCTGCAGATTTGTTGCAGATATTCTCGGATGGGCATGGTCACCTACTCCGCTGCAGCCAGTGACACGTCACCCCTAAAGCCGGTGCTTGGCTGTAACGGAGCAGGTGATGCTGGGCAGGAAGTAAACAAGCTGAGCCAGTGCGCAGGACCAGATATGAATCTTTCATTAGTGGAGGCAGGCTGTGGGCATCAGTTTAAACTTCAGGTACTCCACGACAACCCCTCTAAGAGACGTTGAAATGGTACTGTAGCGTATGGTAGAACGCGATTATGGGAGTGGAAGGATTGGAGAATGTGTATAGTGATAACATCGATGGCATGTTTGCAGACCGTTGAAGATTCACACTTTTCCCGTGGTAGGCATCCTAGTGGCTACTAATGTGACTTGAATGCAGCTTGGACTCCTGCTTGTTAGTAGGTCAGACAGAGGAGACATTAGCCGATGGCGACCACTGCAGATAAATGCATGCAATACTGAAGATGGAAGCTGAATGAAATGAAAATGACGAAACAGTTTTATTTTTCTTTCTGCAGTATTTCGAAGTTTGATGAACGTTGTTGCTTCCTGTATGTTCATGACAATTCTGACGACTTTCAAATCTACTTTTCCACCGAGGACCAGTGCAATAGGTGAATACATATTTCTGAATCTTCCTATCCCAACGATCCCAAACCAGCAATGGTCTATGGAGGAAAGTGTGAGCAAAAAGACTAGAACTGACTCTACTATAAAGTTATTGACCTGGCAATACAAGTTCCCGCGTTGTGATTTATTTTGCCTTTGTTAACGGAGTGTAAAAAAAGCTAATTTATATATTGTGAATAATTGTGTGACAACCCCATGGGCAGAGTAATGTGTTCCCATTAGTGGCTGTCACATAGCTTGCTATCCATTTAAGAGACCAAGATTATTCAGAAATAGCTGGTAACTCTGGGATTTATAATTCCCGATTATTTCCATCTAAAATAAAAATCTCTATACGTTTCAGAATCGTATGAAAAATAGAAACTAAAATGTTTGTGTGATCAGCTGCAGCTCAGTATTGAGGGGGTAGAATTATGACTGTATCACGAATCCATGTATGAGTGTACCCTGTGTACAGCTGGTATGTAGAAGATGAAGATAGTGGTCGGACTTCGAGCATGTGGAGGAGGACAGGGTTTGTGTCCTTCCAGGGACACATTTCTGACCCTGATTAGATGAAAGTATGTTTGTGCTGGAATACTCCACAGAATTCTGCATGAGAACGCCACACATCTGAAGTGGTGACAACTAGCTGAACGTGTTTTTCACACCAATGTCAGAAGCTTCACATGTCAGTCAGAAAAGTTGTGACAATAGAAATGCAAACACGGCCGACTTTCTCTCATGGAAATTTTCATAGAGATGCTGGTCTACCTAGAGGACAGGGGCTCTTTGTATATTCTAGCTCTAATTAAAAGTTCTGTATCTGCTTTGGTTCTTGTGGAGTTTTCGTGGATATGTATTTTAGTTCTTGCTAATTAAATGAATGTTTAACATGAAATCACATTTTTCAGTTTTTATACAGATTCTGGGGGCGGGGGGAATTTATCACACCCTGCACTCTAAAATGCTGGCTTCAGAATGTTGCAAAAATGGGGCTGTGCAATTTTTTGGGTCCAACGTTTTGCAACTTTTAACATTTTTACACCACTTAGGGCTCATTCACATGACCACATGAATGGATCTGCATCTATTCTGTAATTTCAATGGGGCCGCAGAAGATGCGCACAGCACACCGTGTGCTGTCCGCATCTGTTGTTCTGTTCCGCGGCCCTGCAAAAAATATAGAACATGTCCTATCCTCGTCCGAAATTGAAAACAATAGGCATTGTCTATATAATACCGGCCCTGTGTATTAAGCAAAATGCAGAACGCACACGGCCGGTATCTGTGTTTTGCGGATCTGCAATTTGCCGACTGCAATACACGACACAGTCATCTAAATGAGCCCTTAGGCTGAGTTTACTCTTCCGTTTTTTGGTCAGATATTTGCATCAGTGATTGTGAGCCAAAACCAGTAGTGAAGCTACTCAGAGATAAGGTATAATGGAAAGATCTGCACCCGTTCTGTGCTGGCTCACAAATCACTGACCAAATAACTGAAGTGTGAACTTGGCCTTACTCCACTTTTGAAAAGTGGGTGGTGAAAGGGTCATGATTATCTGTATTAATCATGGTTAGCCAGATTTATCACTATTTTTAAAAAGTTGCTAAAAAAGGAAGTAGTATTTCTAGACCAGGGATGCTCAACCTGCGGCCCTCCAGCTGTTGTAAAACAACAACTCCCACCATGCCCTACTGTAGGCAGATAGCTGTAAGCTGTTCGGGCATGCTGGGAGTTGTAGTTTTGCAACAGCTGGAGGGCCGCAGGTTGAGCATGCCTATTCTAGACAAAAGTTTCAGGTTTAAAGATGTTCCAAATTTAACAAACACCAGACGACATTTGATAAATTTGGTGCAAAATACCCCATGCAGACTGAAGAAAAACTGATTTGAAATATTGCCCTCTTGATAAATCCCTCCCATAGTCTACATAAAAATCGAATAACTGAGTAAGTACAAGTTATAGCCATTACAGCCCAGATCTGCATCTGTATTTTTGCAAGCTTCAGAGCTGAAATCTTCTAACTTTTCTGACTTGCCCAGAGAGACCTCACTCTAGTCACTTGCCTTCATTAATATGTTGGTGTAACTTTGTGTCCTGTACAGTAATCTGCAAGACCAACAAAAAACTGGCAAATAGCAATAATTTAACAAATACCATCTTTATTCAATAAATAATCCATTACACATAATTATATTAAAATTACAAAGCATGATTGATATGACTGAAAGGAAGCGAGGCGAAACGCGCGTCGGGGTGCCTCTCATCTCTCCGCTCCAGGTCCGTGGGTAAGGGTGGCTCATTCTCCTATGGGTATTTCAATGTGCATTTAGTCCCTAGTTGGGGAATAGATATGTCAGCCATAATAGAGTGTTCAGGAGCAGTGATTAAGGTTGTGTGGAAGTAATGATTTTTCTCTCCCTTATACCCTTCCTTCTCTCTCCTTTGACTAACGGGGACCACTGACTTTAGGATATTAACATAATACTTTCATATTACCTCATAAAGTTTTTTATGTAAACTGTATTTTGGTGTTAATCCTGTGAGCTGGATAAGGTGTAGCGTTTTTTCAGTCATCAATCATGCTTTGTAATTTTAATATAATTATGTGTAATGGATTATTTATTGAATAAAGATGGTATTTGTTAAATTATTGCTATTTGCCAGTTTTTTGTTGGTCTTGCATATTGCGCCCCCATCGGGCAATGTGGGGTTTCTTTTTGGTGAAACTGTACAGTAATCTGTATGAGTTTTAAGCTGGAATTGTGGCAGGAAGTGTGATGTACGTGCAGCTGCTGATCTTCTACATGAATGTTTTACCAGTAATTTACCTGTCTTTTATGTTGCGTTTAGGATTTAACAAATAATTTTGCTATTTTTAAAGGTTTTGTACTCTTGTTAAAGAAATCATCACGGATGTTGTAGGCAGCACAGTAGAACTGGAGGGTGAAGCAGATGGTGATACATTAGAGGTGAGTAGATGTGTATAGAGGCATGATTACGTATAACACCTGAGTGGCTCCAATAGAGTCGGCATTTTTATTAAAGGGGTTGTCTTTTCATAGACAATTGGGGCATATCTCTAGGATATGCCCCCATTGTCTTATAGGTGTTGGTCCCGCCACTGGGACCTGCACCTATATCGAGAACAGGGCTCCGCAAGTGAAGGAGGGCGCACTGCGCATATGCAGCCACCCTCTATTCATTTTCTATGGGGCCGGCGAAAATAGCCGGGCGCTGGCTATTTCCGTCGGCCCCATAGAAATGAATGGGAGCGGGGGCACTCCCATTCACTTCTATGGGGAGCCAGCTTGGTGGTGGCCGGACCAGAGTCCTTCAGCCACCACCTTGCGGGGCTCTGTTCTCGATATAGATGCGGGTACCAGCGGTGGGACCCGCACCTATAAGACAATTGGGTCATATCCTAGCGATATGCCCCTATTGTCCATGATGAGACAACTCCTTTAATTAATAGTCTCTGATGTAATGGTTGTCCGCTTTTAAGAAAAAGAAGGCCCTTTTACAAGCAATGATTGTTGCTAATAGACATTTTCCATTATTTTGATCATTGCTGCATGTGGGGAGGAAGTGATAGTTATTGTGTAAAAGTCTCTGCAAATGGCACATTTGCATTTTCGAATACAGATTAGGCCAGCAACTGTCAAGTTACCGTACGTTAGGGGTGGGCGATATAGGCAATATGCACGATATGAATTTATGCAACGATATAGATTTTGCCTATAACGCAGGACCGCGATATGCCCACAGGGCTTACTTACCACTCCATGGCCTCCCAACTCCGCAGTCCGCACCGCACTGGCCAGGGCCTGGAGTGCACACATCGTCAGCACGCTGGCTGACGCAGTGAGTGACGTCAGGCCCCGCCCAGCGCATGCTGAGAAGAAGACTCGTCAGCCAGCTGCCGCCGCGCACCCTGCGGGAGAGGTAGATATAACAACAGGTCCCTGAATCTTCTTTGGGCAGGGGGAGTTGCACCCCATTTTGTAGTGACAGATTCTCTAAGTCCATGCAGTTGTGTTTTTTTAGGTCTCTTTACCCAGAAATAAGAAAGGACAGCCTAGATGGCAATGAATATATTGTGAAACGGCCATACTGTCTTAAACTTTTATAAAAAGTCAAACTTCAGGGAGTAGTTTTCAGTGAAATTGGTGTGGCTGGTTGTTGCCCTCTATTTAGAGACTATTGGTGCACAAACACATTAGATAATTGTTGGTGCACCCTGGTGCATTTAGACAAAGACAAATGTGTTTGTGCACCAATAGTCTCTAAATAGAGGTTAACAACCAGCCACACCAATTTCGCTGAAAATTACTCCCTGAAGTCTGGCTTTTTATAAACGTTTAAGACATTATGGCCGTTTCACAATATACTCATTGCCATCTAGGCTGTCCTTTCTTATTTCTGGGTAAAGAGACCTAAAAAAACACAACTGCATGGACTTACAGGATCTGTCACTACAAAATGGGGTGCAACTCCCCCTGCCCAAATATAGAAAATAATATATTGCAATATATATTGCACATGCTTTAAATTATATCGTCATATAGCCCACCCCTACCTTACGTAATTTTTATTTTTTGTTAATTTAGTTATTTAATCTCCCTTGATGCCTATATGCATCATGTGTTTCTCTTGGCTTTCAGTATGAATATGATTATGATGAAAATGGAGACAGAGTGATCCTGGGCAAAGGTACCTATGGAGTAGTGTATGCAGGCCGAGATCTCAGCAATCAAGTCCGTATAGCGATCAAGGAGATACCAGAAAGAGACAGTAGGTGAGTCTTGCATTCCAATAGAAATGTTCATGTGAATCTGCACCCACGAAAACCTTACCTAGAGAGACAGGCAGTAATTACAGAATTTGCAAGTTGTAATACTTAATACCATTTTGCCACTTCCTAGATATTCTCAACCACTTCATGAGGAAATTGCACTTCATAAATATCTTAAGCATCGCAACATAGTTCAGTATCTTGGCTCCATTTCAGAAGATGGATACATCAAGATCTTTATGGAACAAGTCCCAGGAGGTTTGTTTTATGTATTTGCATTTAGTACTTCAGGGCTAATTAATGTATTATACAGATTCCAATATATTTAAAATGTAAAGTATAGACTTCAAACTGTTGAAGAACATACTAGACATAGCAGCTAGCTTTTTTTTAAAAGGCTGCTAAGTGAAAGAGCTGGCCATAAAATGTTTGTATAAAGTATTCCTTTAAGGGGACCTGTCACATCTCCCGACATGTCTGTTTTAGTAACTAATTGTATTTCCCATGTAATACCAATTCTGGAGGAATCTCTTCTTTCTTTTTTATTCCTTCTCAAAGTTGGGGCTCATGCACACGGCCGTTGTTCGGCCCGCAAACAGCGGGTCTAGAATATGCCGGCACCGGCCGTGTGCACCCCCATCACGGATGCAGACCCATTCACTTGAGTGGGTCCGCAATCCGGAAGGTCGCTGTGGAACGGAGGCACGGAAGCACTACGGAGTGCTTCCGTGGGGTTTCTGTCCGTGCCTCCACACCGCAAAAATTAGACCATGTTTTATTTTTTTGCGGTGCGGCCAGATCACAGACCCATTCAAGTCTACTGGGCCTGGTTCCGTTGTGGCAGCCGCAGAGATGGTGCCCGTGCATTGGGGACCACAAATTGCTGCCCCCAGTCTACAGTGAAGCTCCATTTGGGTGTAACCAGTTGGACTGTGTCCGTGCACAGTCTGACAATATCCAGTCAGTGCTGCCAATGTCAGACTGTGCAGGGTAATGCCTCATGCACACGTCAGTGTCAGTTTTGGATCAGTGGTAACAGGGACAGTGTTCAATCCGTGTTTCCTCCCGTGACAGATCAGTGTTGGGTCCATGGGTCCGTTTTTTGCTGACCGTGTGCCATCAGTTTTTCACGGACACTGAGCAGCTGGAATTTTTTTTTCAAACAATCTCTTTTTAATGATCCATGAAACACGGATGGCATTTGTGTTGCATCCATGGTTTTCACTGACTCATTCATTATAATGGGTGTGAGGGATCCGGGAACACGGACAAGATAGGACATGCATCCGTGCTGAAAACACGGACTGTGCTAAAACACTGATGTGTGAATACACACATTCAAATGAATGGGGACGTGTACTGTCCGCGGAGAACACGTACAGCACACGTCCGGGAAACACTGATGTGTGAATGAGGCATAACACCTACGAGCCATTTATTTCAGATTGCTGGCAATTTATTAAAAAGCTTCTAGAAACAATAATAGAGGAATAGCACAACATAGAGTTATATGAAGAGATGTTCTAGAATTGTTATTACATATGGAATTCAAGTAGTTATTAAAACACATCAGGAAAGGTAATAGATCCCCTTTCACATGGTCAGTATTTGGTCAAAAGCCAAAACTATTAGTGGAACCTACAGAGAAAAAGTATAATGGAAAGACTCCTGGTTTTGGCTTAAAAATACTGTGTGAAAGTGGTCTAACATCTAGTTTTGCTAACTGAAAATCAAAGGGAGTATGACTGCAGAATCAGACTACACAGCGTTTGTTTGTTGTCTGTTACCATGGAGATACATAGTTCTGTTCAGTAGCTAAAGACACAAAATAATAGGACACTCTAAATCAAGACTATTTCAGTTGTCTATTTTTTTTGTAAATGCTTTGGGACAATAAAAAGAGGGTGTGATGTCAAGCATTACATGAAATGATTTATCATAGGATAGAATACTAATAAATGCTATGACTCTTAAAGCTGATATTATTTCACCATTGAAAATTAAGCTCTTTAAAATGTAGTTTCTGAAATAATAACTGCATCACCTTAATGAGCGTTTCTTTCTATAAACAGGTAGTCTGTCAGTTCTTTTAAGGTCTAAATGGGGTCCTATGAAGGAACCAACCATAAAATTTTACACTAAACAGGTCTTGGAAGGATTGAAGTATCTTCATGACAATCAAATAGTACACCGAGATATAAAGGTAATTTAAGTGTCTAATACTTTGTGTGGCACATTACAATATTGCATAGTTACTGGTAGAGATGAGCGAATTTCCAGTTATGAAATTTGTTTGCTATTCGTTTACTGGTATAAGGTGGATTGCGTTATGGATTCCGTTACCACGGA
Source organism: Bufotes viridis (assembly GCA_033119425.1). Taxonomy (NCBI): domain Eukaryota; kingdom Metazoa; phylum Chordata; class Amphibia; order Anura; family Bufonidae; genus Bufotes; species Bufotes viridis. The sequence continues at coordinate 105,283,794 of CM065591.1, forward strand.
CCATAATGCAATTCTATGACGGAATGCATAACGGAATGTCTTTAGAGGCATTCCGTTATTCATTCTGTCATAATAGAAGTCTATGACCTGCATAACTGATCCGCCCCGTTTCTGTTATGCAGGAGAGGACTCCCCTGCATAATGGAAAGGGACGGATCCATTTTGCAGCCCATAGACTTCTATAATGACGGAATGCCTCTAAAGGCATTCCGTCATAGAATTGCATTATGGTCCGTGGTAACGGAATCCATTACGCAATTCTGCTTTTTCCACCAAACAAAGTGTGAACGAATTTCAATATATTAAATTCGCTCATCTTAAGTTACAGGACATGAGGCTTTTTTCAAAAATAAAATTGTAGCCATTAACATATGAAGCAGATAGGACTGTCAGGTTAATCCAACAATAGGTATAATTTGCCATAACAACCATTGTTTAGCCAAACGACACATTATATTTTACTTACAATAAAAATTGAAGTTATGAAGATAGGTTGTGCTAATAAAAATTTTTGATTTTATATAAAATGTAACACATCTAGTGTAAAACAAAGCTGGGGCAAGACTTAACAATGCTGAATGCCAAGCAGCAACAATTTTATTTTATAATATAAATTTCTTAACCCCTTCAGGACTATTTATTTTACTCCCTGCATTCCCAGAGCCATACCTTTTTAATTTTTTCATTCACATACCCGTATGAGGTCTTGGTTTTTTTGTGGGACAAGTTGTAATTTCTAATGACGCCATTTACGTTTTGCATACAATGTAGTGGGAAGCGGGAAAAAATTCCACTTGTGGTGAATTGGGGTTTTTGTTTTTACAAGTTTACAAGTTTTACAAGTTCTACAAGTACCTGTCACTTTCATTCTCCAGGTCAGTACAATTCCAACATTACCACATATGTATAGTTTTTTTCTTGCGTTTCTATACTGGAAAAAAACACTTTTTTTTTGCATCTCCATATTAGGACCCCATAACTTTTTTAATTTTTATGTGCAGTATGTGTGACTTTTTGATCACTTTTTATAAAATTTTTGTGGGAGATGAAGCAACCTAAAAAAAAAGGCAAATCGGCCTTGTTCAGTTTTTCTATGTGGGATAAATATTTTAATATTTTCATAGTATGAGTGTTTTCACACGTGGCGATGCCCATGATTTTTTATTTTTTATTGTTTATGTATTTTTATTTTGAGGAAAAGGGGGTGATTTGAATTTTTATAAATTTTTAAAAATTCCCCTAGGGAACTTGAACAAGCAGTTATTATTTTACTGCTGTCCTATGGAGCTCTGCCACGGGCAGGCTCTCTCTAGGTACTTATGTGCGGCAGCCTTAGATCATTCAGGAGGACGGAGGCTACTGCACACACTATCAGGCTCTCCCAATCGTTGCTAGGAGCAGCCGTTGCACGGCTCCTGCACATGTTGCGCAGGCCACCGTTTTTTTTTGCTCACATTTGACCACGGCATCTGAGGGGTTTAAACGTGTGCGATCGACATTAGCTCTGGGAGTCTGCTATTTTACACAGTAGGCACCCGGCTGCTATGGCTCCCACTACGTTAGGTGGTCAGGAAGGGGTAAAATATAGACTGCTAATGGGATTTACACTAAAGGGAACACATAGGTACTTTGGAGTGACTTCAAACCAGATGGAAAGTCCTTTTACAATGACAAACTGAAAAAAGACTCATTCAGTTTTAAAAAGCAAAAGATAGCATATAAGTAATTACAAATGAGCTGTCCAGGAACTGCACAAAGGTTTAGTAGCTTTAGCATAGCATGAGCCGAGAGAAACTTTAAAAACGGTCTGAGGCATCTGAATGATGAACGCCACGCCTGACAAAATTCCAGGAATTACTTTTTTCTAGTTTTGAATGTAAACCGACAATGCTGCCGAAAAATGTTAGTTTTTGTTTTGCCTGTGGATAAACTGATGGTGGGATTGCAATGTTTTAATAGAATAGATTCTAATCTGAATCATTTATCAGTGTCGCATACAGTTCATTCAGAGAGTCTTCAGACCCTTTCACTTTCTTCAAATTTTATTTTATGGCCTTGAGCTAAAATGAAAAAAGTTAAAGTTTTTCCCCATCATTCTGCTGAAGACCCCATAATGACAAAATGAAAGCAGAATGTTTGAAATCTGCTAATTTATTGAAAGGGAAAAACTAAAATACTGTATAAACATGAGTATTCAGATCCTTTACTCAGGACTTGGTTGAAGCACCTTTGGCAGCGATCACAGCCTCCAGTCGTCTTGGGTATGATGCCACAAGGTGTGCACACCTGGATTTGGGGATTTTCTGCCATTCTTCTGTCAGGTTAGATGGGGACCGTCAGTGGACAGCCATTTTCAGGTCTCTCTAGAGATGTTCGTTTGTGTTAAAGTCAGGGCTCTGGCTGGACCACTCAAGGACATTCACAGTTGTCACTAAGCCACTCTTGTGTTGTCATGTTTGTGTGCTTAGGGTCATTGTCTTGTTTGAAGGTAAACCTTAGGCTCAATCTGAGGTACAGAGCACACTGCATCAGGTTTTCATTAGGAATATCTGTACTTTGCCCCATTTAGCTTTCCTTTAACTTTGACCATTCTTTTTGTCCCAGTCGCTGAAAAACACCCTCACAGCATAATGCTGCCACCACCATGCTTCACTGTAGGAATGGTATTGGGCAGGTGAAGAGCAGTGCCTCAGACATGACACTCAGAATTGAGAGTAAGAAGTTCAATCTTTGTTTCCTCAGGCCAGAGGATCTTGTTTCTCACAATCTGAGAGTCCCTTAGGAAACTTTCATGTGACTTTGGCCAGAACGATGTCTCTCCTCTGTAATTCTGCAATACAGCCCAGATTGGTGGAGTGCTGTAGTGATGGTTGACAGTTTCTCCCATCTACAAACAGTATATATGGAGCTCAGCCAGAGTGACAATTGAGTTTTTGGTCATCTCTCTTACCTCTCTTTTCCCCCTCTTACCTAGGGCTCATTCACCGCGGTGCTCATGTTTCGGCCACATGTTTGTCTGAATGGGGCCTTAGTTTGGTGGGGCGGCGAGCTGTAGGAACAGTCCTGGTTGTTCCAGACTTCTTCCATTTAAAGGAAATGTGTCATCAGAAAATGACCTATTGTTTAAATAACGTTCTTATATTTAACATTTTTGATTACATTATTTTTGATTTTCCATGTTTATCTTTATTTAAACAAAAAAACATAAAATCCTGCAGTTTTCGCACAGGCCACGAAGCCTAATATTAGGTGCTACTTTTGGTCTGTACAGATCACTTTACTGCAGTTACCTTCTTATGTCATTTTAATCCTGCCTCTAATAGTATCACCTCTGTGTACAGATAAGACAGAATCCACCATTCACAATAGGTGATTGTCAGAGCTTTTCTGGTCGTTCCTTGTACAATGACCTCTGCACACCATTGTGTCTATGGACCATGGGGCTGCCGTAAAGCAATTTTCCTAATGCTTTCTAAATGCTGTTAAGAACAGCTCAGGCAAGATGGCCGTTCCATAATAATGTTCAGGAAATGGAATAAAACAATGTACAGTTAGAAAATAAAACATTATAAAAAAGGAGATATGTTGCTATCTGGTCTTAACTAGCTGATATTTTTGGTGACACATTTCCGTTAAAGGGCATCTGTCAGCAGATTTGTACCTATGACACTGGCTGACCTGTTGCATTTGTGCTTGGCAGCGGAAGGCATCTGTGTTGGTCCCAAGTGGAAAGGGTGCGGTAGTTGCAGAGAGAGCAGAGCCTCTAGGTGTAATGCCAATGCCCCCGTTGCTCCTAGAATCTCGTTTGCATATATTAAGGGTACTTTCACACTGGCGTTTTGGATTCCGTTTGTGAAATCCGTTTCAGGGCTCTCACAAATGGTCCAAAACGGAATAGTTCAGCCCCAATGCATTCTGAATGGATAAGTTCGGCTCCGTTCCGCCTCTATTCCGTTCTGGAGGTGGACACCAAAATGCAGCATGCAGCATTTTGGTGTCCATCTGACGATGCGGAGCCGAACGGATCCGTTTTGACTTAAAATGTAAGTCAATAGGGACGGATCCGTTTTCAATGACACAATATGGTGCATTTGAAAACGGGTCCGTCCCCCATTGACTTCCAATGTAATTCAAAACGGATCCGTTTTGACTTTGACATTTTTCTTTAAAGCTAATGCAAACGGATCCGTTCTGAACGGATACAAACGTTTGCATTATAGGTGCGGATCCGTCTGTGCAAATAACAGACGGATCCGCACCTAACGCAAGTGTGAAAGTAGCCTTAAAACATCATTTTTCTCAGCAGTGTGGGCACATATGAGCATGAGACCAAAACGGATGCCTTCAGCTGCCAAGTGCACACGCAACAGTTTCATGGGTACAAGTCTGCTGACAGATGCCCTTTAAGAATTATGGAGGCCACTGTGCTCTTGAGAACTTTCAGTGCAGCAGAAATGTCTCCTCTCCAAGCCTCCTCGTGACTTGGTTTTTTCTCTGATATCAGTTGTCAGCTGTGAGACATTATATAGACAGGGCTGTGTCTTTCCGAATCATGTCCAATCAACTGAATTTACCACAGGTGGACTCCAGTCATGGTGTCGAAACGTCACAAAGGTGATGAAGAGAAATGGGAGGCCCCTAGGGATACATTTCAGGTGTTCTAGCAAAGGGTCTGAATATTTTATTTAGTTTTTTCTTTTTAATAATCTTCTAAAATTCTGTTTTCAGTTTGTCACTGTGGGGTATTGAGTACAGATTGATGGGGAAAACTTAATTTTAACACAAGGCTACAACATAACAAAATGTGAAAAAAGGGAAAGGATCTGAAGACTTTCTGAATGCAGTGTATCCCACATGGAAGCGATAACTACTATGAGCATAAGCAGTATAGGAAACATGCTGAATTCCTCTCATTGTTTGCATGCACTGAATACAGTGGTTGTGACTTGCCCAGGCTATAGCTAATAGCACAGTAAAAGTATTTGCTCACCTCTTTCATGATGTATATTTGGAAGCACTGAAGCGAAACGTACACATATTAAAGCAGGGTCGTAAAAAACTTTTTAGGTCTGACGGTCACAATGTCATATTGTGCTACTTCTAGGGGCTTGCAATTTACAGACCTGTAGGGTGGGTCCGTGCACAAAGCTAGCGTTTTCCGTGGAGCACACTGGATGGGGGTTTTTAGCTCGAAAAAGTAATTTTAATCTGCTTCAAATGAAAATAGATTCAAGTTAGGCCTATTGCACACGACCGTATGGCTTTTTTAAGTATTTTGTGGTCCCCAAAAACGGATCCGCAAAAAATACGGATGACGTCCGTGTGCATTCCGTTTTTTGTAGAACAGCTGGCCCGATAGAACTGTACTATCCTTGTCTGTTATGTGGACAATAATAGGACATGTTCTATCTTTGAACTGAATGGAGAAACTGAAACAGAAGGCATATGAAGTACCTTAAGTGTTTTTTTTTTTTTTTTTTTTTTTTTTTTTTGGGGGGAATCAATTGAAATGAATGGCTTCGTATACGGTCCGTATACAGAACTCCAAAAACGGAACGTAAACGGGAGAAAAAGGTTTGTGTGTATGAGGCCTTACTGATAGCGTTTCATTAAGAAAGGTGTCCCGTACACAAAGCAAAAACGTATTATTTTCTTCTTCCCTGCTTGCCAAGTGCACTTTAGTGTGAGCTTGAAAGCGCCAAACTCACTTTTTTTTTTTTAAGTCAAGTTAGAAATGAGCAACAATATGATCAGGGAAAATCTGGTACCTTTACCCTGGGTTCACACCTGAGCGTTTTACAGCGCGTTCAAACGCGCTGTAAAACGCTCAACAGATTAAAACCAATGCATCCCTATGGGAGTGGTTCACACTTGAGCGTTTTACAGCGCGTTTGAAGCGCTGTAAGCGCAACGCTATAAACAAGTACTTGAGCTTTTTGGGGGCGTTTGATCGCGCTTTGTGATTGACACCACAGTAGTCAATCACAAGAGCAGCAGCGCTTTACTGCGCGTTTCCTATTTGCAAAAACGCGCTGAAATACGCGCGACTAAAACGCGCGTAAAACGCGCGTTTTTAGAACGCTCAGGTCTGAACCCAGGGTTAAGGCCTTATTCACACGTCCGTAGTGTTTTGCGGATCCGCAAAACACCTTGCCACCGGCCCTATAGAGATGCCTATACTTGTCCGCAATTGCGGCATGGACATGGCATGGGTGGGGAAGGGGACGGGTTGGCAGGCCCATCTCATTCATCATTTTCTACGCCTGGTTTAGTTAATGCTGGGAATCGGCCGGACAAAAAACGGTGCGTGATTCTAAGCTTAGTTTCCGGGTAGCAGCTGGCGGCAGTATCTGGTAATCCCGGATCCGGGAGGCAGTCACAGGTGTGAAACTAGCATTAGAGTAATAATCAAAAATGAATAAATAAATTTCTACATCTGAGGTGGCTGTCTCTATATATACAGATGACAGCATCAGGATCTCCCTTCCCTCCTTCCCACGTAGAAGACACAGTCCATAATCCTTTACTAGAGTTAGAGTGGAGATTTTTATGCCGCATCTGCTGCTGTCAAGGCGGTCTCCGAGAGCGGCAGAATGGTGATATATACAAATAAATATATATATATATATATATATATATATATATATATATATATATATATACGAAAAATGGCGGCACTGACCAAAAATGAAAAACAGGCGGGTGCACGTTCACTGGGAATAGGCTGCTTACCCCAATATAAGTCCGAAAAATGAACAGCACGTCCAAATATAGAAAAAGGTGTTGTTTATTCACCCATATGGTGCGACGTTTCGGCTCGACTTGAGGCCTTTTTCAGGAGCTTGAAAAGGCTCAAGTCGAAGCAACATCGTTCCTATAGTGAATAGCCTGTTCTATGTCTCGGACTATTCATATATATATCTATATATATATATATATATATATATATATATATATATTGTGGGGAAGTCGCTCTGGTAGATAGCAGTGCGGGTGCAGTACAGAGGCAAAACAGGGAGTCCAGAAAGTGCAATAAACAGTGTTTTATTCACACTTGCACAAAATAAACGACAAACAGTCTCTTGGTGTTAATTCACACACATCAGAAGTAAGGAGGCAAAACAAAACAGTCCCGTACAGGTTTCAGTCACCTGGGAGGTTTTAGGTGCAGGTTCGCACCTGGCTGTCAGTCCAGCCGTAAGACGATCGACGTCAGGTTTCCAGGCCGTCTGCACTCCTCCTTGTTGGGCTCTTGCTTCCAGCCCAGAGAACTTCCAAACTCAAAAGGTTCCACAGCCTAATAGCAGCTCCAGGACAATCACCCCCAGCTGCTGGTGCTGGCTGTGTTTTTAAACCCAGCCCAAAACCAGGACTGGGTCGTGGGGAGCAGCCATCCACCCTACACTTTAGCTGCTCCCGGTAAGAGCCGGCCCGGATCGGCTTTGCAGCCATGCTATTTAGCAACTATGTCAGTAGCACTACCTGCTGCTGACATCAACAAAAATGACTCTTACCTCACCGAGGCTATGAACCTCGGTGACACGTACCTGCCGTCCACGACGGCACCCTGCACCTTACCACATACCCCCCTTTGTTCAACCCTGAGGGGTGGACACACGAAAAACAGTGTACCCGGGAGAGGGCGTCTGCATTTCTCAACAACCGGCCCGCTCTGTGCTCCACCGTGAATTTATAATTCTGTAGCGACAGAAACCACCTCGTGACCCGGGCATTCCTCTCTTTGGCCTGGCTCATCCACTTGAGTGGGGAGTGGTCGGTCACCAGGCGGAAGCTTCTGCCCAAGAGGTAATAACGGAGGGCCTCGAGTGCCCACTTGATGGCCAGGCACTCTCTCTCCACTATACTGTACCTGGTCTCGGCTGGGGTGAGCTTGCGGCTGAGGAAGACAACGGGATGCTCCTCCCCGTTGACTTCCTGCGATAGTACCGCACCAAGGCCAACCTCAGAGGCGTCGGTCTGGACTACGAACTCTTTCCTGAAATCGGGTGTCACCAAAACCGGGGACCCACACAGGGCCGATTTCAAGGCGGAGAAAGCCTTTTCCGCCTGCTCATTCCAGCGGACCGTCCCTGTCTTACGCCCTTTAATAATTCTGTCAATGGCGAGCGATAGTGGCAAAGTGGGGCACAAACCTCATGTAATACCCCACAATTCCCAGGAATGACTTTACCTGCCTGGTGGTGACCGGTCGGGGCCAACTCCGTATTGCCTCTACCTTATTTACCTGAGGCTTGATGACTCCCGCCCAATGACATATCCCAGATATTTGGTCTCTTCCAACCCAATCGCACACTTCTTTGGATTGGCGGTTAGTCCAGCTTTCCTCAGGGCATCCACTACCGCCTGCACTTTGGGCAAATGGCTTTCCCAGTCGGTGCTGTGGATGATTACATCATCTAAGTAGGCCGAGGCGTACCGACGATGTGGTCGCAGCACTATGTCCATTAACCTTTGGAAGGTGGCGGGGCGCCATGCAGGCCAAAGGGTAACACCTTGTAATGATACAGGCCCTGCGGGTAACAAAGCGTTTTTCCTTGGCCGACTCCGTTAAGGGTACCTGCCAGTACCCTTTAGTGAGGTCTAGCACCGAAAAATAACGGGCTTGCCCTAAATTCTCAACAAGCTCGTCTACCCGGGGCATGGGATACGCATCAAACTTGGACACTTCATTTAACTTGTGAAAATCGTTGCAGAACCGCAACGTCCCATCCGGCTTGGGTATTAGGACTATGGGACTGGCCCACTCACTTTTCGACTCCTCAATGACATCGAGCTTCAACATTAATTGCACTTCGTCCATGATGGCCCGTCGCCGAGCCTCGGGTACCCGGTATGGTTTTAACCGGATTTTGGCCTGAGGCTCAGTGACGATGTCATGTTGGATGAGAGACGTGCGGCCAGGAGGTCCGAGAACACATCCGTGTTCCGACTGATGAACTCCCTGACTTCCTGAACTTGTTTGGAAGACAGGCTGTCTGCAATTTTTACCATGGCTACCGCTTCGCAGGCCTCGAACTGTGGGGCTGGACCCTTGTCACCTAGAAGCCCTGCCCGGGGGCTGTTGTCGTCGGCCTTGTCCCTGTCTTTCCAAGGCTTCAGTAAATTCACGTGGTACACCTGCTCCGGCTTGCGCCGCCCCAGCTGGTGTACTTTGTAATTTACTTCCCCTGCCTTCTCGATTACCTCATAGGGGCCCTGCCACCTAGCTAGGAACTTGCTGTCAAGGGTGGGCACCAGAACCAAAACCCGATCTCCCGGGTTGAAGTCCCGTACCCGAGCCTGACGATTATACACCCTACTCTGGGCTTGTTGCGCTGCCTCCATATGCTCCCGGACCAGCGGCAACACCCTTTCCATCCGTTCCTGCATCTGGGTGACATACTCAATGACACTTTTGTGGGGGACAGGCTGTTGTTCCCACGCTTCCTTGGCGATATCCAACAGGCCCCTGGGGCACCTCTCGCACTGCGAACATGAGATAGGGCAGAAGCAGATCCCAGTCCTTCCCATCTCTAGACACCACCCTTTTTAACATATTTTTTAGAGTTTGGTTAAACCTCTCGACAAGACCGTCTGTTTGCGGATGGTACACGGACGTCCGTAACTGCTTTATACGCAACAATTTACACAGTTCCCTCATAACTTTGGACATAAAAGGGTCCCTTGGTCGGTCAGAATCTCTTTTGGCAGGCCCACACAGGAAAACATTTCCATTAACTCTTTGGCAATGAGCTTAGCCGAGGTATGTCGCAGAGGCACCGCCTCTGGATATCGAGTAGCATAGTCCAGAATCACCAGGATATGTTGGTGACCCCCTAGCAGACTTCGGTACGGGTCCGACCAGATCCATGGCAATACGCTCGAATGGGACCTCAATTATTGGGAGAGGGACCAGGGGACTTCTGTAATGCGGCTGGGGGCTATTTACCTGACAGGTCGGACAGGATTTACAATATTCTTCTACCTCCTTAAACACACCAGGCCAATAAAACCGCTGCAGTATGCGGTCCTGGGTTTTCTGCCACCCCAAGTGTCCCCCAAGAACATGTTGGTGGGCAAGCTCCATAACAAGCTTGCGATATGCGGTGGGCACCACCAACTGTTCAACTGGCTCACCTCGGAGTTGGTTCACCCGATACAACACATCCTGAAGAACAATAAATCGCGGAAACATTAATTCAGCCCCAGGTTTCTGGGGTTTACCATCAATCATTACAACACTTTCCCAGGCCCTGGTTAGGGTTTGGTCCCGGTGTTGTGCGGTCCCAAAATTTTCCCGGAGACATTGAGGTCTGCCAACTCAGGTCCCGGTGGCAAGTCCTCCGTGTCTCCCACCATTACCCTCAGTGGGGTTGTCTCCCCCTCTACCGCTGGAGCAGTGGTCACCCCTACCGCTGGGCCTTCAGATTCGGGCTCCCAGGGTTCTGGCCTTCCAGTGGTATCAGGCCACTCTACTAGGGTTACCCCTGTCTCGGGTCCATCAGACACTTTTATTGCCGGCCACAGCGCCGGGAAACCTGGGAAGTCCCTCCCAAGTATCAGTTCATGTGGGAGTTTGGTAGCAACAGCCACCTCGTGGGTCCACTTACCAGCCGCTGTGGACAAAGTCACTAGTGCAGTGGGGTAGTCTTTTAAGTCTCCGTGGATGCACAGGACCCCAATTTTACGGCCGGTATACTCCGCAGGCCGTACTAGGGCAGCTCTTACCAGGGAGACTAGACTCCTGGAGTCCAGCAGGGCCACCGCCAGAGAATCTCCCACCTCTACCTGACACAGGTGGTTATTATCCTGCACCTCACGGGTGCCAGTTGCGCACAGCTTCTGTGCATACAGGGAGTGGCGACCCCCGTAGTTCACATCCGTCGGCTCACCCCGATGCGGACAGTCGGCCCTGATGTGGCCTGGCTCCTGACACCTCCAGCATACCACGGGAGGCGGATCCGCAGGGGGTACATTCCGTGCAGGCCTCTCTGTCGCCGGACGTCGGAACTGGGGTGGAGGCCTCCGGGGTTTGACTGACCCCTTCCCAGCAAGACTCCCCTGCAGGTTTCTGGTGGCCTCGTAACGCTCCACCAGGTCGACCATCTCCAGGGCACATACCGGAGACGCCTGGCCGACCCAGTGCTGGAGGGGATAAGGCAGGGCCCTCCAAAAGATTTACCCCCAGTCTGGCCAGGATCTCCCCCTTCACCGTGGGGTAATCAGCAGCCTGGTCATCTGATAAGTCAAAAAAAACCTGCTGGGGTCCGGATGCCAGGAACGGAGCGACCACCTCGGCCCACTGGTCACGGGGTAACTTCTCCCTCACGGCTACCTTCTCAAAGACCGCCAGATATGTCTCAACGTCGTCCGAGGGGGTCATCTTTGGGATCGCCGCACGGACCGCTTTCCGGGCATCATGGTCGTGGTGGGACGCTCCTGCAGCTTGTAACGCCATCACGTGCTGTAACAGTAGCTGTTTGGTCTCCCGCTGCTGCACGTTAGCCTCTATGAGAGCTTTCACAGCCGCCTCCATGTTGCCAGCAATTCCTGCTTGTAGCTTTGCTGGTTTAATATATTCCATGCATTCGTGCCCAGCAAAACAAACAAACTTCGGCGTTCACGCCAGCCTCACTGCGCATGCCCGCATCCGACACCAAATGTGGGGGAGTCGCTCTGGTAGATAGCGGTGCGGGTGCAGTACAGAGGCAAAACAAGGAGTCCAGAAAGTGCAATAAACAGTGTTTTATTCACACTTGCACAAAATAAACGACAAACAGTCTCTTGGTGTTAATTCACACACATCAGAAGTAAGGAGGCAAAACAAAACAGTCCCGTACAGGTTTCGGTCATCTGGGAGGTTTTAGGTGCAGGTTCGCACCTGGCTGTCAGTCCAGCCGTAAGACTATCGACGTCAGGTTTCCAGGCCGTCTGCACTCCTCCTTGTTGGGCTCTTGCTTCCAGCCCAGAGAACTTCCAAACTCAAAAGGTTCCACAGCCTAACAGCAGCTCCAGGACAATCACCCCCAGCTGCTGGTGCTGGCTGTGTTTTTAAACCCAGCCCAAAACCAGGACTGGGTCGTGGGGAGCAGCCACCCACCCTACACTTTAGCTGCTCCCGGTAAGAGCCGGCCCGGATCGGCTTTGCAGCCATGCTATTTAGCAACTATGTCAGTAGCACTACCTGCTGCTGACATCAACAAAAATGACTCTTACCTCACCGAGGCTATGAACCTCGGTGACACGTACCTGCCGTCCACGACGGCACCCTGCACCTTACCACAATATATATATATATATATATATATATATATATATATATATATATTAAAAAAAAAATGAATATATAGGAATATAGGATCCCACGTTATCACCACATCGGAAGTGCTGCCGTTTTTCTTTTATAATATTGTGTTAGCCTTGGTCGGATAATACCGCTGGCATTCCGCCACTTGAAGGGAGTGCTTCTCTGAACTGTATTCTATATATATATATATATATATATATATATATATATATATATATATATTATATAATCAAGAACGAGGCAGAACTCCAACTTCAGTTGAAACTGTGTTGACCCACTTTACTTCCCAGGCTCAAGTGGGTCAACACCGCTTCACCTGAAGTTGGAGTTCTGCCTCGTTCTTTGGATTTTATTATTGAGTGGAAGAGACGCCTGGCTTTCCTGAGGACTTGCACCCTGTTCACATTATCTAACTGTGCTGCTGCTTTATTTGGTTATATATATAATATAGCGGCCAACCCTTTAATTATCGTGTAACAGTTATGTAACCAGTGTCTTTTATTTAGGGTGACAACGTTCTGGTCAACACATACAGTGGAGTGGTAAAAATATCGGATTTTGGGACATCGAAGCGACTTGCTGGAGTAAATCCATGCACCGAGACATTTGCGGGTAATAAGTTGGTTATGTTGTTTCCTTGGTTGCAGAGATCAGTGTTGATTTACGGTTAGGTCAGCAGCACCAGCTATTTGCTGCCATTGCCTAATATCCTTTCTATACTGTTTTCTTTGAAGTGTCTTTTCATATTTCCCCATTACACTGTACAAGTGCATGCTTGAGAGCCCTAGATTGGGGCCCCTGCTTTATAGTAGGACTGCATGGCATGAACATATACAGTGGAATAGCATGTTCCTTATATGTAATGACTGCAGCAAGCTATGATTCTAAACTAGCAGCCGTCTGTATGTGACTAGATTAACCCCTTGTGGTCTAGCACTGTAATGGTATGACAAGAATGGGGATGAGCAAATCGACTTTGGATGCTCCTGCTCCGTACAGTATTGGAACAAAGTTTTATGCAAATTGGATGTTTCATCCGAAGTCGATTGGCTCATCCCTAGACAAGAACATAAGGTCCAACACCCTGCACCACTCTTGTTATAGAGGCACTCTGGTATCAAGCATAAGGCCTCTTTCAGTCTAGCGTGTCCAATGCATGTACTCTGCTTGTTTCACAGAACCGCACAGCTTTATAATGACTTGTATTGCTGCATGTCTGTGCATCACATTGCTTTTACTGATAGCATTATGTTCACTAGATGCAAGGTCATGAAGAGACACACAGCATTATAAATCACTTTAATGCCATGTGATCCTGTGAAACAAGCAGTGTCCATATTGGGAAATCGCGCTCCCACACAGAGTGATTCCCACACAGGACATGCTGGTCTGAAAGAGGCCTAAAGCCGGTTTCCCACAATCAGTGTTGGATTACTGATTTCCGGCAGGGACTATGAGCCAAAACCAGTAGTCGTACCTACTCAGAGATAAGGTAAAATGGAAAGATTTGCACCTTCTTCTGTGTTTTTGACCTGCACCTGGTTTTGACTCGGTCACTAATGGAAATCACTGATCAAACACTAATGAATTACATTCATTACGAAATTGAGTTACATTAAGGTAATTTAAGTCTGCTGTGTGTGTTCCCTTTGCCAGAAGAAAACTTGCCATAAACGCACGTCTGATGTCACAAAAATAACATGCATTTTTTGGTGCTTGTCTTTTTGCTGCACAAATAAAGCAGCACAGCCGCAACGTGGTAGCACCCTAAGGGGGCATTTATCAATTGCGCAGTTTTTCTGTCACCTTTAACTCTGTTTTTTGTTTCTTGTGCTGCGCCAAATTTGAGATTGTATGGCTTTTATCATTTCATGCATACGTCTGATGTAGTCTGGCTGTTAAAGTGATTGTACACCAGGGGGTTACATGACGTACTTCACGACTGGCTGTAACATTTTTTATGAGTGTCGCACATCATAAATGCACCTTTAAAAGTTATCTATTTTCCGAAACAGCCCAGCTTCTTTAGGAAGCCTAAAGTTTAAAAAATTTTTGCAAATTGTCGCTTACACTAAAACATGAGACAATTCAACGTCATTAAAAGTCTTCATAAACGTCCCCCTATTTTTGTTAAAGTGACCGAAGACCTCGGGGTGGCTTAACATGCAACAATTTGTAGATATATAATTTGTGATCCAGTTGATCAAATTTTTTATTTTATTTTTTGCATCTGAAAAATGTTTCAATTTTAACCCAATCTTCTAAACCTGGAAGTCAACTATATATGCAGAGGTTATCTTATCTGAAGTGTATGCCTGTCATGAACAATTACTTTTAGGAACTTCTTTTCCCAGTACAGATTTTATGATCCTCCCTTGGTGCCGCCTAGTGTTCAGTATACAACATTGTTTTCATCGGTTATTGTAGATAACAATGGTGGTTATTTACAGTGACCATCTTTTTACGCTGTATGAATCATACATTCGGAGCACTCTTGGAGAACTTTCGATTAAAGTCTTAATTTTATTGTGAATGCACAACATCCATAGTTATGATTCAGACTTGGCACATAAGTCACTTTGTAGGATACACAGATTCACATGGACAGCGGACGTTTCGGTCCCTGTCTTCTCCAAGCACTCTACGCTCTAATAAGAATGCGGACCCCAAATCTTCTATGTCTTTTTACGCTGGTCTTTGTTCCAGCCCCTTACTGGAGTCGTTTTTACGCCAGTTTTCAGACTTAAAAGATAGTAAATTCACTACAGCTGAAGTCCCAGGCCTGGTCTGATCCCCACCAATCCCGTTAAAAGGGATCTTACAACTATTTTTACACCAAAAACTGACACAAAGTGTAAGTAAATGACCCCCACTAAGTTTAAAATAAAGCTAAGGCTACTTTCACACTCCCGTTTTGGGCGGATCATTCATGGATCTGCAAAAAACTGATCTGTTACAATAATAAAACCACATGCATCCGTCATGAACGGATCCGTTTTTATTACCTGTAACCTAGCCAGGAAGTATCTGTTATGAACTCCGTTGAAAGTCAATGGGGGATGGATCCGTTTTCTATTCTGCCAGATTGTGTAAGAGAAAATGGATCCATCCCCATTGACTTGCATTGTGTGTCACAACGGATCCGTTTGGCTCAGTTTCGTCAAGTGGACAGCAAAACTCTGCAGGCAGCGTTTTGGTGTCCACCTCCAGAGCGGAATGGAGACTGATCGGAGGCAAACTGATGCATTCTGAGCGCATCCTTTTCCATTCAGAATGCATTAGGACAAAGCTGATCCGTTTTGGACCGCTTGTGAGAGACCTGAACGGATCTCGCACACAGAAAGTAGCCTTAATTCAAAAGCAAATGAAAAAAATCTTGCACCATTAAGCATATCTGTATATCTAAGTTTAACTTTAATAACCTTGGTTACTTTTACATTTCGTGTGTGGTGGTAATTTGCTTTAAACCATGAGACAAAACTGCCGTATGATGTCCTGTCGTAATAATACATTGTCATCTATAAAAGCAGTAAACCGATGATGTGAGATGACAGATCTCTGACCTTTTAACATGCAATTGAATTGCTGCACGGTTATATTTAGCTGATGAGTTCCTAGGACAGTAACCCGCAGTGTGAGGGAAGGCCGAAGCATTATAGGTATTCATGGGGACACCATAGCCTCATTCCACCATGACCACCATCAATGGCTATGGAGGTCAGGAAATAAACAGTTTGGGATCATTGGACTACGTTTAATATTGATGGGAAAATCCAATATGTATTTTTCAAAAAACTTATAGCAGAAAACTGAGGTTAACTTATTTCTGCTGCAGATTTGCAAGCGGATTCTCACGAAGTTGAGCCCCATTGTAGTTAAAGGGTGGTAATCTGTGGCTCTTCTGTGCTAAATCTGCACAAATAATGAGCATGCTGCCAATACAGTCCTTCTGCACTGATTCTAGTTTAATGTCTAAATCCCCATCAAATCCTTGAAGTGTTTAGATCGCCTTATGGACTTTACCGTCTTGTCTTCTACATCATGCGTCGGTGATTTGTTTAACTTTAGGTGGCAATACTATTTAAAGGGAGTCTTTCACCCCAAAATTGCAATATCCAACACTAATACCATTGTGTCCACTACAGCCCCCGCATTAAAATGCATTTTATCATATTGTTATCCGTTCCATAGATCGTCTAAAAAACACTTTTATTCCATATGCAAATCAGTGTGTAAAGGTGCCCAGGCCCCGCACTGATTTTCATAAGCAACCACTCCCCCTTCACCCATTCGGCCCGCCCTTTGTCTGGATCTTCCCCTCCCTCGTTCGTAGCCAAATCCCGCGCCTGCGCACTGGTTTAGCCATTACTGGCAGAAGTTACTGGCAGCAGTACAGAACTGTGGGGCTCTTTTTTTTTTTTTTTTTTTTTTTTTATATAAAATTAGGGGACATGTACTTTTGAACTATGACAATATATTATGACTCTAATCAGATGTTATGCAGCTCCGACACGCCTCTTCTTGAAGTCTGGGACAGCCCTCTGATGCGGCGCTTGCTGTAATGTGACGTACGGGCCTGCGCACTGGATACTCCGATGCTTCTGCCAGTGATGGGTAAACCAGTGCGCAGGCGCGGACCTCCCGTTCGTCGGCGCAGGCGCGGGATTTGGCTACGGATGAAGGAGGTAAAGATCCAGACAAAGGGCGGGCCGAATGGGTGAAGGGGGAGTGGTTGCTTATGAAAATCAGCACGGGGCTTGGGCTGAGCACCAGCCGTTTGAACGCTGCCCCTGGGCAACTTCACACACTGATTTGCATATGGAATAAAAGTTTTTTAGACGACTTATGGAACGGACAACAATATGGTAAGATGCATTTTAATGCGGGGGCTGTATTGGACACAATGGTGTAAGTGTTAGATATTGCAATTTTGGGGTGAAAGACTCCCTTTAACATTAATCAGTGACATTTCACACAATGTGCCACAAGGCCAGTGCCTATCTTAAGGTCCTCTTACACTGTCCGATATTCAGACAGATTATCGTTAACGAACGTTGGTACAAACAGAATAAAA